>RWGZ01000288.1:0-414450 GCA_009725065.1 Utricularia reniformis | reverse complement strand
AGTATATACCGGCGGCAAGAGAGTGTGATGGCCCCAGGTGCAAGTATATACCGGCGGCAAGAGTGTGATGGCCCCGGGTGCAAGTATATAATGGCGACGAGAATTTGATGGCCTCGGGCGCAAGTATATATCAGCGGTGAGAATGTGATGGCCCCGGGTGCAAGTATATACCGGCGGCGAGAGTGTGATTGCCCCGGGTGCAAGTATATACCGGTAGCGAAGATATATTGATGAATGTAGAACAATCTCGAGTTCAAATAACTACTCATTTTAAAGAGGTTTTCGCCAAAATCTGTTATTTCGAAGGATCATTTTCGACTGATATTGAAATGGCTAAGGGTGAAGCTCCGCTATACGTGAGTGCGTTTATAGTTTATATTTGAAGAAGCAATCCAGATGGCCGAACAATCACCTTATGGTTTACTTTCACAAACAAATATTATGATCAGTGGGGACTCTTATGCACACTTAGAGTTATTGGGAAATATTATGTGTATGATTATTGACCACCCTTACCCACGTAAAGGAATACCTAGGACTCAAGCAAATTCTTATGATCTCGGAGGCCAATTTCTCGATTTGGATTATTCGGAGCTATATTTTTCTTAAAGAGTGTGATGAGATTGAAAAGGAACGGAAGTTATGTGGAAAGTTATTATAATTTTGGAGGCTAAATTCTCAAATGAGACTATTCAGAGTCGTACTTTTGTCAATGTGTGACGAGAAGTTAAAAAAAAGAAAGTAATTTCTTAGATACATTGGGGAATACAAAATGGGGAGCGATTACAAAAGTGAAGAAATTATAATATTCGGAAGTTTATTTCTTCTGCTTTTTGGAACCCGAGCCTTCACCAGGCCCGCTGGGACGCTTCTTTACCAGCTTGATTGTCGGAGAGGGGGGAGTAATCCTTTTTTCTTTAATCTACGCAGTGGTCGATTTCCTAGGGACAAAGCCCGCCATTTCAGCCTTATGGCGTTCCCAAACTTCTACCACAATAGCGGGAGTATATATCGGAGGGTCTCGATGACCCATTACCTCCTCGTTTTTAAGGAGATCTCCCACGAGGGGACCTACCTGTTCCGGGAATAATGAGGCCAATCTTCGAAACGCATCTGGTGGTGGGCCCTCTTTGGTTTCAATCTCCTCCGAATACATCTGATGGTGCAAGTCCTCCTCCAGATTGAACTGCAGCGCCCCGAACGGATCTCGCGAGCAATCCAATTTGTCCTTTGCAGGCACTGACTCGAATTTCTCGGACAGACTGGGATCGAGTCTTCTTCTCTCTTCAGGGGTTAGGGATATGCCCAGGATTCTTTGAGTTTGGATACTCCCTCTAAAGAAATATAGGGCAGATAACGTCACATTAGTTAGGGCCGCCAGGTTTCGGAAATTCGCGGAGTGCACTGTAAACTCCCATATCAGTTTCCGGAAACAATCATTGATCTTGGACGGCAACCTAGCACCTCGAGCCCGAAGACGATCTACGGTAGACTGGAGGGATTCATTCTTTAATTTCAGCTATTTATTCTCCTCCAGGGCCTTCCCGAGAGCCTTCTTATCAGCAACATTGGCATCTTTGGCCATCTTCAGCTTTTCTTCGATCTCAGCTTTGATCTCCCTCAGCTTGTACTGAGTGTATTTTTCGTTCGCATTGAGGGTATCTATGGCCTGCTCAAGAGCATGCCTTTTCCCAATGTGAAATGCCGCACACTCCGTCAATTCGCTACGATGAGCTCGGTTAAGAGCTTCGATCGCTTTATTGTTTTCTTCCCGGAGTGCCGCCATCTCTTGGGCATGTTTTTCCCGCTCATTCTGAATTAATCTTTCTGCGGCTTTCTTTGTCTGCTCCCCGAATATATCCGGACAGTCGAGCTCCGAATGCCTAAGCATACTGTATTCCCCTACTGCAGCTGCGGTGCTCAACTCCACTATCGTCCGCTCCATCTGAAAGAAAAGCAAAAACCGTGGATAAACAGATAATATATGGATGAAACAATGAGCGAATAACGCATGAAGTAACAATGGTCAATGTTATTACAAACCTCTCCTATCATGCGACGCGTTGTCGCAACTTGACTCATCAACTAACTAAAGTCGGTAAACACCGTGTGATTGTCCCGCCCACGCGGCGGGAATGACATATTTCTGTCAAAATACGTCAAGGCCGGTCTATTGGAGACGTTATCACCCCTCGGAATCGGAAACGGTAACTCTATCTTTTATTAATATGAGGCCGGCCTGACATCCCATCTCGAGCCATTCCTTCACTGTAGGCTTTGGTATATCTTTTATACGGAAGGTATCGAGGAACTCAGCGGTTAACCCACTCTTCTTAATGGGTTCCGTAATCTCCAAAACGATGGGGCCCTCCACCGGTCTTTTCCCCTTATCCGGAGGAGCTTCTTGGTTTACTCCTCCCTCCGGACGAGTCTCTTGCACAACCTGCTCCACCACCGGGCCTATTGGCTAGACCCCCGCTTATTTCGCCTTCCTCTTCGTCTCCAACAACGGCCACTAGTGTCTCGGCGAAATTGTACATCCCTTCATCGGGGGAGAATTCTCTGGCGGCAAGCTCCAATCGCCGAGACACATGAATCAAGTCTTTGGGACTCTCGGGGACTTCGGAAGTCGGCTCATTTTCTACTGACCCGGGATTCTCAATTGCTGTGGCAAGTGGTGGCGGAGTAATCGGTCCGGCCTCTTCTGTTTGCGGCATTGTTTCTTGCAAGCTTAGTTCCAACTCCACCGCTGCAGTGCGGTTCCGAGACCCTGGTGCCATCTCGAAGATCAGCTCGTCCTTCTCCGTAACTAGAGTACGGAGTTATCTCAATCTATCACCTAATCTTGAACGATCTTTAGGGGGAGCCATTATTTTATCTACAAAATAAACAAGTCGCGTGAGAAATACAGTTCAAAAGATTATAAAACATATATGCGTTGGATTTAGGAAGGATTTCTTATCGAGGAAGAGTTGTTGAGAATGTTTAAGTATTAATGCATGGTCCAGATATCTAATAGTCCCCTACTAAAATGGGTAGGGGCCAGAAGAATGTTGGAAGCGACCAAGATCAGGGCATAGAATAGCGTCTTCGGGTTCAAATAAATTCTATACGATCTAGCGCACGCGATAAGTATCCTCTCTAAAGCTTTAGGAGTAACGGATTGCAGAATATGATAATAAGACTTCGGAAAGAAAGTTCCCCCCTCAATTAGGAACCGCCAGGGAAGGCTAAGTGCAGACAACCTAGTGGAACCCACACAAGTGACGAAAAAGAAATGTTTCTTCCAATCATGATTCAATTGGGGATTTGAGAATGGAAATGGGCTTTTCTTGTGCCTTAGACGAAAAAAGATGCAACCTTGAGCACCATAATGGATAGCGGTACTGATTTGAAAGATTTGGAAGAAGCTGTCAACGGTCATCGAAACCTCGTTTGTCTCCATAAAAATGATAAAGGCAACCACCAAAGATATCGAATTTGGGTTCAAATGTAAGAGGTGGATATTTAAACAAGTTAGGAGTGTGGAAATGAACGGGTGAAGCGGAAAGCGGAGACCATACTCTAGGTACTCAAGACAAACATCATGAGTGCCAGCCAGTGGACGTAGAATCCGATCAGAGGGACCCGGTTGGTATAGAATACAATCGGAAGGAAGGTGGTAATTCTCTACGATAGACATCCACTTTCCGGGGTGTATGGTATAGGGCTGGTCAAAAGATTTTAAGGCTTTGACAACAGAACTCTGAGGACCTATCATATTCTCAAGATGTGCGATTCGATCGAAGAAGTATGGATAAGGGTTCGTGATGGGAGAACAGAAAGCTGACAAACTCGAAATGGAACTCCCCCAACCGGATGAGGAGTCCGAGGAATGGGATGACGAGGCATCGGAGTTCGAGGAATGAGCAGAGCCGAGGACATGGTGTTAAGTTCTCGAAATTAAGGTTTTTCCAATTTTTTCAAATTTTTTCAAATTTTATTAAGTATCTCGCGAGTTTTCGTACCAAAAGTCGCGAGAGGTACTGTGCAGCCTATGCAGTCGCGAGTTTTCGTTCAAAAGTTACAAGTTTGCCTGTGTCACTGTTCAAACGATGTAGTCGCGAGATTTCGTTCTTAGTGTCCCTGTCCAATATCAATTAGTCGCGAGATGTAGTCGCGAGATTTCGTTCAGAAAGTTGCGGGAGTGACTTTGCAAAGAAAGCAGTCGCGAGATTTCGTTCGAAATGTCGCGAAAGTACTGAGTTTCTGCGAAATGGCGCTGTTATAGGGGGACGCAGAGGTATTTATAGGGGCGGACCCTCGAGTCGAAAAATCCTGAGATTTTCGCCCGACCTCAGAATCTGACGTTCTTAGTATCAAATCGATCGCGTCTGCGAATGGTTTTCAACCCTAACCACGGTTCTCTCAAAAAAATTCCCAAACGATTATCGACTTTCGGGACAAGCTAATATGATATGGTTTACGACTCAGAATCTGAATCTGAAAGCCAGAGGACTATTGATATTACCTGGGAGATCATTTTCGGTATTATGACATCCCGGGAGCTCGTCCGACGTGGCTAGATGACATTTTCGGTATTCTCATATATTTATCGGTATTCTCGTATATTTACGGCATTGTATATCTTTGGGGGTATTCTCGTAATTTGGACCTTCCGGGCCTATATATGACCATTTCACTAACGTTTTTATCAATTTCGAGCAAATTCGGTTCCGAACGGGACAAGGGGTATTTTGGTAATTTAGCACCCGGGGCCGTGCCGGTAAGTATTAACGACAGGGTAGGTTATATATTCGATATCTGGAAGCAATGAATTATTTTACGAGGTTTTCCGATATTATATTACCGACATTTTCAGCTAATTCACGATCGAGATGCATTTTCGAAGTTCTAGGGCAGTATGACATTTATTACGATTTAATTAAATATTATTTAAGTATATTGGGCTGAATCAAGTGGAAGTAGGCTCCTGGGCCTGAAACTTATCAATTTGGCTGGATATCTCTATAAATATGAGTCTCAATGCACTGAAAATGGATTCAGACTCTTTTTGTACTTCCCAAGGCAAGGCTCTTTCTCGAACTTGTGAATGTACTCGCGAGATTTCGCTTTTCAACCCCTATCCACAAGATTCCGCACCAAAACTTGCAACTAGTTCCATTTCAACCACTATTCACAAATTTTCGTAGAGTTCCCTCAGTTACGCAGCTTCGTACCCGCGACACTTTGCTTCATTCGCGAGTTTTCGCTTGAGCACATCACTTCGCGAGATTTGGTTCGAAAACTCGCGGCTAGACCTCTATTCGCGAGTTTTCAGTAGTTTCGGCGTGGCGGTACAAATTTGATTGCTTTTCGTATCGTTTTCGCTCAGATTATCGATATCTATTCATTGTAATTGTATATCTCGATTATTATAGTGAAAACCAAGGTAGAGCTTCGCTCTCCCGAAGACGTAAGCCCACACATTGTGTGCCCAACCTCGTATATCACTCGTGTCCCCACAACAATTAAATTTCGAGTAATTAAAAATTGATTGATATAAGAATAAACACTCAAAAATATTTTTTGACGAGATCAATAGCCTACATTTCTTCATTTTGGATTATTATCTACGAACCCACGACTACTTAAAAAAAAGAAATAAATAATATGATATTTTTAGTATGAGTTTTGTATCTATCAAGACAGTGATTTTGTTTACGCTAATTGTTTATTGTTGTGTATTTTTATAAGTTACACAAACATTTGATTTCAAGTTTTTATTTGAAGGAATATGATCTAAATTAGTATTGTTTATGATTTCAATATTTTTCTTTTAACTTCTACTAATATATATTTGATGTTTTAATAGTAACATGTTTAGAGCTAAGAGTTAGACGAACTATATGATGGATAATTAGGATGATTGACTATTGGATTAAGTTGAATAGCTTTTCTTGTATTACTTCATATTGGTATTTGATTGAATTTTTTATACTTAAAATTCTAGTTATTTAATTGTTAACTTTTTTTTATATTAACTAATTAAATATTTTAAAAATTTATTTAGATTTTTTTGTAAAAAAATATATTTTTAAATAAAAATTATTTTTGTTTTTTAAAAATTTTCATATATTTTTCTATCAAATCGATTTAAACTGATCCAATTATCCAATATGACCAATAGAAGGTATTTCTGTCCATACATTCAACCAATTTTTAAAACCATATTTACGCTTTTGAGTTTTTTTTAAAGAGACAGTGTGAGGGCATCAACCATTCTAAAAAACACTGAATATTAACTAATTAATATTTTGTCATTGCCAAAATATTTTTTAGCAAACTAAAAGTGATTTGACATACTGTAGGTTTTCAAAAATATTTAATTTTATATTTATAATAACATATATTTATTTGTATATTTGTAAATTAAAATACAATTAATATTTTTTTTGAATCGATTGATTGAATTATTTAATTATGTAAGAATAGACATAAAATATAACAAAAATGAAACTTGATCTAACTATTAGAAGTAATAATACTATTAATTTTTATATGTTTATTTAATTATATGTTGAATTCATTTAATATTTAATTTTATTTTTTATAATAAGCTATATAAATAATACTGATTTTTTGTTGTTATATTTTACAAATTATGCTATTTTAGTAAAACATTAACCATTTCATATCATTTATGTTATCACATTTTATTAAATATAATTCTTTTCATTTTTCTTTCATTAAGTAAATTTAAAATATTTAATAAAATATATGAAAATGAAATCAAGCGTTAATTTGTGTTATTTATACTACTTATAATATACATAGAACACATTTATATTTAAGTAAATGTATTTTAAATATACATATATAATAATACATCTAGGATTATTTACTATAAATATTATAATTAAATAAAATAAAAATGTCAAATCTCATATCAAATCACTAGTATTTAGTAAAAAAAGTTTATGACACTAACACAATTTAAATATAAAAATATTCAGTATTGTTTTTAAATCGGCACTGTAGATTTTTTGCCAACGTTTTTGCTCGAATTCACCTCAACTCCTAAAGCATGTAATTCTTATTGCAAAATGTATAGGAACTATAAACTAAGTGTAGAAGTGTAGTCTCGAGGTGCTCGAACTCACTCGAAAGAGATCCCAACAATATCAACGCCAAATCGTCATCTCTATTATCAACATCCATATTCATCAAATCTGAAACTAGCTGATTGAACATAGCGATGTGCTCATTTAAAGTTGTGCCCTCAACATAAGTAAGCTGATACAACCTCCTCTTCAAATGAAGCTTATTTTAGATAGTTTTCTTCAAGAATTGATCCCCTAAAGCATTCCATAATTTGGTAGCAGAAGTCTCTTTCGAAAACTTGTACTTCAATTGTTTTGAGAGGCATGATATTATGTTACAACAAGCTAGATGATTCAATGTCAACCAATCTGCATCCTTCATTTCTCCCGGCTCCGCCTCTATGAGCTTTCTAGATCGCAGTACGGACATGCAATAAATGTTCAGTCCAAGTCTGATTTTTTGATAGCAATGTCAAGACCTAGCTGAAATAGCATATCTTGAACTTCACTTTGTCATATTCCAAAGTGACTAGATCCATCGAAAATCTCCACCGCAAGTCTGGCGCTTGCTATACTTGGTCTTACCATGGTGGCAAGACCCGCCGGTATAACATCTTTCACATCCTTCATTTATTATAAAATAACCAATAAAAACGGCAGTGATAACCAAATGCAAAAGTGTAACTTTTCTGATGTGGAAGATCAGACTAGTTGCAACCACAGAGCATACTCAGTATAACCTTACTCTGATATCAATTGTTGCGGAAGCGTGATGTTGTTATGACTATTGAATAAATAAATGCAAATAAGAACACCATAATTTAACGAGGTTCGGCAAAATTATCCCTACGTCATCGAACACTACCAAAGTGTAATATTCTACTATAATAAAGAAATATTACAACTCGAGAAAGAAGAAATCAAAATGAAATGCAATTTAGAAGGAAAGAATTCTACAAATGCAAGTCTCTTGCTATGATCTTGAGATCATTTCCAATGAAGATGATTATGTCATTTTATAGGCAAATTCTCAAGTATGAACACATGTGTGAACATAGAAATTCATCTTTGATTTTTCTTTCTAATGTCTCCAAACCATTAGATTAATGATTTCATTTAGCATGTGTTGTTGACTTGTCAAACTCCATCATCTTCTATTCTTATTAGCCAATATTTCAGGTGTGTTCTGTATGTACTATGAGAATGTAAATGTGTTTTCAGAATAGATTATCATAATGTATTTATAGAATGTAAATATGTTTAACTGTTCTACATGATAAATAATGAATAATGAATTAAAAATGATGTTCTGTAAAAAATTGTTATGATAATGCATTCTGAATACTAAAGAACTATTTTGCCCCTACAGTTATAGAAGTGTGATAATCCATAAGTATTGAGACGAAGAAATTTGTAGAAATGAAACTGTAAATTCGTAGAAATGTCACTAATTACTACCCAAGATTTCAATACGGAGAATCTTCCTATCCACTCAAGAATTAACTATTGAGAATAAAGAAATCTGTACTTTTTGTCAGTCCCGAGAAAGGAGAATCTCCAAGAATACAAAAAAACTAAAAACACGCATTACCGGATCCGAAGGGAAGCATAGCTTACGTTTTCGGTCGAGGGTTGAAAGGAAGCGATGAATCTACGAATCCTAACAAAAATGAAGAATAATGTTTATGAGTAAAAATCAGAAGGGTAGTTTGGTCAGAGATTTTTTAAAATACATTCCAAGAATTCAAAATGAGGGATTCATGTCATTTTACGTTGAAGAATGAAACTCAAAACGCGTTTTGAAAATGGATTGTCAGAATGAGAATGAAAACGTTGAGATATTCCGTAAACAAATCTAAAATGCATTTTAAAAATGACAATGTATTTTAACAATACAATCAAAATACGAACTAAATTGTAGATGCATATAAGAAACATGTTTATCATTCTTAGTTATTTACCATAGTAATCATGAAATTATTATATATGTACAAATCATATATAGTTGTTATTTTATTTATTAAATTAACTCTTTGAATTATAAAAACAGAAAGGATATTTTTTCTTCCTAAAAAATAAATTCATTCGAATTAATAAATCAAAANTTCTATATTTCCGCGATAATTCCCTTCTTCTTTCAAAATTCGCGATAATTTGTGCTGTAACTAGGATCCGCGATAATTTTGCGCTGAAATCAAAATCCGCGATAATTTGTGCTGGAATCAAGATCCGCGACAATTTTACACTTCAAGCATTTTCGCGACAATTTTGTTCTTCAACATTTTCCGCGATAATTTCCCACATAATCGTTTTCGCGACAATAATTGCCTTTCTCAAAAATCACGATAATTTTCCAAAGCGTAAAATTCGCGACAATTTTTCAAGCTTAAAACTTCCGCGACAATTTCTTTCTTTCGTGACAATTTTCGAATTTTCGTGTCTTAATGATAATTAACTCGTTTTTGGGCCTCCCCACCCCTATTTATAGACATCATAACTTTTCTAATTCACACTTTAACCCCTCCTTCTTTTGATTTTGACCCCTCCTTTATCTTTTGCTTTACTTTTCTACTTTTCGTTTCCTTTTACGTTCTTTTCGTTCCCGTATCCCTTGTTATTCCTTGTCTAGACTTCACCGCTACATTCCCTACTATTTGTTCCATTATACCTTTTTCATGTCTATTACATCGTGGGTATGGAGGACAACGTGGCCAGCATCAAAGGGGTGGCCAAAGAGGATTTTTCAATGGTGGTCGGCATAACTATAGAGATGCAAAATGGGAGAATAATAACCGTGGTCGATGTAGGAACCAACAACAAAGGAATCAACAAGGATATCGGCAGGAAGATTATCAACATGCCCAAGGAAATCAGCAACCACCTCCTCCTCCTGCTGGCCCGAATCCGGATCAACCTATTTTAAATATCGAGGAAGCTCAGCCAAGGTGTGATAATCGAGGCCCCAATATTATGACTATTGTAGGGGGAAGGAGTGTGGGAGATTCAAGTCGAACTCGTAAGCGATCCTACCTAGAGTTGGAACAGAAAGGTCGCTTCATGGAAGTTAACTTGGTCCAGTTATCTGACTTGGAAAAAATGGTTATATCTTTTGGACCTGAGGATTTATTCGGAGTTTTCTCACAGCAGGAAGATGCTCTCGTCATCTCTCATGCTATTGCAAATCATCTTGTTTCTCGAGTGTTAGTCGACACCGAAGTTGCTACCAATATCTTGATTCTTGCAGCTTTCGAACAAATGTCTTTGAAGGGAACCACCAAGCTCCAGTCGTTGCAAACAAAATTGGTTGGTTTTAATAATAGTGTTGTTACTGCCGAAGGATCTGTTTTTCTGCCAGTCACTTTGGGAGATCAAGGAATATCAAGGACTTTGTTAGTGGAATTCGTAGTCGTGGATCTTCCTATACTTCCTTATAATGCGATTCTCGGGAGAAGTTCTTTAAACTTATTTGGGGCCGTGGTATCTCAGCCACATTTAATGATGAAATTTCCCACACCTTCGGGAGTTGGAAAAATGAAAGGAGATCAGGAATTGGCACGTTCTTGCTATAATATAATGTGCAGGAGTGGTATGGATGGATCGTAAGCAAAGAAACCTGTTTGTATAGTGGAAGTCTTATCCGAAGAAGTTATTGATTCAGCTGACACATCATACAATAGGAAATACAAAGAAAACGAGATGAAGATGGAACCCTTAGGCATCAAGACAATGCCTTTATTCTCTAATAACCCGGAAAAGACAGTGATAATCGGTTCTGAGATTACACCAGAGTTTGAAAATGAGGTAATTTCTTTTTTGAGAAATAATATAGATATTTTTGTTTGGTCTTATCAGGATTATGTGCGGGTAGACCCCCAAGTTTGTTCTCATCGACTCAATGTTAACCCGTATGAGCGACCAGTTCATCAGAAAAAGAGGAAGTTTTCCCTAGAGAAAGAGAGAGCGATTGATGAGGAGGTGGAAAGTTTGTTGCAAGCAGGATTCATAGAGCCAGTTAGATACAAGGATTGGTCGCGAATACAGTGGTGGTCCCAAAGTCGATTAATAGCTGGAGAGTTTGCATTGATTTTACTGATTTGAATAAAGCATGCCCGAAGGACCCGTATCCACTACCGGCCATTGACATGATGGTGGATGTGGCATGTGGCTTTGAATTCCTTAGTACGTTAGACGCTTTTATGGGTTATAACCATATTTTTATGCATTGTGAAGACAGACTGTTTACTTCTTTTATGACAAATAAATGTATTTTTTGCTATAAAGTTATAGCCATTCGGGTTGAAAAATGCTGAGGCCACCTATCAACATATAATGAATTCGATATTCAAGGATATGATTGGTAAATGTTTGGAAGTTTATATTGATGACATATTGATAAAAAGCCGACATGAAAATAAGCACATCCAATACCTGAATGAGTGTTTTGGTATATTGAGAAAATATCGAATGAAATTGAATCAACTTAAGTGCGCATTTTGTGTAAAAGGGGGGAAATTCCTTCGTTTTATGGTATCCGAAAGAGGAATCGAGATGAATCCTGATAAGATAGCAACTATCCAGCAAATGACGCCTTCGACAATTGTTAGAGAGGTACAAAGATTAACAGGTCGATTAACGTCGTTGAATCGTTTTATTTCGCAATCTGCAGAAATAAGCTTACCGTTTTTCCAAGTATTGCGTAAGACAAATCTCTTGTATTTGGATGATGAATNGCAGACCCTAATGACACCCACCTAGTCCTCACGGTTTTACTTTTTCCCTAGCCCCCACACTTCTCAGTGCGTCACCCATCCCTGAATTGCTCCAGGGTGAGACGCTTAACTTTCCAGTTCTAACGTTCCGCTTGCAACTTTGCTAGGGAAAAGGCCTCGTGCAATGGAAGACGAATCACTACACTTAATCTCTGATCGTTCCCCGTCTATAGCCGATGTAGGGATTCGCCTAAGGTGTCCTCTCTCTCGCACCCCCGAGGGGTCCTTACAGTGATGCCCTCGGGTGCAAGTATATACCGGTGGCAAAGATATATTGATGAAGGTAGAAGAATCTCGAGTTCAAATAACTACTCATTTAAAAGGCATGTTCGCCAAAATCCGTTATTTCAAATGATCATTTTCGATTGTTATTGAAATGGTCGAGGGTCAAACTCCGCTACACATTAGTCCATTTATGGTTTTTACTTGAGGAAACAATCCGGATGGCCGAACGATCGCCTTATGATTATTTTCACAAGCAAGTATTATGACCAGTGGGGACTCTTACGCATACTTAGAGTTATCGAGAAATATTATGTACATGATTATTGAGCACCCTTACCCGTGTAAAGGAATACCTAGGACTCAAGCAATTTCTTATCATCTCGGAGGCCAATTTCTCGATTTCGATTATTTAGAGTTATATTTTTGTCAAAGTGTGACAAGAAGTTAAAAAGAAAATAAAGTAATTTCTTATATACATTGGGGAATACAAAATGGGGAGAGACTACAAAAGTGAAGGAACTATAATATTTGGAATCTTATTTCTTCTGCTACTTGGAACCCGAACCTTTACCAAGTCCGCTGGGGCGTTTCTTTACCAGCTTGATTGTCGGAGAGGAGGGATTAGTCCTTTTTTCTTTAATCTCCGCAGTGGTCAATTTCCTAGGGACAAAGCCAGTCAGTCTCGTGGCGTTCCCGAGCTTCTACCACAATAGCGGAGTATATATCGGAGGGTCGCGTTGACCCATTACCTCCTCATCTTTAAGGAGATCTCCTATGAGTGGACCCACCGGTTCCGGGAATAAGGAGGCCAATCTTCGAAATGCATCCGGTGGTGGGCCTTCTTCGGTTTCGATCTCCTCCGAATACAACTGCTGGTGCAAGTCCATCTCCAGATTGAACTGGAGCGCCCCGAACGGATCCCATGAGCAGTCTAATTTATCCTATGCAAGCACAGGCTCGAATTTCCCGGAGAGACTAGGATCGAGTCTTCCTTTCTCCTCTATTGTTAGGGACATGCCCAGGATTCTTTGAGTCTGGACACTCCCTCTGAAGAAATACAGGACACAAGCTTTCGCATTCGCCAGTGCCGCCAAATTACGGAAGGTCGGGGAGTGTACAATAAACTCCCATACTAATTTCCGGAAGCAGTCATTTAACTGGGATGACAACTTAGCGGCTCGAGCCCGGAGACGATCTACGGTAGACTGGAGAGATTCATTCTTCGATTTCAGCTCTTTATTCTCCTCCATGGCCTTCTTGAGAGCTTTCTTATCAGCTGCATTGGCATCCTTGGCCTTCTTCAGGTTGTCCTCGGTCTCAGCCTTGGTCTCCTTCAATTTGTCCTGAGCGTATTTTTCATTCGCCTTGAGAGTATCTATGGACTACTCGAGAGCATGCCTCTTCCCGATATGAAAGGTCGCACACTCCATTAATTAGCTGCGATGAGCTCGGGTGAGAGCTTCGATCACCTTGTTGTTTTCTTCCCGGAGCGCTGCCATCTCTTGGGCATGTGTTTCCCGCTGATTTTGCATTAGCTTCTCTGCAGCTTTCTTTGTGTGCTCCCCGATTATATCCGGACAGTCGAGCTCCGAGTGCCTGAGCATACAATATTTCCCTACGGCAGCCGTGGTACCCAGCTCCATTATTGTCAGCTGCATCTGAAAGGAAGCAAGAGTTATGAGTACATATATATATAGTGTGTAAACAATTGAAAAGAGACAACGGTTAATGTCATTACAAACCTTTGCCCCCGTACGGCATATAGTCGCAGCTTGACCCATCAACCGACTGAAGTCGGTATAGACCGTGTGGTCATCTCGACCATGTGGCAACATCTGCGGGTTCCGGTCAAAATATGTTAAGGCCGGCCGGTTCGACACTCTGTCAACCTTCGAGATCCGAGTGGCGACTCCGTCTTTTATCAGTATGAAACCGGTTCGACGTCCCATCTCGAGCCATTCCTTCACCGTAAGCATCGAGATATCCCTTATGCGGAATGCATTGAGGAACTCAGCGGTTAACCCATTCTTCTTATTGGGTTATGCAATCTCCAAAACGGTGGGGCCCTCCAGCGGTCTTTTCCCCTTATCCGGATGAGTGCCTGGGTTTCTTTCTCCCTCCGGACGGGTCTCCTGCACTATCTCCTACACCATCGGATCTATTGGATGACCCCCGCTTATTTCGCCTTCGTCGTCGTCCGCGATCACGTTGACTAGTGTCTCGACGAAATCATACATCCCCTCGTCAAGCGTGAGTTCTCCGGTAGTAAGCTCCAATCGCCGGGACACAGGAATAAAATCTTCAGGACTCCTGGGGACCTCTGTAGCAGGCGCAGTTTCTACCTGCTAGAGATTTTCCATTATTGTAGCAGGCTATGGGAGAGTAATGGGCCCGACTTCATCAGTTGGTAGCTCCGTCTCTTGTGTACTTAGGGCCAGCTCGGCTGTGGCAGTGCGGTTCCGAGCCCCCGGCGCCATCTCAAATATTAATTCATCATTCCCCGCAACTAGAGCACAGAGCGATCTCAACCTGTCGCCCAACTTTGAGTGGTTTTCAGCTAGAGCCATTATTTTTTCTGCAAAACAAACCAGTCACGTAAGCTATACGGTGTGAAGATTAAAAAACGAGTATGCGTTGAATTTAAAAGGGTTTTTCCTATCGAAGAAAAGTTATTGAGATGGTTCAGGTATGAATGCGTGGGCCAGGTACCTAATTGTTCCCTACTAAAATGGGTTGGGACCGGAAGAATGTTGAAAGCGATCAGAATCGGGGCATAGAACAAAGTCTTCGTAGTCCAATCTGCGTCGTCAGATCTGGCATTGTCAAGAAGAGCCTTTTTTAGGGGCCTCGGAATGGAATAGTATGTTTCAGGGAGAAACAGTTCCCCTTCGACTGGGAACCGCCAAGGAAGGCTGAGTGGGGACGACCTTGTAGTTCCCACACAGTTACAAAAAAGAAATGTTTTTCCAGTCGTGATTCGACTGGGGAGTAGAGAATGAGAAAGGGCTTCTTTGGTGCCTTAGTCGGAAGAAATTACAGCCATGGGCACCTTAATGAGTGGCGGTGCTAATTTGAAAAATTTGAAAGAAACGGTCGATGGTCAAGGGAATACGACTCGTTTCCATGAAAATGATAAAGGCGGTTACGAAGGAAATTGAATTTGGGTTGAGCTGGAAAAGGTGGATTCTTAAATGAGTAAGGAGTTTTACGATGAAAGGGTGAAGAGGAAAACAGAGCCCACACTCTAAGTATTCAAGACAAATAGTGTGAGTGGCTACCGGTGGAGTCAAAATCCGGTCAGTAGGTTCGGGTTGGTACAAAACGCAGTTGGAAGGGAGGTGGTATTCCTCTACAATGGACATCCACTTCCGAGAATGCATGCTGTAAGGTTGATTATAAGATTTCACGGCTTTGACCGCGGGACTCTGAGGGCCGAGAGAGTTTTCAAGTTGGGCAATTCATTCAAAAAAGTGCGGATTTAGGTTTGAAGTGTGACGGGGAAAGGGCGACATGCTAGAGTTTGAAATCCCCGAGTTGGATGAGGAGTCCGAGGAATGAGAAGATGAGGAACCGAGGCTCGAAGATCGGGCGGAACCGGAAGACATTGGTTAGTTATGCTCAAAATTAATTTTTCCAAATTTTATTAAGTGTCTAGCGAGTTTTCGTACCAAAAGTCGCGAGAGTTACTGTTCGTCCAACGCAGTCGCGAGTTTATGAACGTAGTCGCGAGTTTGTGAATGCAGTCTCGAGTTTGTGACGAAATGTCGCGAGTGCACTATTTGACCGTAGCAGTCGCGAGATTCTGCCAAAAAGTAGCAAGAGGGTAAAGCGTTCGCGCGAGTGAAGCTGTTATGAGGACAGAACTGGGTATTTATAGGGGTGGACCCCCGAGTCAAAAAATCCCGAGATTTATGCTCAATCTCAGAATCTGACATTCTTAGTGTCAAAACGACTGCGTCAACAAGAGGAGTCTAACCCTACTCGTGGTTTTCTCAGAAAAATTTCGGAACGGTTTTTGACTTTCGTGACAAGCTAATATGATGTGATTTACGACTCAGAATCTGAATTTGAAAACCAGAGGACTATTGATATTACTTGGGGGTATTTTCGGTATTACTATACCCCGAGAGCTCGTCCAAGGTAGCTATGTATTATTTTCTGTATCCTCGTATATTTATGTCACGATATATTTTTTGGAATATTATCGTAATTCGAACCTCCCGAGCTTACATATGAGCATTATAATGACATTTCTATCAGTTTCATGCAAATTCATTCCCGAACGGGGCCAAGGATATTTTCGTAATTTGGCACCCGAGGAGCATGCCGGTAAGTTGTGGCGATATTTTTGATTGTATGTTCAATATCTAGAGGCAATGAGTAAATATGCGAGGCTTTATGGTATTTTCTCATTGACATTTCCTACTAATTCTCGACCGGGATGCATTTCCGAAGCTCTGGGACGATATGACATTTATTCCAATTTAATTGGATATTATTTAAGTACGTTGGGCTGATTGAAATGAAATTGGACTCCTGGGCTTAAAACTTACTAGTTGGGCTGGATTTTTCTATAAATATAAATCTCAGGGAATTGAAAAAGGGTTCAGACTGTTATCATGTTCCCCAAGGCAAAGTGTTAACTTAATTACATTCTGTTAGTCGCGACTTTTTGCAAGTTGTCGCGAGTTTGTGTCAACTTGGTCATAGTCGCGAGATTATGCACTGTCCTCCGTAGTCGTGAGTTTCTGCACTGCATCTCCGTATTCGCGAGATTGTGCACTGTCAATCGTTGTCGGGAGTTTCTGCATTGCATCTCCGTAGTCGCGAGATTGTGCACTGTCAATCGTAGTCGCTAGTTTTTGCACTGCACCTCCGTAGTCGCGAGTTTTTGCCCTGTTCTCAGTAGTTGCGAGTTTGTGTGTACGGACTCGCGAGTTTCTGCATTGACTAGCGAGTTTTTTACAGTAACTGCACAGCCAAGTGTATTTGATCATTTTTCGTGCCGTTTTCGCCCGGATTACCACTATTTCTTCATTGTAATTGTATTTCTTGATTATTATAGTGGAAACCAAGATAGAGCTCTGCTCTCCCGAGGACGTAAGCCCACACATTGTGGGCCCAACCTCATATATCGCTCGCGTCCCCACAACAATTAAATTCTAAATAATTAAGAAAAAAATGAATGATCTAAAAATAAATACCCAAAATATTTTTAGACGTGATCCTTGACACTTTGCTAGGGAAAATGTCTTGTGCAATGGTTGACGAAACATTATACTTAATATAAGATTGTTCCCCATCTATAGCCGATACTGAAATTTGTCTAAGGTGCTGCTCACACCTCGAAGGGTCTTACATTCACTCATTCTTATGCACTAAGCTTCATAGCTAAGGTTTTTCCCACACATCGACTATAACCTGGGTCCTTATCTAATACAAAATGTAACAACTCGCCTCCCACTTGCACGATATTGTCCATTTTAGATTAGGCTAATCCTAATGACTTCTAAGTCCTACCTATTCTTCATGGCTTTAATTTTTCCCTAGTTGGCCGTTCCACCGGTAACGTGTTTTTTACCCATCCCGAGTTTCGACGTTAAATTTCTTGTGTCATTATTTTCTCTTTTGCTATATTCAAATATTCTACATAATCTATCGATGTTGCTTGTACATGTGTTTAAACCCAACAGGAAACTATTAACTTCTTCTTTTATATTAATATTATTTTTGTCACATTCCATTATTCCATATGGATGTTAGAAACACAATGTGTGGTTAATTTCCGTTCCATTGAGTCTCTAGAATGATGAGTATTTTGTCGTACTTTGAGGTTTTAGAGCAAAACACTTTTGTGTTTCTTTTTAGTTGAAAATGGAATTGTGTCTTTATTGTAGGGTTGCGGCTGCGAAAGGGAGAAAGAACGTAACCAAGAGCCCAGTAGTTACTCCCCAAATTACTTACAGTCTGGGCCATCAGCGGTGAAGAATAGGAGTGGGCTGAAGCACTGGCCCAGATCCAGTGAAAACAGAAGTGCATAAACGGGAAAATGAGAATGAAACGCAAACACGCGTTTCATTTAAGTGGTGAGCAGTTGAAGACAAGGAACGGTTACGCATCATCAGCAGGAAATAAAAGCAGGCTAAGNCAACTAGTATCGAGCTAAAGACACCTGAAGGAGTGTGGACAGGTAAAAATCCTAATTTTAAACACTTAAAAGTTTTTGGTTGCAGGAGCCTAGTGCACATTCCAAAGGAAAATCGGAAGAAACTAGACAACCATGCTGAAGATTGCATTTTCATGGGATATGGAGATCGATTTTTTGGCTACAAATTTTGGGATCCAAAAACAGGAAGGGTTCTAAGATCTAGGGACGCTGTTTTTCTAGAAGATCAAACAATCCTAGACATGAAGCAAGAAGGAATTGAAAACTCTGAAATAAAAGTTCAAGGGGAAGAGTTAATACCTGAACAAGAGATCTTCCTAGAAAGCAGCATCCCTGAACCAAGCAGCAACTCATCTTGGCAGGCTGAGCAGCCATCGCATCCATCCATTGAATCATCTGAAAGAGAAACAGAAGTGGTATCAGGGACAAGCATAACAGAACCCCTGGTTGTAGAAACTCAGAAAGTAAGAGCAAGGAAGCCATCTACGAGGTACCCCTCCACTGATTATGTATTAGTAACCGAGGAGGGAGAACCAGAGACGTACTACGAAGCAGTTAACTCTGCTGATAGGGATAAATGGACACAAGCAATGAAGGAAGAGCTGGAATCTCTGAATAAAAACAGAACTTATGAACTAGTGAAACTGCCGGCTGGAAAAAGGGCATTGGAAAATAAATGGATATTCAAGCTCAAGCAAGAAGTAGACAACACACTAAGATACAAAGCTAGGCTCGTCGTAAAGGGCTTTAGACAAAAGAAAGGGGTAGATTTTGATGAGATTTTTGCCCCCGTTGTCAAATTCACTACAATAAGGATGTTGCTAGCCATTGTGGCTCATATGGATCTAGAATTAGAACAAATGGATGTCAAGACCGCTTTCCTAAATGGACATTTGGAAGAGGACATCTATATGAAGCAACCGGCTGGTTTTGAACAAAAGGGGACTCTTGATCTCGTGTGCAAGCTAAACAGGAGCTTATATGGCCTAAAACAGGCCCCTAGGATGTGGAACAAGAGATTCGATGCGTTTATGCAGGATGCAAACTTTAAACGAACTGAAAGTGACCATTGTGCATACTACAAGGAGGAAGATAAAGGTAATTTTCTAATAATTCTATTGTATGTGGATGATCTCTTAATTGCAGGGACAACTAAAGACTCAATAAAGACATTAAAGGAAAATCTAGCAGCGGTTTTTGAAATGAAAGATCTTGGATCGGCAAAAAGAATTCTGGGAATGAATATTACCATGAAAAGGGAAAGGAAACAGCTGATACTCTCTCAAAGCAGTTATGTTGAGAGAATACTTAAAAGGTTCAACATGGAAGGAGTAAAAATCCTTACTACACCAATTTCAAACCAAGCTGTGCTATCTAAAAACCAATCCCCTACGACAGAAGCTGAGATACTCGACATGGAAGGAGTCCCTTATGCTTCGGCTGTTGGATCTATTATGTATCTAATGGTCTCTACAAGGCCGGATATAGCATACCCTATTGCAGTCCTCAGTAGGTTTATGAATAATCCAGGCAGACAGCACTGGGAAGGAGTTAAATGGTTGATGAGGTACCTAGCTGGGACCAAAAGTCGTGCATTGAGTTTCAGGGGAAGCCAAGGGAAACTGAAAGTAAGTGCCTATTCTGACTCAGACTTAGCAGGAGACCTAGACACAAGGAGATCGACTACTGGATATGTGATCCTCATGGTACAAGCAGCAGTCTCTTGGCAATCTAGATTGCAAAGGACGGTAGCTTTGTCATCCACAGAGGCTGAGTACATGGCATTAACAGAAACAACAAAAGAACTTATCTGGATAACTAGACTAACAAGAGAAATCGGCGTGGATTGTGCGGAGTCAGAACTATTGTGTGACAATCAAAGGGCGATCGAACTAAGTAAAAACTCCACTTTTCACAGCAGAACGAAGCACATAGACCTAAGAGCTCACTGGATCAGAGAAGCCCTAAGTCTAAGGGAGTTTAACCTAAATAAAGTTCATACTACGTTAAACCTAGCTGACATGTTAACAAAAGCGATACCTGGAAATAAGCTGCTCTTCTGTGCAGAGGAGGCTGGCCTGCTCCAAGCAGGCGAAGAAACTGCATGAAATGGCTCCACCGTCGTCGGCACCCAGACTGAGGGGAAGATTGTAGGGTTGCGGCTGCGAAAGGGAGAAAGAACGTAACCAAGAGCCTAGTAGTTACTCCCCAAATTACTTACAGTCTGGGCCATCAGCGGTGAAGAATAGGAGTGGGCTGAAGCACTGGCCCAGATCCAGTGAAAACAGAAGTGCATAAACGGGAAAATGAGAATGAAACGCAAACACACGTTTCATTTAAGTGGTGAGCAGTTGAAGACAAGGAACGGTTACGCATCATCAGCAGGAAATAAAAGCAGGCTAAGGCACTGGAACGCAGAGAACACAAAAACGAAAAGAAAACTAACAGAGGAACAAGCTGATCAATCTGGAAGACGAGGGAGAAGGGGGCCAAGAAGACTGCTCTGGACACCCTGAAACCCGCAGCCTACTGTGCTGTATTTTATGATAGCTAGACTGTTTTTGCTTCGATTGTATCTGCAAATCAAGAACACGGTTAGTGAATTGGATCGTATAACGATCCCGAGGTTTTTCTCCGGGTTTACTCAGGTTTCCTCGTAAAAGAATCGGTGTTCATATTACTAACAACAACAAATAGAGGAACAAAAGGTGGAGCACTTATCTGTCGGATTCTAATCTGTAAATCAAGAATCAGAGATTCTTTGAGTGAGAGTTCTTCTCCAACAAGTGGTGGCCCATGCATGTCTCTCCTGCGGAAATCGATCAAGAAACCAAGAAGGAAGTGCAACATGTTGATTCACAAGCTGTTATAGCAAAATCAGACCAAAACGACTCTTGGAGAATTGTTCAGAACACGATGACGAGCGAACCCTACTCCATGATCAAACTAACATCAAAGAACTACCCGGAATGGAAAAACAGAATGCAAGATCTGCTCTATTGCAGGTTCTTGTATGAACCAGTGAAATTTGGGAGCAAAAAACCAGAAAAATATACACAAGAACAGTGGGACATGAAGCATATTCAGACTTTGGGCTTTGTAAGGCAATGGATTGATAGTGCAAACTATCATCATGTAGCTAAGGAAACAGATGCAAAGGTGATGTGGGAAAAACTGGAAAATATCTTTGAACCTAAATTGACTCAATCTCAGGGGTTCTTGTTCAAAAGACTTATGAGGCTGAGATACAAGGAAGGCTCTCCCATGACAGATCACCTAGGATCGTTTCAAGAAGTGGTAAACAAGTTGGCGGAAACTGACTGCATTCTAGAGGACAAGGTGCTTGCTCATATGCTGATTGGAACATTACCAGATTCATGGGAGTCTACTGTTATTGCTATAAATTCATCAATACCGAAAGGAGGCCTAAAGCTAGAAGTAGTAAAAGAGTGCCTAATAAATGAAGGATTGAGAAGGGAAGAGGTAACAGTTTCAGTGGTTAAGGAGACCATAGCTGTTGTCAGCAGCGGAAATCAGCCTAAATTCCAGAATTATACTAAAAAGGGTGACAACAAGGGGCAGCAGAATACTAGAGAAGACAAGAACAAGGCTGAATCCACACCAAAGGAGACCCGAAGCTGCAATTGGTGTAAAAAGGTTGGTCACCTAAAGAAAGATTGTTGGTATTGGAAGAGGACCAAAGGAGCAGAGGCAGAGACAGCCGAGACTAATAATCAGGAATAAATCCTGGTTCTTGCCTCAACACTGGAAAAGGAAACAGTGGACAACAGTCATGGAATGGAGTGGATAATAGATTCCGGAGCTTCCTACCACGCTACCCCTACGAGGGACTGTTTTTTATCCTATTCAGAAGAAGATCTAGGCACTGTAAAAATGGGAAATCACAGCTGTGCTTCAATCAAAGGGATAGGAACTGTGGAAGTGATGACGGAAAATGGACATAAACTGATTCTGAATAATGTAAGACACATCCCTGACCTAAGATTAAACCTACTGTCCTCATCGGTCATGGACAGAGAAGGATTCACAAGCCTGGCCTCTAACAGTTTCTGGAAGTTGATAAAAAATGGCTGTGTAGTTTCTGAAGGCAGAGTATATGATACTTTGTACAAGATCATATTGAAACCTGAAAATGGTCAGATTAATGCTCTAAGAACAGGGGATTTATATCAGTTATGGCACAAAAGAATGGGACACATCTCACAAGCTGGACTTACAAAACTGAGAGAAGAAGGATTGATTGACATAAAGAGCAAAGGATGAGAATTTATATGTGAGGACTGTATTTTTGGGAAATATGCGAAGTCTCCTTTTAAAACAATGATCAAGAAAAAACAAGAAGCATTGGACTTAGTATTTTCAGATGTATGCTCCTTGGATGTGGTATCTAGAGGAGGAAATAAATATTTCATCTCCTTTATTGATGATGCAACTAGGAAACTATGGACTTATCCTTTCCCAACGAAAGATCTAGCTCTCTCAAAATTTCAGGAATGGACAGCGGCTGTGAAAAGGGAGAAAGGAAGAAAACTCAAGGCATTGAGGACCGATAATGGAGGTGAATACACTTCTAATGATTTTATTGTTTTTTGCAGGTCTCTAGGTATAAGACATGAGCAAACGGTACCCGGGACACCCCAACACAATGGGACTGCAGAAAGATATAATAGAACTCTCTTGAATAAAGTGAGATGTTTGTTAAAAACATCGAACTTATCAAAAGAGTTCTGGGCAGAGGCTCTAGGAGTAGCGTGCTACCTAATTAATAGGTCTCCTGCAACTAGTATCGANGCAAACACACGTTTCATTTAAGTGGTGAGCAGTTGAAGACAAGGAACGGTTACGCATCATCAGCAGGAAATAAAAGCAGGCTAAGGCACTGGAACGCAGAGAACACAAAAACGAAAAGAAAACTAACAGAGGAACAAGCTGATCAATCTGGAAGACGAGGGAGAAGGGAGCCAAGAAGACTGCTCTGGACACCCTGAAACCCGCAGCCTACTGTGCTGTATTTTATGATAGCTAGACTGTTTTTGCTTCGATTGTATATGCAAATCAAGAACTACGGTTAGTGAATTGGATCGTATAACGATCCCGAGGTTTTTCTCCGGGTTTACTCCGGTTTCCTCGTAAAAGAATCGGTGTTCATATTACTAACAACAACAAATAGAGGAACAAAAGGTGGAGCACTTATCTATCGGATTCTAATCTGTAAATCAAGAATCAGAGATTCTTTGAGTGAGAGTTCTTCTCCAACATTTATTTCATATGATTTGGTTGAAAGGAATACGAAGCATGTTCATCTGCTTCCAATAACATTTTTGTGATAATTGATTGAAAGTGTCCAGAATTATAATCTAAGAAGCAGTTTTACTTGTCGAAGAAAACTGAATGCTAAAAACATGAAACATAGGTAACTAATTGAAGTATCTAAAACATTTCTCGATTTATCTTTATGTGTTAGAGTCTTGATAAATTAACATGGTTGAAGTTAATTTAGTAGGGAGAGAGGAGGTAAATTCGTTCAGTTAAGAAAGTTGTAATAAATTTAGAGCTTAATCTATTTTAACCTGACACTAGTTGAAGAAAAACATTATGAGATGATCAAGTATTTGGCTATATGATGGACCTCCAATATTAGATAACCCGTTACCTACACCTTGATGTGGCCCCCAAGTAATCCGTAACCCACAACATATATGGAATAAACGAAAGAAACATAAAATCGTACTCAAATAAAAAGAATGATAAAGGTGCCACAATCACATAATATAGACAGAATTGTGAGTGATAAACCGGGTGAACGCCACAAGATAAATCTTGATAATTTCATAAAGTTCTTCTAAGAACCTAAGGAGGAACCTTTCACACAAAATCAATCAAAAGTCCTCAAACTAGAGTTTTGGATGTTTTTTATAGCAAAACCTAATAAAACTAGACACTTTAACCTAATGGGTCTTATTCTCGGCCCAACTTTAGACATTGCATAAATTGGGTCTAAATTGAACTAAACTCAATAAGGTAAAACATTTTGATGGACTAATTCAATCCATCATCAATTAACCTTTCAATTTCATCGCTCTAAGTATAATCAATTAAGTCCCCAATTGTCCATTTTGTCAGCCTCATCATTCTCCATCTCCTCGAAAAGATTCGTCCTCGAATCTAAATAATCCGAAAAATTGGGAATGCCAGATAACGTCGCACTAACATTATACTTACCTGGAAGTTCCAATCGGTAGGAATTGTCGTTTATTCGGGCAGTTACTTGGAATTGCCAATCTCCTTTAGGTTGCAACATCGATATCCGTTTTGCTGGGAATCGTTCTATTCGCGTATGTAACCAAACCCAATGTCCGGGATCAAAAAGCATTTGTTTAAGTCCTTTGTTTTCAACCTTTGTATACTTCTTTTCTCCTTCCACAATTTGACGTCGAATTTTCTCATGAAGTTGACGTACATGGGCGCTCTTTGTTTTCCATCAAAACCATGGAAGTTACTCACTTCCTTAACAGATTTAGGTGTAGTCTACTCTCGAATTGATGTAATTCATTTATAATCAAGTTTCATTCCTTCAGCGCTCACAACAAAACTATGAAATGTTATTATTTTTTAGCAAAATAGAAATTCTTTAAATTTAGCATACAATTCTTCATGGCATAAAATAGATAGAATGTCAAGAAAATGTTCAACATGTGCTTCTAACGAATTGCTATAGACAAGAATATGATCAAAGTAAACTACTATAAACTTCACAAAAATTTCATGCAAACACATGATTCATATTAGGTGCATTAGTAAGACCAAATAATATAACTAACCATTTATACAAACCTAATTTAATTTTAAATTGTAGTTTTCCAATTATCACCTATTTTCATTCAAACCTTATGGTATCCACTTCTCAAATCGATTTTAGAAAAAAATACATGAATAATGTATTTCATCTAGCATGTAATCTAAACGAGTTATGAGATAGCAATACTTTATAGTGATTGTATTGGTTGCTCGACAATCACTACCCATTCGCCATGACCTATATTCCTACAACAAGGAAACAACACTAGGTAGACTGAATTTAAGATCATGAATACTAAGATACACATATTTATACATTGGTATAAAGATTAGTCGTCTCGCACTCAAGGCCCTCCACACATCACTCTTTTTTGTATATACACACTCTTTGTTTTTTCTCTCATTTTGAATGACTTTTTTTCTTTCATTGCTATACTAGAACTCTCATTCTCTCATTTTCTTTTTTTCTCTCCCTTCGACAAATCTCTCTTTTTTTCATCGAGTTGACATTTTGATCTCAATAGATCTTCATAGACTTTTTGAGGTCACAAAGGAACAAGAGTGATCTTCGAGTGTTCATAACCAATGAATATCTATTACGAAATTCGTCATATGTGACCTTCGTATTGCCATGATCTGCCCAAGAGGATATGACCATCATCCATTGTAACAACATCACACAAGACCTCATATGCATATCTTCCAATAGAAAATGTAATCGATACATTTTTTATTACCTTATATCAATACCTTTATTCAACCATTGTAACTCGTAAGGGTGCGTATGTTTTTGAATTGGCAATACCAACTTTTCAACCAAAATGTTGGTAGCAACATTTGTGCAACTTCCAGCATTAGCAATCACAATGCATCCTTTTCCATTAACAAAACAATCCGAATGAAATATGTTTTTTCGTTGCTAATTGTCCTCTTTGTCATTATTAATCATAGCTCCCCTTGCTACCAGTAATTCACCATCTATTGAATATTTTCTCTCTTACTTTTGACTTTCGAAAAGGTTTCATCGATTTCAAGGCCATCTTCTGTCTTTATTTCACCGATTTCTTTTAAAATAATACTTTTTATTCGAACATTTTGAATCGATGTGACCTCTCTCTTAGAACTTACAGAAATGAATATCATCATCTCTTGATGAATTATGAGTTTTAAATTCCTTATCCCTTTGAAAGGAACTAACTTTTCCTTTCGATATTTCTGATTTGTGCTTAAGATCATCTTTTTCTTTTTCCCTATCATTCTTCCATGTGTTTGTATATGGAGTGGTTTTATATGATCGAGAATACGCCTTGTGCAGAAGTTGATTTTCCACTTTAATTGACATATGTAGCATTTCATGAATCTCAACATAATGATGCAAATCAACTACTCTAGCAATTGATCTATTAAGGCCTCGTAAAAATCGTGTCATTGTAGCTTCTCTATATTCGTAAACATGCACTCTAAGCATGAGAACTTTCATCTATATATAATATTCTTCAACTCATTTTGAGCCTTGAATTAATTTTTGCAACTTATTGTGCAATTCCCTTCGGTAGTGAGATGACACAAATTATTTTCTCATAATAGCCTTCATATATTCCCAAGTATCAATTTGTCTTTCATTATCTCTTCTCCTCATCGAAACCAATTTATCCTACCATGTAATTGCATAATCTGTAAACTCAAGATCAACAAGTTAAAATTTATTCAATTCGGTATAACTTTTGCAATCAAAACATGTTCAACTCTATCCTCCCATTCCAAGTATATACTTGGATCATATTTCCCTTGAAATGAAGGTATCTTCATCTTGATAATCTCTATATCATTTTCGAAATTCTCTCTTCTTAAATTCCTACGAGTATGCCGAATCCTCGCATCGCTTCGATCATTAAATTCTCTATTTATTCTTTCATAGGAATGTGAAATCGCCTGATCTCTTCTTGCATTTTGAACAACAATCTCCCATTATGTTTGAGTTCATCTATGGAGTGAGCCTGTTCTTCTAATGGATCATTTAATCGTCAGAACTCTTGTTGCATTGCCTTCAACATAAACTTCATATCCATTTTCTCTTCATCAACAATATCTTTATCCTTTAAAGTTAACATCAAGACCTGTGATAAAAATAGAAAATAGAAAAATTCTAATTGTTATATATGTTTTCTCTCTCTTTTTTTTGGTTTTTTTATCAAATGATCTCTCTTTACATTTTTCCACTCATGTTCAAATCTAAGGTTCTTATGGAACTATTCAAACATCACCAATTATTTGCAATTGATGTGGCAAAAATTGGTGGAAAAAGATGGTTTTTTTCAAAAAAGAATGGTTTTATTTTTTGCAAAAAGAACAGTTTATTTTTTAGCAGGTAGATAGACTAGGAAAGAAAATAGAATAAGCATAGTAATGAAAGAAAGAAATCTATGGGAGTGTAAATGAAAATAACCAAAGTGATATGAAAATTTTAGGCACAATTTCAAATTAAACGTAATTTCAATTAAGATGGGAGACACATGAAATTCCTTTCTAGTTTTTTGGAAAGGATGAGAGATGAACAAAGCACAAATTTATTGGGAACTTAACAATAAACTTTCTTTCTTCGATCATTTTTTTTATTTTGCTTGTTTTTTCCTTTTTTTGTACTACTTTTTATTGAACTTTTATGTATTATTTTTTGAATTCTTTTTTTTAATCAATTAAATTCGAAAGAAACTCTTTCTTTGAATCCAACAAATACAAAAGAAAGAAAATAAAGAACAAATTCATGTTCTATATACTCCAATACCACTTGATGTGACCACCAAAATTAGATAACCTCTAACCCACACCTTGATGTGACTATGAAAGTTAGATAACCGTAACCCACAACATATATAGAATAAATGAAAGAAACATAAAATTGTACTCAAATAAAAAGAATGATAAATGTGTCACTCACAGAATATAGAGGAAATTGAGAGTGATAAACCGTGTGAACGCCACAAAATGAATCTTGATAAGTACGGAAAGATTTTCAAAGAACATAAGGAGGAATCACTCATACAAAATCAATCAAAAGTACTCAAATTAGAGTTCTGGATGCTTTTTAAATCAAAATCTAATAAAACGAACTACTTTGACTTAATTGATCTTATTTTCAGACCAATTTTAGATATTGTATAAATTGAGCTTAAATTGAACTAAACTCAATAATATAAAAACATCTTGGTGGACTCATTCAATCCATCATCAATTAATCTTCCAATTTCATCGCTCTGAGTATAACCAATTAAATTTTCAATTATCTACTTTGTCGGCCTCATCACTATAATAGAAATAGAGTTATCACAATGTTATACAATATGAAAAGTTAGTTGAAAATAATGATAGATATCATAAAGAGTGCACATTTGAAAACATACTTTAGGATCACAAAAGAACTAGAATGCATAATCTCAATCCCTGAGAACTACACAACCTTACTTGCCCTATCAAAACTAAACTTGCAACTAAAAAAATATGTTTAATTTGATCAAACTCCACACCCGACTCCCAACTCACAAGTAGTATTAAAATTTCATATTTTAAATACACAATTTTAAAAGTAAAGGATATTGCTTCTATACTATTTAAAAGTTGAGTTGCCCAATAATTAATTATACATACAATACACGCCTTCCAGAATCAAGTGTTGTAAAGGTACAGCTGAAATCCGGTTAACAATAACAAGGGTGATACTTGTCTATTGTGTAATGTCATCTAATGATGCCGGGCTGTATACTTCTCTTGGGTTGTCTTGAAGGCTTCTTCTTCTTCTTAATGTTTTGTGGTATATCATCTGTCAACGCATACACCTTTACAGCGAAGAGCTCATCCGGGAAACCCTCTTGATCCTGTGTCAACAGAACACAAACAGAATGCAAAAGCTGATCTACAGTCATATAATTCGAATATGTAGCTCAATTCAAGTCATCTATGGTATAAAAAATAGCTCCCCTCGCGGGTTTTGATCAAATACGACTAGAATCGAATGCCAGAGAATTCACTCAAACAACTTAACACTGGAGTCGAATGAGGGGGGTAAAGTCAAGTGAAGCATGATAAAAATGATTAGCACAAATCACAAGTGCATTCCCATTTTATCACACTTAAACCATCAACAACGGCCTCGAATAATGTGAATGACATAAATTCAAGTTAACTGAAGCATGATAATAATGTAGCCCCTGTTGTGGGATTTGATCAAATATGACATCTGATTTATATATGTAGTTACCTTTGTTTCATAAACATGCAGCCCACATTTATTGAAGAGCTGCCTGAAGTACAAGTCGGATCTTGTAACGCTTCTATCGCTTTTGTCCAAAACGAAACCTAAAACATATTGTGAGTTAGTGACAGAAAATCAAAATAGAAAGAAAAAAGTAGCATGATAGATTACCACTTCTTGCTATGTTCTCCTTCAAAACGAAAAACCCACCTGGTTTTAGACCAGTCTAAATGAAAGGAAACAAATAACAGCAGACAATGAATGACACATTCTAACAAAATAGTTAGGATTCAAATTTTAAATTTACCTTCGCCCTTCTGAAAAATGATAAGAAGTCGTCATCTGAAAGATGACCAATACACCATTGGATCCATATTACGTCGTATCTTTCTTTCTCAGGTGTGAATTCCTGGGATATTAATCCACAATAAACAATGATACCACACCAAATGCAACTCATTAGAATCACTGCATGCATGTACTATTCAGAATTAAGGAGATCTTGTGATTCAGTTGTATTCAAAATTCTATTTTTCAATTATAAAGGTGGCGTAAACCTTGAGACTAATGTCTCCGCAGATCAGTTTCACGAACCTAACCTGAAGTGGTTCACCAAAAAAGTGAACACTCCTATCCGCTGGTAGATTTTCCAAGGCCAAATTACTACGTGCAGCATCGAGAAAATTGCAAGCAGGCTCGAGAACATCAACCTAAATTGAGAAAATATTGATTAGAAATAATAACTATGTGCACATCTTACAAAAGGAAGAAATTCCAAATAAAAAGGCTAAAAATTCATTGAACCTGACTGACCATACGTACCAAAGCACCGGCTTAGCAATTTAGATATATTGCAGCTAAATATAGACAGTTAATAAAACCTTACATCCTGAAAATATCGAATGAGAAGGTTTTTTGTAATTCTCCCAATCCCCGCACCACAATCTGCAGCGTTTAATAAAATCAAATTACGAAATTGATCTTATATCAATTTAGTTTATTGGTAAACTAAAAATACACTCTTCTTGAAAGTTGAGAAATACCAAGAGCAACAAGGCGTCTTCCTCTCCTAGCATCAGTTAACCTTTCCGCCAAAAGCGACCTCAAGAAAGGCTCACTACATTTCACATCAAGCTCATTCACATGCCCATACCCTCCAAGCACGCCGTCCACAGATGCATCCACACCCTACTCTCCCATCAAACACATATTCATCTCCTAATAATAAGTCTACATACACAATAAATAAACGCAAAAAATGCGCAGCGACATACCTGCCAATAACCTACTCCCTCAGAATACCATTGCGATCTCTTCAGTTGATCGCCGTCACCCACCTCTTCCTTCCACATCTCCTCGGCGCTTCTGAATTCCCGGCCATCGGAGTCCATGCCTTCCATCGCAATATAGCAACGGGAATGGCCCCTCAATTGTACTGAATTAGGGTACAGTAGCCGACTCAACAGAGATACAGTTATCGGAAGATGAACAAGGTTGCTATAGCTATAGTTGTACATCACCAGTCCAAATATTACTTGGATCGCAAAGGTTTATGCTCTATAGCTGAAATAATAGAGCCCATTAGGCTCATAATATGCAAAAACCCCACAACTTACGACCCAATAATACTTCGTAAAACTAGGTATGACAACAGTAGCGGTGGGCATGGGCTAGCCCAATTCGCTAAGCCGATCCAACCCGTAGAAACAAATTGATTCGTGGGCCAATCGTTGAGATTAGAATTATGGGTTAGATCAATATAACTAATTCGTTGCCCGTACCGATCAACGGGTTATCATTGACCAATTTTTTTACTTAAGAAAAATTTAGAGATACATTTTTGGATTTTTAGACTTTGGGGCTTTGAAATTGATTTAACCAACATTCATGTTTAGCCCATTATATATATTTAGGTTTAATTGGTATTAGGTTATAGAGTTTTCTTTATTTATAAATCTGAAAAGAAAGCTAAATTTTTTTTTCGAAAATATTGAGTTATTTTTCATTTTTCGTTTCATTTTGATTACATTTTTATTAGAAAATGGAAAAAAATAACTCTTTGTTAGAAAATATAAAAGTGTGTTCTGTACACATATTGAAAATCTATTTTTTTAGAATGAGAAAGAAAATGAAGTTGAAAAAGAGAATGTAAAATGAGTAAATTGTTCTGTATAATTATTTATTTGATAAAGAGAATTTAAAATGAAGTAGTGTTCTGAGTATAAGAATCTTTATGTTTATTAAAAATAAGAAATGACAATTTTATCCTATGAACTATAAATGATGTTTAAAATTCATCATATTACATATTACACAATAAATATTCTTAATTTATATAACATAAAACTAATAACATCCATATTACAATCAAATTAAATTGAAACACAATTGAAATACGACAATTGATTCGAGCAATATTATTTCTTGATACTCTTGATCTTCCCCAATGAGCACGCCACAAATCGTTACAAATACTATCTCTTAGTGTCTCCATTGTAACATCTGTAGTTTCTCGCTCTTCATATTTGATGAGAACTCTAGGACCGAGTACCTTGTGATGGGTAAGGCCCAGCAACGATTGAGCCAATTCAAATGGCGAAAATGAATCCCTAAAGCCCATTTTATACCTCAAATGAAGAGCGGCCCGATGTTCAACTGGAGGACCGAAGCTGGCCTTAACCACACTTGTGTTTTCTGCCAGCTGGCACCTGAGTTCGGTCCGAGCAGTTACAACTCACGTTTACCACGCTTCGGGCCCCCCACGTTTACCACGCTTTGGGCCCGATCACACAGGCCACGCCTCGGTCCCAGCCTCATTTTACATCCCGCGATAACAACCTATAACAAACCTGTCAGAGGCGGTTACGGAGCGTGATTTACACACGCTAGGAACTCTATAAATACAGGACAAGACGAGGGAAATAGCAGGACCCTTTGGACGCGGAAGAACAGGCTGTTACTTTGCCGGAATTCTTACCGCTTTCTTTACCTCGTCATTTTCATTAGCCTATCTTGTGTTGACTATGAGTTATTTCATTAGTGAGCAGGCTAAGAGTATAATAAGCTCTTAGTCGAATGGTTTTCACCCCAATTCTTGGGATTTCCACTATATATCGCCGTGCACTTACTTTATTTCCAGCTTTTGATCGTCTTCCACACTTAAAATAAATCAGAACCGAGTACGTTTGTTGAACGAACCGGACGACTGTTGGTACCCCCTAAAAAGGGACCATAACAATATTCATTAACTACATCTTCTCCAATATCATTTTCGTTATTGTATTTATCTAGGTAAGATCCATCGTCGGAAGTATCAATGTAGCGAAGGAAGTTGTGTATTGCCATCGTTGCGGAAACAAGAGCTACTTGATGTTGAAATTTAGGTTTGGAGGTACGTCATTTACCATATGAAATCATATTTTCCACACCCCGAATGTTCTTTCAATGACAGATCGTAGAGACGAATGTCTATGGTTGAATAATTCTTTTGAACTGTTATAGCTAGGCGCTCGCTCAAAGTCAGGAAGATGATATCTTTCATGACGATATGGAGTCATATAACCCGTAGTATTGGAAAATCCAGCATCAACTAAGTAGTATTTTCCTAAGTAAATTAAGACGTGGAATGTAATATGTAAGGAAATACAATTACAATGAAAACATAGAATCATTGAATCGTTAATTTTATACATATAAAACGCAAACCTGGAGGAGGTTTTGGAAAATGGTAGACTTCATCCCCAAGACAGTGTGACAATATTTTACTGTCATGAGCAATCCCTTCATATCCAGCCATAACAAATATAAAACGCATATTGAAATCACATGCATGAAGAATGTTTTGTGTCGGTACACCTTTTAGACCGATGAATCGGACTCGATCATGTTAAGGTAAAGAAGCCCGAATACGTGTTCCGTCTATAGCTCCAATGCAATTTTTGAAATATGGATAATATCTTGAGTTCGATTGTATATGTGGATGTACCTGGTTGCAGTTATGAGGACTTGTTACCCATACAGTGGCCATTCTTGTACACGCATTTAGAACATTATGAAATGATGTGCTTATTGTGTCTGCTCCTCTTTGAAAAAATTCTTGCAACTGTCTGTTTCCCATTCTCGTTCCAACCATCTTAAGAAAAATAGCGACTTCCTCCTCAACANCTTCTTTTCTTTTTGTTTTGTACTAGGACCTTCCATGTCTATTAATAAAATGAACATAAAATATTACATTTGCACAATTTAATAATACATAATCGAGTGATTAACAACATTACATTATAAGCAATAAATTGATATGCAAACCTACATACTTAATATGAAAAATTAAATTCAATGATGCAATCTTATGAGTGTATATCCAACCAGTAACAGTACTTACTTGCAATATATCTTGGAATAAGACTCCTAAACCTCTCTTGCCTAGCTCCAGTCCTGTCCCTGAGACCAATATGAGCATTTTTTTAAGTGTGGAATCTAATGAAACACACAACCAATGCTATCTTGATAAACATGTGTTTCTATCATCTATATTAGCATTATGGTAACACAACAATATTTATTCAAGCGAGCTGTAGAGAATAGTAATAACTTATCAAAGTTGCAAGCGAACATCCAATATTTCACAGTTATTTGACAAGAAATTGATGTCTATACTTCCTTGAAAACAAATATATAGAAAAAGATAAATAGTAGTTCATGTATAAGCTATTAAAAAATGAGTAACACGTTCATTATTTCAAAATAACCAAATAGATTTTAAGATTTGAATGCATTTTCCCCAAAATAGCCGAACATATTTCATTCTATCAAAAAAATAGCCGATTACTTCAAAAACCTAGATCTCTAATTACAAAACGCATATGCTCTTAAGAAATGAAAACTCGTTCCATTAATTCAAAAAATACGAACTAATTTCAAGATTTGAATGTCTTTCCACAAAATAACTGAACAGATTTTAAGATATGAATGATTCTTTCCACAAAATAGCCGCTACTTCAAAAACCTAGCTCTCTAATTAGTAATTCCACGGAAATTTGACGAGTAAAAACAACATCGATCATAACAGAAGTAGATTAACGCACAATTATTGACAACATCTTACAAACATGTCGTCGATTGCTGAAGCGGCAGTGAAGAAATAGGCTGAAGTAGTCTAAAACAAAATTGCTGAAGAGGCAGTGAAGCGGCAGTGAAGAAATTAACTTACAATTATTTTAGCCTAAAAAATTAAGGTTATAAATGTAATTTCTCAATTTAGAATGAGAAAGAGAAACATGAAGTAAGAAATAGGTTATTTTTTGATTTGTAGACAAACCTTCAAGAAATCTCATTTCTCTTTTTCAAATAATAGAACGAAAAATTGGTTCTGTTCTGTAAAAATATGATTTTTACTTTTATAGAAGTAGAAATTGATTAAAATGTGTACAGAACACAGTTTAAGTCCTTATATGAATGTTGAAAATTTTGAACAAGAACCAATTAATTTAGATGATATTTCTGAAATATAGGATCAAATTCATCTATACCTTCAAATAAACGTTTAGCAATGTGGGATCATTTTGAATTAAATAACCCAACACCGAATACTATTCGGTGCATTTATTGTGGAGAAACATATAAGTTTCATAAAGATAAAGGAAAAGCATGGGGTATGGGTAATATGAAAAGGCATATGGGAAAAAAAAAGGGTATATTATCTAATTCTAGATAAACTCAACTTAATATAACCAAATGATTACTTTCTAGAAACTTTATTTTTAATTTAGAAAAATTTCAGAATGCTTTTGTTCTTTGGCTTATTTCAAGAGAGTTTACGTTATCTACGGTTGAAGATGAAGGGTTTAATGAATTAATTTGCACTTTAGCTAAACCAGCATATAAAGGATTTTCTAGAAAAAAAACACGTAGAATTGCATTAGATGAGTTTGAGAGATGGTTTTTTATGAATGTGTACATAATATTATTATGAATGTGTGTCGTGACTATGGTATCCCTTCTAGAATATTTTCAATTTCAGCGGATAATGCTTCATCTAATAATAATGCAATTAGTTCTTTGAAAAAAAAATTAAATCCAATTTTAGATGGTTTTTTTTTCATAATAAGTGTGTATGTCATATTATCAATTTATGTGTCCAAGATGGATTGACTATTGCCGAAGATGTTATCAAACTTTTTCCTGAAATTGTTTTACATGTTAGACATTCATATACTAGACAAGAGGAGCTAAAACGTTTGTGTATTGCAAATAATATGTCATTTAAACGATTAAAACTTGATTGCAAAATTAGATAGAACTCTACTTATGATATGATAACTATGCTAATTGAATATAAAATTCCCTTAATTCAATTTTCAGAATATCTTCCCGGAATAAATGGTGTTGTTGATGATTCTACTTTTCATATTCTTTCTTCATTGGTTTCTTTGTTAGGTGTATTTTACTATTCGACTAAATTGCTTAGTGGTTCTTTGTTTCCAACTACTCATTTAGTTGTTCCATCATTACTACGTATTTATTATATTTTCAACAATTTTGAGCGTATTCCTCCTTTTAATGAAATCATTGAGGTCATGCAAAAGAAATTTTTAAAGTATTTTCACAATATTCCTATATTGTATTTTGTTGCATCAATTTTGGATCCTATAATAAAGGAAAATTGTTTGAAAACAATACTTAATTTGTATGGTAATTGTTTTAAGGAGCAATTTGGATATGCAATTAATATTTTTAAGATGGAGAGCGAAACAATTGCAACAATTAAAACGATGTATGAATTATATGACATTAATTTCGGTGGCTCAAACATCTCTCAAACTAATGATTCTATGCCTTTGTTTTCTTCACTGGCTAGTTTATTTGCTATAAATCTTATTGCTTTAGTTCGAAGCAAAAATAGTTCTTCTTCATATTCATCTTCATCTTATGGAGAATATCTTTTGTACAATAATATACCTATTGTTGAAGGTCATGATGATGATTCTTTTGATATACTAACTTGGTGGAAGAATAATTCCATCAATTATCTCATCTTGGCTAAGATAGCCAAAGATATTCTTACTACTCCAGCTTCTAATGTGCTATCGGAAAGCGCTTTTAGTGTAAGTGGAAGGACATTAACAAAATATTGATCAACGTTAGCTCCTAATACTTTAGAGGCTTGTGTATGTGTGAAGAAATGGATTGATGCAATAAAGAAACGGAAGACAAAGAAGAAATATTATGATTCTTCAAGTTCGAAAGAGGAATATGAGGATGAAAAGGAATTTTGAACATTCCAGGTAAATCTCTACTAAATATAAGTTTCATATTTGTATTAGTACAATATCTTATTCATATTTTTTAATATATTCACAGGTTAATCGAGTTTATGACATGCAACAAGAACAATCCGTTGGGCCAACCCGTACGGGTTGACGGGTTCAACCCGAAACCCGTTGGGCCAGACCCGTACCCACCTCTAGGCAACAGAAGGATATAACACGGTTATACCAGTAACCGTTACCCGTCCCGCCTAACATAATGTGTATCGTTCCCCGCCCCGCCCCCGCCTCATTCTTTTGTTATCCGCCCACTCCTCACCCAGCATCCGCTATGGATTAACCGTTGGGTTAGGGTTTACTAACGGTTTACAATTTTCATTTTTTTAATAAAATAGTAAAATATTCATATTTAAATATATCAAAGGAATCTTAAAACAACAATATAAAATTAAAACAACTCTTTCAATGACTATAATTTTAAACTTTGATGGTTTCATTATCGATACCAATAGTATCATTTCCCCCTCTTCTATGGTGGGACAATACTCGAGGGTTTTACATATACCTAATAGAAAATTTAAACAAATAATTATTATGTTAACATAAATAACATGATATTTTAGTCAAGAACATTGGTACACCTAGCCGTACGAAAAATAAGATAAATAACAAATTAACAATATAAGTGTTACACGAAATTCAATATAATTAGGATTTAAACAAAACCTTCAAAACTCATACAGATTATTTGTCCTAAAACTCATGAACTTGTATTGCTTATCTATCATTGGATTATATTGCTTGCCCAAAAAACAAAAATCGAAAACATTATGGTAAGATAAATTTGAATTAATTTTGATGTAAACACCAAAAAAATCGAAAAAAAAAACAATAGGAAAATGATAACCTAAAAATAAGATCTACATAACAAGAATTCGAAACTTGAAGAAGATGGACGAAAAAATGGACAATAAACGTATTGAAATCAATGAGATGTAGATTAAAAAACCGAAAACAACTTAGAGAATTTGAAAAAGGAAATAGTGAGTTAAATTGGTAATCCTTAAGTCTCCTAAAGGTTTTTATAATTTAGGCAAAGATTTTAAAAATATTAATATATTTAATAAATATAAGTTAGCGGATACGGTTATTTAAATGGATAACCGAACGGATAGAGGGTCGGTTATGTATCAAATCGCTATTCGCCCCGTTTAAGGCTGATATGTGATTTTCTTCCCTGTCCCGTTTCCACTACCCGTTTAATTATCCAATAACTCTTTAAACGGTACGGGTATAAGAAGTTATGTTAAAAACTATAATTTTTAATTGTTATATATATATTTTTATAGTTTTAACATATAATTGATAGAAGATAAGAAATTATTGATCAAAATTATTTTTTAAAACAATTAAATTATAATTTGTTAATGGTAAAATTGATTTTTGAAGGTGTATTTTGGTGGCCGTTGGGTTAAACCAACTGTGAATTTATCGTTGTTTTCTGCGACCGCATGAACTAAGTTATTAATGATGTTTGGTTAAAATAAAATATAAATATGACACGTTCATCGCACAGACGGTAGACTGCTGCCGTTCCAAACAACACTAGAGTGTTCGGTTAAAAATTCAAGATTCCTTTTATGAGGGAACAAAGGAAGAAGCTGGAATCACATTCTCGAACATGAGTATTTCTAGGATATGGTGAGAATGAGTTTACATATAAGATGTGTAATCAGAACGATAAGAACCTTATCAAGTCGAGGGATGTCATCATTTATTATGGGGAAAATTTCAACGACATGATTTTGGGGTCCAAGTCATAACTTGTGAAGGAAGGTCGATTAGCAGCTCTGATCCACACTGATCTAGAGAATACCCAAACTCATTCAATTGAGAGACGATAGACGGCCCAACCTTATGCATATGTGTTGTTCTCAGAACATGGTAACTCAGAGACGCATGAGGAGGTTCATGGGAAGAAATACAATGTTAAAGGGAAAGGTGTTGGAAAATTCAGAGGCTGAAGACCAGAGCAGAGAAAGGAAGCAGGGGAGATGGCAACGTACCAGAAGCTTTAATTTTATGTTTTATGTTTACTTTTATGATCTTGTAGCAATCTTTCAATGAACAATCTTGAACAAGTCTTGATCTAAGCTTTTGAATTCGAATTGAATTGAAAAACAACAAATAGTTCACTGACACAGACTAGAACATTTAAGAAGAGGAAAAGTAAAGCATGTAATCACGCAAATGGCAAATTCTCTAAGCGTGCACGCAGATCATGGCTGCTGATCTTAGCTCGAATTATCAAAGGTAGCAGATTCATAAGAACGCCCACAGACAGATCCCTGCAAAGACACCAAAGTAGAAACCATTTCCTTTTTTTGATTCGAACTTCCAGCAGCATGCTAACATTTTAGTTCAATGTTCAATATTCCCCCGTGATGGTGGCACCATCACACACACCTAATTTGTGTCTTAGTTCATCAAACCTAGGCTTGAAGAGACTTTTGGTAAAAATGTCGACCAATTGTTCTTCACTTGAGCAGTGCACGAATGTCACTTTCTTGTCCTTTTCGGCCTCTCTTACCGCATGGTACTTTATCTTTATATGCTTGGATCTTCCTTGAAATATCGGATTCTTGATCATGGCCACAGTTGATTTGTTGTCACATAAAATTGTGGTTGCATGAGGCTGTGGAAATCCCATTTCAGAAAGTAACTCACGCAGCCAGATGGCATGATTTGATGTGGACGAAGCTGCCATGTATTCCGCTTCTGCGGAAGATTGAGCCACGCATCCTTGCTTCTTGCTGCTCCAGCAGAAGACGCATGAGCCTAGTGTGAAGCAATACCCAGAGGTGCTCTTGGAGTCATCTATACAACCAACGAAGTCGGAATTAGTGAATCCCAATAGAGCCACAGCAGCCCCATTTTTTAAGAATAATCCCCAGCGTTGAGTGTGTTTAATGTAGCTTAAGACTTTCACAGCAGCATTTAGATGGATCACCGATGGTCGTTGCATGTACCTGGACAAAATGCTCACAGAAAACATTATATCAGGTCGAGTTATTGCCAAATACATCAAAGAGCCAACAATACTTCGATACAGTTCCTCATCAGTTTGTTGGCTGCCATCTGCGGCCATCATCTTAGTGCCTCCAGTCATTGGAGTCAAATTCTCTTCATTTATACCATACCTGCGCAATAGATCAGTTCTGTATTTTTGTTGGCCAAGAAAAATTCCCTTTTCAGTGTGAGACAGCTCCAAGCCTAGGAAATATGAAGCTCGTCCCAGATCGTTCATCTCAAAATTCTCGGCCATTCCAACTCTGAGTATTTTAATTTCTTCTTCGTCATTTCCTAGAATAAGTAGATCATCAACATACACCAAGATAACGGTGATGGCTGTTCCACTGGTTTTAAAGAAAAGGGTAGCCTCAATTCTGCTCTTCAGAAACTGCAGGTTCAGCAGGTGTGTTTCAAGTTTTGAAAACCAAACTCGTGGGGCTTGCTTCAGCCCAAGAGTGCCTTATTGAGTCGATACACTTGGTGCTCATGGTCTTTAATCAAGTATCCTGGTGGTTGTTCCACAAAAATTGTTTCTTCCAACTCACCGTTGAGGAATGCGGATTTCACATCCAACTCAAATAACTTCCAATTTAGTTGCGCGCCTAGATTGATCAGTAGCTTGATGGTGTCGAATCTTGCCAGGGGAGCAAATGTCTCGTTAAAATCGATTCCTTGTATTTGTGAATAGCCTTTGACCACGAGCCTAGCTTTGAGTTTGTTGATGCTTCCGTTTGGATTAAGTTTCCTTATGAAAATCCACTTTGTTCCGATGACATCTTGATTCGAGGGTCTATCTTCTAGTTTCCACGTTCCATTATTGTTTATCATTTTCAGTTCCTCTTCCATTGCTGCTCTCCATCCATCCTCGGCCATAGCTTCTTCCAACGAAGAAGGCTCTGAGGTTGAGTACAGACATCTTGCATAAACATCATGTAGAGTTGTCGTTCCTCTCACTGATTCATCTCCTCTCATTTCATCATTAGAGATAGGTGAAGATTGATCAGCATCTAAATTTTCGCAGGTCAACTTGTATTCTTCAATGTGGCTGACAAAGTCTTGATCATCGACCACACATCCTTTAGTCCAGTCCCAGCACTTTCCTTCGTCTATAGTAAGGCTTCTACTAACGTACACTCTGTTGCTTATGGGATTCAACACTCTGAATCCTTTGCTTACCGTTCCATAGCCAACAAAAATTCCAGTTTCAGATTTATCTCCCAATTTGTCCCTTTTTTTGGCAGCAATCAGTGTGTAACAAATGCTTCCGAATATTCTGATGTGTTTGAGTGATGGTTTGTTTCCAGTCAGAGCTTCGGCGGGAGTTTTCTTATTATCCAAGGCCTTGGTAGTGATTATGTTCAGAAGATAAGTGGCGGTGTTAATCGCCTCAGCCCACAAGACTTTCGGTAATTGTTTTTCAAGGAGCAGGCATCTGGCCATATTGAGAAGGGTCATGTTCCTTCGTTCTGACACTCCTTTCTGCTCCGGGTTGTATGGTACAGTTCGTTGATGAACTATTCCATGATCGCTTAGAAAATTGGCGAAAGCAGTTGAGCAATACGCTGTTCCATTGTTCGTCCTTAGAATTTTGATGGTGGATCCCTGCTGGTTTTCCAGTTTGTTTTTGAAGTGTTGAAATACTCCAAAACAATCGCTTTTATTTGTGAGGAAATACGTCCAACAATACCGACTCATGTCGTCGATTAGAGTCATCAAGTACAAGCTTCCGCTGATCGAAGGTTCGCACATAGGACCACATAAGTCGGAGTGTATCAATTCCAATGGTTTGGTTGAGCGCCAAGAGATTCCAGAGGGGAATGGGAGTTTCGACATTTTTCCCTTGCAGCAGATGCTGCATACTTCTTCCAACGATGTTAGATCAGGCATGTCATAAACCAGTTTTGATTTTGACAGAGTTACCAGTCTGGTTTTGCTTACATGACCAGTTCTCCTGTGCCATAGCTTGGTCGATTCCTCAATCGCAAATAGGCATTTAGCTGATTCACATATGGGATCCACATAGAAACAGCATTTAGACATTTGAGCCTTCATGAGAAGAGTTCCATATGGTTTGATTACAGAGCAACTTGTGGTTTCGAACATGAGTTTGAAGCCATCTTCCCTAAGCTGCCCTATGCTTAGTAAGTTGTATCCAATTTCTGGTACGAAGAGTACGTTGTCTAGAGTTAAGCTTTCATATATCTTGATGGTGCCTTTGCCCACAACTGGCACCACTCGTTTGTCCCCAATTTCTACTCCTCTCGTGGTTTTGAACAGAACTGAGAAGAAGCTTTCGTTTCCAGTCATATGATTGGAACACCCGCTATCAAGCATCCAGTTCTGAGTGATTTCGGCTCCCATGAGGCATTTGATTTCATCAGCCAGAGTTACAGCGCAGCGGAAATTCACGTTGGTTACCAGTGCAGCATTAACATCTACTATTTCCACAGCTTCTTCAGCCTCGGTTGCTTGGGTTATCTGTGCTTTCCCTTTCTCTGGAGCTTTACAAACTTTTGTTACGTGCCCATAGCTTTGACAATTTGAGCAGAAAGCGCTCGGTCTGAAGAAGCATGAGCTTTCCTTATGATTCGTTCTTTCGCAGTGCGGGCATGGAGGCAATTTAACAGTTCCGTATNTTATCTTCGGTCCTCTGTGTTGAACATCGGGCCGCTCTTCCTAAAGGTGTAGGTGGGCTATAAGAGTTCGTTTTGATTATTTAAGTCGGCCCAACTGTTATCGGGCCTCACCCATTACAGGGTACCCGGTCCTAGAGTTCTTATCAATTGTATAAGATTAAATGTTCAAATACATACTACATTTGTGTTTAAAACATTAATGGTTATTAAATGGGTTTGTTTGGTTCGGCTATAGAAAGTGCGGTGAAGTATGGTGAGATCATTAAATCGTTAAGTTTTTGTGGTACACAAAACACAAGGTTAATTGCGATATGATAATAGTTAAAAAATCACGATTTCATCACAACTATTAAAATCATATGTGACTTCATCATGTTTTGGAAATACTATTTTACCCTTACTTATATTAATTATTTATTTTTTTATATATAAGTGTATATTAGTATTTTTACATAAATTACGATCATTAGATCTCACAATACCTCACTACACCTCAATTTTAAAAAGATGAACCAAACAAAACTCAAATACAATGATTTTGTATTTTTGAAGTTAAATATGTAACTAAAAGTAATAGAATATATTTATAGACTTTATATGTTTAAAGGCGATCCATTTATTGATTATAACAACTTTTGTGTTATTTTAATAATTTTCAAAGTTAAATATGCTATTTTCAAAACTTTAGAGTTTAGGTATACATTGTAAATATAAGTCATGAATTGACGCAATTAGTTAAAAATATTTATTACTTATTTTAGATATTTTAGAAGTTTACAAAAAATATTGATGAAAAAAGTGAAAAAAAATTGTTTATATATTTTATTCGGGTTGGATTATCCGCCGTGGGACGAGTATCCGCAAGGGTACGACTTGCTTTTAAATATTCAAACTCAATATGGATTTTGAGCTAGTATGAATTTCAATTTATAAGTGGTGGAACATGTGTAGATTTGACCAAACCTAACCCAAACTCTACCCATTGTTATCTCTAGTTTAAGGGGATATTGTTCTGTCCGAACGCCCGATCGGCATCGAGTTATGTGATCATAATCTGTAGGATGTGATCGACATCAAGAGTGTGATCGACATAAAGAGTGATGTGATCGACATTAGAAGAATGTGATAGATATCATAGGGATGTCTCATGTGTTAAGTATAGAGATCGGTATTGGTATCGATCGGTCACACTTAGATGATGATCGACAATGTGGTTGATCGGGGCACACATGGAAGACGAGATGGTCGATATTGGTACCGAACGGTTGAGGACCGAAGTACGCAATACCGAAGATGACAAAGGGACCGAAACGATCGGGTTGAGGACCGAAGCATGTGATCCGAAAATATGAGACGGAGGCAATCGGTCGAGAACTGAACTGAGATATAGTGGAGCCCACTAGTTTAAGATATAGGCAATTATGGAAAGAGATATTGAAGGAAACAAGATTATATCAAATTAGTATATATGGACGCATATATACGATTTGATCATAGATAATCATATATGGATATATGATCAAATATTAATAATATTTGTTAGTTACATTAATATCTCAACTACCTCATCTATATAAAAGGGTTCTTAGGGTTCATTGTCATATACTTCAATACTATTGTATTCTGAGTTTTCCTCTTCGTGTGTGTGTTGTAATCTTCTCAAGTGATAATGAATTTGGCCATTTCCGCCGTTCACGTGGTTTTCCCATTTCGGGTTTCCACGTTAAATTTCTTGTGTCGTTGTTTTGTCTTTGCTTAAATTCTCGGGTTCTACTTAATCTATCGGGGTTGTTCGCACACATGTTTAATCCCCAACATCGTGATCGGCATTTACATCGAAAAGATATGATGTTCAACACAAGCTTCAACCTTAGAGCACATGACTAACTTTTGTGACATCTATCCCATCGGATACTAATTGATGGTCACAAAGAGGGAAATGCGCATCCTAACCCAAAGCCAATTTGAGCACTATACATATGAGTCCATCCGTTTTTATGAGCGGACCGGTCAGAAGCTGCAACATGAAAGCACGAGTGAGAAAAGACAATAGAGAAAGGTTGTAAGTATTTGCATAGATAAGTTATGTTTTTGGCATTGTCTTTGGTTGCTTAAAATCTCAATAGTCCATGAGAGTTTTGTAAACTCTATTTTATCGTGATAGTGGATTAACAAAACATTTATCCGTGATATTCTTCTGATAATCAGGTTTTCATAAAAATTTTACTATATATATTTCATTCACCTCTAGTTTTGAGTTATAAAATACTGTTAAATTAAGTATACGCTAACAGGAATGACACATACTCGTTTAATTGCTAATGAATGTGTGTTAGATTGCATAATCCAACACAACTCGTATGGACGCTTGAGTTTTTGTAAATATTGTGAACTTTTTAAAATTCATTTAATAGGCTATGGAGATACGAAGAACTTGAAGTCAAAATAATCCAATTGATATAAAAATAAAGTCATTGATACAAATAGTATTTGGGAGTAAGTGTTATTATATCATTAATCAAACGTTAGACTCATATTTAAAGTGATCAAATTGATTGTACAATGTATCTAATTATGTATGACATTTAATGTGGGGAGACTATTGATTTTTTATTTCTATAATGAGCTAAATTAGAAAACTATAATTACATCTATAAATAAGATCATTGTCCCCAAGTTATACATACCCTTTCAGATATATTCTGCATTACATCGAAAGATTGCTTTTGGAAGAAACCTAAAGGACTTCTCTACGAAATACATATTGATGCGGAAGAACCACAATCGGATTTACATATTTATTCTACTACATTGTTTTACGGTGAGATATGAATGATTCAAATTTATTTAGGTAATTTTTAAATTATGTACCATTATTCTCAATAATTCTAAGAAGTGCTACACTAGATGTAACGAGAGCTAATTTAAGTTATATGTAACATCTTAATTAAACAAGTGAAGATGTAAACATTTTGTATTGTGATATCCAACGGTTGGATAGTGATTGTAATGTATGACCAACCGTTGGATTGGATATTATTGAAAGAGGGTAAGCCAAATGCATTTGCCAATTAATTACGTTTCCGATGTGGGACTATTTATTGCCAAAACACTCGATGCTGGAAACACATGAAGACAGCGACTATGCAGACAGTTCATTCGATACATGCGCCTTATTTTGTGGAATGTAATGATAACGACAATGACAGGGACGTTAAAATGCCTGAATTATATAGAAATGTATGTGGTGATTACATAAGTTTAGTTGGTATAAGGATCAAAATAATATTGTAATAATCGTATCCTTAAAAAATTACATAATATAAACATAAGTTTAAGAAAATATTTTATTGTGATAAAATAACGAACCAGTGAAAAATAATAGTTAAAACAAATGATGAGCTTTTTTGTATAACGAGCAAAAATCAACGATGTGGGAAAAGTAAAAGTTAGAACAAATGAGCTTGTTAGCATAATGATAAAAAAATTACAGTATAAAAATTGCTACAAAATGTATCATATGAAAGCTTTTAATTTTAGTGATGATATCATTTAGTAAAGCATTGGTCAAGTAAAAAAATAATTGCATCAAAATTTGTATCTCCAACCAATTCTATCGTAAACTCAATATTCAATCGTAACGTCAGTCCTAACTGTATCGATCATATCATATTAATTGTTCCAAACAAGTTGTCATGTTCTTAACAAGAATATTTTAGTCATTATGTAAAATTGACACATATTGACTAATTGATGGATGTTTAGAGTATTATTCGAAGTTGGGGAACAATAATTATCGTAAAGTGTAATTTGAGAGACGAAATGTGAATTAAACTCATATTTTATTGTATATACCATGGTTTTAAAAACCGGTTAAACCGACGGATCGGAAATACCTTCTATTGGTTGAATCAGATGGTCGGATCGGTTTGAATCAATTTGATTGAAAAATTAATAATAATGTTAATAAACAAAAAGAATATATATTTTAAAATATATTTATTTACAAAGAACTTTAAATAAATTTTTAAAAAGTATAATTAGATTTAAAAACGTTTAATACAAACAAAATTTTACATTTGATTTTTGGAATTAAAGAGCTACTCTTTTAGATATCCAAAGTTTGATTTCAACGATTAAATAACAATATAAAATAAAATAAGAAAAATTAATCTAATGATCTTCATAAAAAATATTTTTATCAAGAAAGAGAGGGGTGGAGCCAATGCTAAAAAAATATTTTTTAATTTAACTTTAACTTTAATTGCCAATGCAAACCGGTTTTTGGGTGAAAAATCGGTCCGATCGAGTTTTTAGGAGAGCTTTCTAAAATAACATGCGAACCAGTTTGACTTGGATCGAGAGGGCGAGCTATTCCCGATTGAACCGGTCCAACAGCTTGGTTAGACCGGTTTTTTAAAACCATGGTATATATAAAGAATACCATTACTAGTTATGACCTAATATGCACAAGTATGAAAATTACAAACAAGTATTTATCTAATCAACATGTTAAATCAATGTTTTAAAACCCATCCTTACTACGGATAATGTCGGTGCTGGCCAATATACATGTATTAGGTCTTCTCCATACTGTTTTGGACCCCAGTAGTTGACACATCAAGATGGCCAAGACCCTATAAGAGAAATTCTCTCTCCTCACACCATTATTTTATTATTTTTTAAAAAATATATTTAATTTAAATTTATTTAATAAAATATATTTTATAAATCTAATTAATAAGACCTTCAGAACCCGGTACCCCGAACCTGGTTAGGCCCAAGCTTAGCCAGGTAGCCCAAGTGACATAAGTCGAACTTGGAGGCTAGGTCCAGCTCACGTGAATGAACGGCCCGACGAGAACAGTTGGCCCTAAGGCCCGTTCTTATTGATCTGGACCGATCGATAGAGTCATGCGTTCTCTTCCTCATCGGGACCGATCGGTCCAGGTCGCACAGACTATGCTTCGAGACATCCACATTTCTCAACATGTGACAACAACCTCTGACAATCCTGTCAGAGGCGTGTCTGATAGAATTGTACGGGCATCCATTTGATTTGGAGACAACCGGCTAGTAGCGCCGAAAGGCCTGGCGCCGCGCAGCCGCATAAAGCCATGCCCAGCGGCTATCCCGCCCGACCCGAGCCGACCTAACAGCATGGGACAAGTACAAGACGACACTCTACTGTTCACACAGCAGGAAATGTGTATAAAGGGATACTGGGGAAACAGAAATGGACTCTCTCTTCTCTGGATCGGCTATCGTCTTATTTTCGATAAGCTTACCCTCCCTAGTCACTTTTCAAGAACAAACACGGTATTTGTAATGGATAGCTTGATTATTGGATCGACTAAGAGCATTTCAAGCTCTTAGTCAAGTGGTTTTTTCTTCGTATTTTAGGGGTTTTCCACTCTAAAATTGTCTTGTCATTCTCTATTTTTATTCATAATCGTTTCCCCCTACAAAACAAATTAAAACCGAGTTCATCTTGCAACGAACCGGACGACTATTGACACACCCGATTTTCAGACCACAACACTATTATATTAAAATTAATATTAATAAAAATTTTATTATAAAAAATATAAAAATGATAAATAAATATTATTATCATAGAATATCGAAAAAAATACGATTAAACAACGAAATTTGAATTAATACGAAATAAGATATTGCATTACATTTTAATATAACATCGAATATATATATTTATAATAAAATTTAAATATTTAATTATTGTATTTAATTAGAGAAATGCTATTGAAATACATATAATTAATTTTATTTGAAATGAGGTGTGAAAGAAAATGAAAAAAATTACGTGGATGATAGATAAAATGATATGTAAGAATGAGAATTGTGATGCGTTATGAGAGAAGTTTAATGTTGACGCGTATGACCACGGATGGATATGGTCCTATAGGTACTATCTTTTTTTAATGACCACTATACGGGCTATCTCGGTGGTATGCATCATGACATGAATGGTAAGAAACAACTGGTTAAAAAATATGTGTTAAATTGGAAGCGCTGTATTGCTATTCCATTTCCCCCAACAGATTACTCAAATAATATATATTAATTTATTTGGTATAATTTTTTTTCTTACATTTAATAAAAACAGACCAAACAGTTTTCGTCTGATACAACTACTTATTGATGAATATGAAACAATTTAATTTATAAAATATATGATATTATCAGATAAAGTTTATTTAAATCTCTCAAAATCTCTACATTCATGATTTATATTATTCATAAAAAATTACAAATCGAATATTTCAATTTATTATTTGTTTCAATTTNAATTTTGGTCCCCAAAGTTTCAGTGGCAAAAACAGTCCCCAAAATTTTGATGATTTGGCAATTTTGGTCCCCAAAGTTGCGTATTTTCGCAAAATACGTCCCTAAAGTTTGGAAATTTGGCAATTTTGGTCCCCAAAGTTTCAGTGGCAAAAACAGTCCCCAAAATTTTGATGATTTGGCAATTTTGGTCCCCAAAGTTGCGTATTTTCGCAAAATACGTCCCTAAAGTTTGCGAATTTTGGCAATTTTGGTCCCCAAATTAATTTTCGTCTGGGGACCTAATTTGCCATAATTTGCAAAATTTGGAGACGTATTTTCGCAACTTTGGGGACTGATTTTGCCAAAATTCGCAAACTTTGGGAACCGGTTTTGCGTACATGAAACTTTGGGGCTGGTTTTGCCAAAATTGAAAACTTTGGGAACCAAAATTGTCAAATTATCCAAACTTTGGGGACCAAAACTGCCTTCCGCCCAATTTTTTTTCTTACATTTAATAAAAACAGACCAAACAGTTTTCGTCTGATACAACTACTTATTGATGAATATGAAACAATTTAATTTATAAAATATATGATATTATCAGATAAAGTTTATTTAAATCTCTCAAAATCTCTACATTCATGATTTATATTATTCATAAAAAATTACAAATCGAATATTTCAATTTATTATTTGTTTCAATTTGATACTTATTTATTATTTGGTGAGTGATTATACTAAATTATTCTTCTTGCAACTTATTTGCAATTTTGATGCTTAAATGCTTTAAACATAGGTAATATATTGCATTTTTGAAGAGAGGGAATAATATTTAAAATATCACACATTTTTGCGATAAATCTAAAATTGGTAAACAATGATACGTAATGTTAAAATAATCTGTCATTCTAGTTTGATTGATTTGTAATACTTTGAAGGGATTGACTTAAATTGAAAAAATATCAAAATTTTGAAGGATTAAATATAAACTTTTGTTTAGTAAGATTAATTATAGTTAAAATTCATTCAGTACATGAAATATAATGTGTAGGTATTGATTATAATTTTATTTATAAATACCAAATTTGATATAACATTATTTTTGTTAAATTATTTAAGTGTAATCTATAAAAATAACAATTATTCATATTGCAACTAATCTAATCTTATACACTGTTGTCTTTCAAAAAATGTTTATGTTATATTAACACTTTCAAGATCCATTATATCCTAAGTTAAATTGCCAAGCATAATATATAAACTGGGTTTGATGAAATAATAAATATAAATGGATAGTCAAATAATGACCCTAAACTTCAAAAAATTTGGAATTGACAACATTTGTTTGTTCGATTTCTGGTACAAATTGGGAAACAATGAAAAAAATACGTTCATTAATATTTAAAGTTTTATTTAACTGAAAGTTGAGAAAGAATGAATAATGGATAAAGTGGAACATAATAGAAGCTATTATATATTAAAAATTCACCAGTCACTCGGTGAATCTGATTGACAATTCATATATGCATATGAATGTGATAAAAGAGCCATCATGTCATTCCAGGAGTTTGTATGCTTTCTTCACTGTATAAACCTTCTGTTCCACAGCCTTTCTGTCAAATCTATTGATAAAATTCTTCTTCAATCTTCAGCAAAACAAGGAAATCATCCCTCCCTTCTCACTCTTTAGTATTGGCGGCGGAGCTGCTCTTCTTAATGCCGGAAATTCCACCTGTAAACATCATTTCTAGTGAACCTCCTAAATAAGAAAAGAAACTGCTGTCCGAGTTAAGCAATATCGGTTTATCGGGCTCCCCGGAGGTGGATGACAGCGGTGGATCTACATTATCGTGAGTTATCGGGGGATCATTCTGGAGTGAGTTATTTCCAGCAGCGGCGGAGGTTTTGAACGGTGGATATCTGGCTGTTCCGGCGAGGGCGTTTCTCTGAGTTGGCCATGGATGATTATGCTCCGATGTGTAAGTTATAACCAGCATATTCGGGTCGGTTCTGCTTCGCTCCACTTGCTTTCTTGCAGAACATCCTTTTGAACTGCTGCATCTGTAATAACCTCTAAAGAAAGAAAACTAAAAGTGACGCATTTTATTGCAAACACATTATGGAAATAATTGTTAACCCTGCACTCGGTATCTTGATCATATGGATATAATATGTACTGTTGACATAAACCCGAATTCAGTAGTGTTGTCTATCAACATACATGAATCACATAATTCACCTATTCACTACTGGGGGTGAACCCCTCAAATATTCAAATTTGATGTTAAGGGGAGATTGTCGTTTCAACCCAATTTTACATCTAAGTTACCATATGTATTGTTAGCACTCTCTACCTAGTTTAACCGACCTCGGTAATCTTCATATTTGCTTTTATTGCATGTTTACTCTTGTTATGTACTATTCAATGATAAATATGTTTTTTGCCTAAACTCAATTCTCATTTATAACATAAGTTGTTTAATATAAATCAAAATGGAATGCCCAAAAAGAGGATCAACTTTTGAAAAAAACATATTTTTAGATTTATATGTTATCTATACAATGTTAATTTATGCAAGACAATTACTCATCATATCAATTACAATATTTCTAATTTTATATGAGATTCAGAATATATATTCTTAAAAATATTAACCTATTCGTGACATAAATTTAAGGAATTGATTTAGTTTGTTTAATGTTTACCTGGGAAAAGGTGAGCCTTTAATTGGTTTCTGGCCATACTTCCGCCATGCCCATAGATCAGAAGGGACCACTTCACTTGTAGGTCTGTCCTTCACCGGCGGAGGCGGCGCCGGTGCCGGAATACAGACAACCTTCTTTGTCTGATTCTTTCTGATATACCTACAACCAATCAGATCACACTATTTGTATAGTATCATAACATACACATACAAAGAAAGAGACATAATCCATAAAAGCCATGTTCCATCATCATGTAGCCATACTAGTCATGATCTCTTTACTGGTTTTCCTTTTTGTCTTAATTCCTTGTCTTTTGTTTCATGTAATAATACTAATAACTAATCTCAATGAACCTTTTCAAAAAACCCTAAATTCGAAAGTATATGAATTTCCACCTTCTTTTTATCCCCGTTTTTCTCGGAGACGAGATCTGCGGCTCTGATCTCTCCACCTCACGATCACCGCTAGTCTGAGACATCTGCCCCATGGGTACAAAACTTTCCTGTAACACATTTTCTGGCTTGAAAAACCCGGAAGCAACCTCGTGAAGAAACGGATCTCTTAAATGGGTAAACGGGTCACCGAATTCTTCATCTGGTTTTGTCGGGAAGTTCATCGGAAACTCCCACTCAGATGACGACTCCTCCACATCCCCGCCGCTTATTCCGGTGCCGACTGCTCTTATTATGTCGGTTAAATCACCTTGGTAGCTCTTCTTCATCGTCTTACCGACAGGAAGTAGAGATTATCTGACAATCAGAAATTGAGCTCAGAATCTCAGACATGAACAGATTCATAGTGACATTTTGCACAGAGAAGAAGAAAGAGAGACAGAATCCGCTGACTTCTAATAGAAAAGAAAAAAGGGGAGAAAGATGAACGCCATAAACAACGATGAGCAAGATAAGCATTCCCCAAGGTGTTCTCTATTCTCCATAAAAAAGGAAATTTTATTGCAAGTTTCTTCATTCAAATAATTAAATAAATTTATTAATAATGTAATATATAAAATATTTAAATAAATTCACCATATATGATAATCTATTTTTTTTTAAATTAGTATAATAAGTGATCCGAAGCATGATCACGTCATTCATATACAACTTTTTTTAATTAATAAACTAGAAAAGATAACACTATTATATATTAATGTAAAGCCTTAAACTAAATATATTATTTTTAAATACGAAACATTTAGGAAACTAAAATAATTTCATAACACGCTTTGATATGGGCACGATAAACTTTATGTTGAAATTTGTCCCACATCGATTATATAAGTGTGATTGATTAAGTTTATATGGCGGAAATTGCATCATATATTGAATTATTCAAATCTTTTAAATATGTGGTTCCTTCCCTTAATCCAGTTCGTTCACACTCTCCCGTTGCTATTTCGGTCAGAATCTATAATTTTAACATGGTAGCGGAGTTGGTTCGATCAAAATCCTGATTATCAATACCGAGAAAGTCTGGTTCATTTCAATTTGCAAGTCCAAATTTGTCATGTATTTCAACTTGAGATAGTGTGTTGAAATATAAAAATGTCTCACATTGGATTTGAGAAATAATTTGTATTGATTTATAAGAAGGAAAAATACTATAATAATTGACTTGTTCAAATCATTACGGTGTGATCTTCGCCTCTTATATGTCATATCCTTGCACACTCTCGTCACAATTATGGTCAGATTTTAAATTATACTTGTACAATATCATTCGCTTTATATTTGAATGGTCACTTGCAACTCATAAGCGGATTCTTGTATTCCCCAAGCATGAAACAAGTGACTCCGACAATTTAATAAACAAAACAATGTGATGATAGCATATTTCTAATAATACCAACAAATATTATTTGTGGTTGATATATATGTATTATACCAACTAGTACATATCATTGAAATGAGTTCATGTATTTGAATCAAATATTTTTAAAATATATTTTACCAATATATACATTTATAAAAGAATATATTCTATTATACCAAGTGTATGTCAGGAAACCGTATGCACCAATAACAATTGGTATGAGCACTAGGAGTTTGAAAAGTGTATGTCAATAAGCTTTTGAGGTCGGCACTATGATTACCTCGAGCTACATGAGAATTTGAAAAAGATACGAGACGATCGTGATAGGAGTTTGAAGAGACGCGATTTGATCGGGGTTAAATTTGATAAGATGTGTACCGACCGATTGTACATAATGACAAGATCAACTTTTTCTGACAATGACGATCCAATAAAGTTGAAGAACTAATGTTTATGTATGGATCGATAATAGCATATTAGACAATCCACAATGGTGGATATGAGATGGGAAGTGTTTCCGGTCGACAGTCCAAATACCGTCAGAAATCTGACAAAGGAAATGTGTGAGCGACTATCAGGTTGTAGTCGACATTTTTGTCAATGATACACTGGTCGATGATCGTCAGAATTCCCCAAGCTTGCATATTTTTGGAATGGATAGTGGACGGTGGGTTTATAAGTATTTCACCTAACGAAGACGGTGCTGGTAAGACTTCTGGGAGTGTAAAAGTTTGTTTTTTGAACTCGAAAAACAATATCAAGATATGGTTAAAAATGTTTAGAATAAAATAATATATCATCCTCCTATAATACTAGGTACATGTAGAGAAGAAAGGCAAGTTTAAGAAGCTGGAAAATAAGAAACTAAGAGCCTGAAAAAGTTTTATATTTGCTAGTGAATTCTCTTAGGTTTGGTGTCATGTGAATTTTTCTTCCGGAATTTTAGTTTCCCACACTAAAAATCATGTGTTTTTTATTTATGGCTACCAATTATCAACGATCCTTACGAAACAAACAAAAATAATCTTATGGGATTAATCTTTTTCTCCCGATGACAATCCACCAAGAATAATTATAGAGTGAATAATAACGATAATTTATTCATTATATTAACGATTTTGACAATTATATGTATTTATAATTTTAAAAGTTTGAAAGTCAAGTCAAGTCATTTTATTTTTTCTTTTCTAGAAATATCCGAGAATAATCCATTGTTCCGACTTCATGTTCTCGAGTTGCAGAGAACAAAAGATTAATGAATCAAATAAAAACTAATGACTTAATCCGAACGATATTGAATATTCGGAGTTCAAATACCAATTGTAAAACAAAGCCGACATGACCTTTCAATTTATAAAATCTTAGGAGGCAAAATTATAATAAGTCTATTTTTATCAAAAGTATTAAATATGTCAAATTATAGTTTCACGATAAAATTAAAAAAATCAAGAAATTTATATTAGACATTTTAAGCCTTTTTCGTTCAAATAATGTTAAAAAAATCGGATTTTTTTTAGTGTCAAACACGTTCAGTATACGCGGCCGCAATAATTATGAATAGCGGTCGCGAAACCACGTTGGCGGCCGCGTTTGGTAATATATCTATATATATCGCGCTCAAATCATTTTGAAATTCACCACTGAGAAGTAATCGACACCGATTTGCAGTAGAGGTTACAAAAGTTTAGTTGCAATTTCCACGGTAATATTTAGTTTTTCATGGATCCCTATAACAATTCTTGGTTTAATTTTGATCTGAATTATCCTCCATCATCAACACCTTCCGCTGACAATCCTGAACATGGATCGAGTTACCCGGCCTACGATAGCATTCACAACCTAAGCAACTTTAACTATTGGAACACCGACAATGCAATGCCTAGTGGGAATCCGTCTACTTCGCAAGGTACTAGAATACCAAGATGTCTAAATACTTATTGTGTAGTATTCATGCGTATGTGATATAGGTATGGCAGAAGATAACGAGGATGGTTTAGATGATGATCCAGAACCGGAAATCGAAATCAAAGATGAAGATGAAACAGAGAATCTGGAACCAGATGACGACCTACAGCCAGCTAGGTCTGTACATAATGTTAGTGGTTTAGTTAGGTGATTGCAATGCTCATCGGAGGAAATAGACATGAGGTTCATTCACCTGGCAACGACTTTTGAAAGAGGTGATAATGATATACCCACTTCAAAACGTCGGTACACGAAATACGATGTTGACACACCCCATCTTGCTGTTAGGATGAAATTCAAAGATAAGTTTCACTTGCAGTACTGTATTGCTCATTTTCATATTCGTAGACGGTGGCAATACAGAGTAATAGAGAGAAATTTGGAGAAGTGGGTAATCAGATGTGTAAACGGTACATGTCTGTTTCATCTACGAGCGATCTGTTCAGCTCGTGACCGCGTGTGGCATATTTCCGTGTACGCTTATGGTCATTCATGTGATAATGTATTGTTGGAAGAAGGTCACCGCAATCTTTCACGGAATTTTATTGCTTACGAGATGAAGTCATTCATCAGAAATGATAACGGTATGTATTGTTTTTAGTATGAAATAGTATTATCATGAGTTTCTAAAAAGTTTTTTTCTTCTTTCATAGATATAAAAGTACGAACGGTCCAGACCCATATTCACGTAAACTATAGGTTGACTGTGAAGTACGAGCAAGCTTGGTACGCACTACCGCGTAGCTTTGAGATGGTGTACGGTTCGTTGGAGTCTTCAATGAAGAAATTGACATCGTTGTTCTACGAGATGATTTTAAGGAATGATGGGACTATTGTAAAATGGAATTTGCAGGAAACAACGTTTGACTCCCCTAACTACATGATTTACTATGTGTTTTGGGCTTTCCGACCTAGCATAGACACTTATCAATACTGTGATCCAGTTCTTTCCATTGACGCCACCCACTTGTACTCAAGGTATGATAAATTGTGTAGTTAGTTTTTTACTTTGACGGATCATGGCTGGTTTAAGTAACATCATTTTTCAGATACAACCATAAATTGCTTATGGCCGTCGATCGGGATAGTGGTGGACATGTTATCCCCGTTGCCTTTGCCTTGGTAGACACCGAAAGTTGCAGAGCCTGGAAATGGTTTTTGCAAAACCTCGATCGTTATGCAATTAGGGAACGAGAAACATGTATGATATCCGATCAAACTACAGGTATTCTAGAAGCGGTAAATGAATTGGAAGGTTTCCAGAACGGGCACTTGCACCATCGGTGGTGCCTCCGACATTTTTGCTCCAACCTATATAGCGCATTCAAAAACTCTGAGTTAAAACGGATTGCGTATAGAGCGGGAGCAAGATCTAAGGAGTACAAAAGGCTAAATGACATGACGGAAATTCAAAATTTGAACCCTGATGCATGGCGATGGTTAGAGGAGAAAGACAAAGTGAAGTGGACTCTGACCCACGACCTCGGCAAGCGTTATGAAACACTAACCACTAACCAGATTGAAGCAATTAATGGAGCATTGAAAGTTGCTCGACGTCTTCCAATTTGTAAGATTGTCATGGCTACGTTCTATCACGCGAACCGAACATTTATGGAGCGTCGGCGTGAAATCGGAAGCATGACTTCGAACACAGATGTCCTCTCGCCTGCAGCTCAAGATTTCTACCGTCGAGCAAAAAGAAAAGCTGATTACCACGATATAGTAATGTGGGAACTTGATAGACTCGTAGCACAAGTAGAGGTCGAAAGCGGAAGGAGCAGTTCGTCATACATTCACACTGTTGACCTCCAGCGACAAACATGCACGTGTTCCAAATGGCACANGCCGTAAAACCACGTTGGCGGCCGCGTTTGGTAATATATCTATATATATCGCGCTAGAATCATTTTGAAATTCACCACTGAGAAGTAATCGATACCGATTTGCAGTAGAGATTACAAAAGTTTAGTTGCAATTTCCACGGTAATATTTAGTTTTTCATGGTTAATCAGATGTGTAAACGGTACATGTCTGTTTCATCTACGAGCGATCTGTTCAGCTCGTGACCGCGTGTGGCATATTTCCGTGTACGCTTATGGTCATTCATGTGATAATGTATTGTTGGAAGAAGGTCACCGCAATCTTTCACGGAATTTTATTGCTTACGAGATGAAATCATTCATCAGAAATGATAACGGTATGTATTGTTCTTAGTATGCAATAATATTATCATGAGTTTCTAAAAAATTTTTTTCTTCTTTCATAGATATAAAAGTGCGAACGGTCCAGACCCATATTCACGTAAACTATAGGTTGACTGTGAAGTACGAGCAAGCTTGGTATGCACTACAACGTAGCTTTGAGATGGTGTATAGTTCGTGGGAGTCTTCAATGAAACTATTGTAAAATGGAATTTGTAGGAAACAACGCTTGGCTCCCCTATCTACATGATTTACTATGTGTTTTGGGCTTTCCGACCTAGCATAGACACTTATCAATACTGTGATCCAGTTCTTTCCATTGACGCCACCCACTTGTACTCAAGGTATGATAAATTGTGTAGTTAGTTTTTTACTTTGACAGATCATGACTGATTTAAGTAACATCATTTTTCAGATACAACCATAAATTGCTTGTGGCCGTCGGTCGTGATGGTGGTGGACATGTTATCCCCGTTGCCTTTGCCTTGGTAGACACCGAAAGTTGCAGAGCCTGGAAATGGTTTTTGCAAAACCTCGATCGTTATGTAATTAGAGAATGAGAAACATGTCTGATATCGGATCGAGCTGCATGTATTCTAGAAGCGGTGAATGAATTGGAAGGTTTCCAGAACGGGCACTTGCACCATCGGTGGTGTCTCCGACATTTTTGCTCCAACCTATATAGCGCATTCAAAAACTCCGAGTTAAAACGGATTGCGTATAGAGCGGGAGCAAGATCGAAGGAGTACAAAAGGCTAAATGACATGACGGAAATTCAAAATGTGAACCCTGATGCATGTCGATGGTTAGAGGAGAAAGACAAAGTGAAGTGGACTCTGACCCACGACCTCGGCAAGCGTTATGGAACACTAACCACTAACCAGGTTGAAGCAATTAATGGAACATTGAAAGCTGTTCGACGTCTTCCAATTTGTAAGATTGTCATGGCTACGTTCTATCAGGCGAACCGAACATTCATGGAGCATCGGCGTGAAATCGGAAGCATGACTTCGAACACATATGTCCTCTCGCCTGCAGTTCAAGATTTCTACCGTCGAGCAAAAAGAAAAGCTGATTACCACGGTATAGTAATGTGGGATCCTGATAGACTCGTAGCACAAGTAGAGGTCGAAAGCGGAAGGAGCAGTTCGTCATACATTCACACTGTTGACCTCCAGCGACAAACATGCACGTGTTCCAAATGGCACACGTACAGGGTTCCTTGCTCCCATGCAATCAGAGCCGCGAAAATAATAGGTCGACAAACATATAACATGTTCATACAGAGCATTACGTTGGAGACCCTCCGATCAACCTATGAACATGCGGTTTTGGACTCCTTAAGGCCAGAGTACGAGTGGACTAACACCGGATGGATTTTATGGCATGACCCTTCGCGCTCAAAAAAAAGAAGAGCAGGACGAAGACGAAGCACAAGAATCCATACTGAAATAGATATACATAATTAATTTTTTAATTACAATGATGAATATTTTTAATTACAGTGTATAATTTTTTAATTACAGTGTCGAATTACACGTTTAAAAAATATTTTGAACCGTAAAACATAACATTGTAGAATTTCGAAACAATAATAACTAATCGTATAAATCATAAAAAATCAAAATATATAGTATCATCATAAGGCGTCGGTGCATTACTAGATTCTCCCCTCTATGTTCTGCGAGAACGACGACCGCGTCGTAAGGGAGGCGGGACACTATCAACAGGCCGAGGGGCATTCTGTGGCGTTTCATACCGGGGTTACCACGAACTCTGCCCAAATTCAGGATTCGGTCGATGATCCTGATACGAGTGTCATTCCTGGCTTGTTCCACCATAGGATGGGGGAAAGATGTCTTAGTCTCATGACGTGGAGGCTGGGTCATAGGTGGACTAAACCCATGACCATGATCTGTGTAGTGAGGGGAATGCCAGTACCCATACACTTGTGAAAATGCAGTGGCTCCTGCTTCCCTCACCCTTTGTGAAACATCCACGTTTCCCCCTAATTGAGTCTCGGCCACCTCCTCTAAATCAGCCGCTTACAAAAGTAACATTTCAAATAATTAGTTAAGAAACTTAGTTATAAACTTCTCATATTAAACATTACCATGTGAGCCATTGGCTCGACAAATCCTCCCCTCAATCGGCTCCTTTCCTCCGACCGTACCGCCAAATGCATGACCCCGTGTGATGTGTACCATGCGAAGTATGTATCTTCGCTCATTCCCTCCAACTCACCGCACAAATGTTCGTGGCAGTTTTCCCACATAGAAATCCACTGTGCGTGAATGGTACACCAATCTTGCCCTCTCTCACTCCGGTATGAGTGCAACCGGTGAAGGACATCTGCAGGTTCTGGTGCCCGGGGAATGCAAAGTGGCAGACCAAACTGCCGAGATACACGGTCAGGGTGATGTGGCTCTACGTGACCGAAGTATATCAACGGCCTGGTGTACAACCACATCGAAGTAGTGACCTCGTCAGCTTGCTGTAGGTCTACATCTTCGTACGGCATCCATACAAACTACAAAAGAACAATGAAAACAACCGAAAATATAAAAAATCTAATTGCATACCATACCTCCCTACGGCCAATAAGATCTAGGGAATCTCTACATAACTGTATAGAGTTGTTCCCTATGTCATGGTGGTCCAACCGACCACCGAAAACTCTGCAACAACATAATATCAATATAATCAAATCATTTTTCATTGGGTCAAATAAATCAACAATCAAATTTACCTCCACCCATAATACTGAAAACACCGATTGTCGTAACCATCATCAACGAATCGCCCCCTTAACGAAGGGGTGATCGATGGTATACGAGACCATGCCCAAATCTACAAGTAAAAAGAAATAAATTACACAAAATTAACAACATATATAAGTTTAAATAATGTTATATTGTACAAAAAATACCTGAACTAGCCGAAAGGCTCCACCTACAGTGGCTCCACCCATCGCCCCGTTGCACAACTCACGATACGAATTCGCGAGCACAACAGATCCTCAACTCAGTGATGTGAACTCTTTGACATTTCCAAAGATATCCATCAACATAAGCTTCGCCTTATCCTCATTTGTGTCGGATAACATGACATTCACCACGATCAAAAGAGAAACCGCACAAGCAAACTGGAGGACCTCCGCATCGCTTTCTAAGGGTGATGCAGCCCGGGCAACAACAAACTCTCCCAAAAACCGTACTCTGAAATACGGCGCACAAAAAACGGATGTATCGGGAGTCCAGCCGAAAGTGGAGGTACAAAACGAAATCCAGTCCACTTCACTTCTAATGTCTCTTGGACCCGTAATAGGAACGCCCTGAATAGGTAGGCCCCAAATAAATGATACGTCCTGGAGAGTAATGGTCGCTTCACCAGAAGGTAAAAAGAACGTGTGGGTTTCAGGTCTCCAACGCTCGATAAGTGCAGTCATTAGATGAGTGTCTAATCTCATTCTAATGGTCTTCAAAACGCCATAGAAACCCCACTGAATCAAGTATGCAGTCACTCTATTATCCAGTTCCCCCATTCTGTACATGTAATGTTCTCCATGCTTGAACTGTAAAACACCTCCAGGTTCACCTCGAATAATCTGGCTATTAATATGTTGTTCCTGACGATACAACAATGTAGTCGGAGCTGGAGTACGAGAACGACGGTGACTCATATCTGCATCAAAAAATTTTCACCAACATTAAACAACAAACGTAAAATTATACTACTAAATATTTCTAAACGATAAAAAAACATCATAATTATAAAAAATATACTAAATATTTATAAACAATACTACTCTTTAAAACAAATATTCCAATTAAATTACATGCTTAACATTGTAAACATAATTATCTACTCTTTAAAAATCATAAACTAATCCTAAATAGTAAACAAAATATTTCTAAACGATAAAAAACATCCTAATTATAAAAAATATACTAAATATTTATAAACAAATACTACTCTTTAAAACAATATTTTTGTAAATACTAAATAAATATTACTAATTACAACAAATTTATTATTTAAAACAAATACTCCGATTAAATTATATACTAAACATTATAAACATAAATTTACTCTTTAAAAATCATAAATTAATCTTAAGCAGTAAACTAAATATTTATAAACGATAAAAGAACATCCTAATTATAACAAATATACTAAATATTCTTAAACAAATAATACTCTTTAAAAACTAATTTTTGTAAATACTAAAATAAACATTTACTAATTAAAATTTTTTTAAAACAAAATACTCAAATTAAATTATATACAAAACATTCTAAACATAATAATCTACTCTTTAAAAAATTTCCTAATCCTAAAGACTAAACTAAAAAATATAATTTTAAAAAAATATTATTTACAAAAAAAAAAATTCAACATAATAAAAAACATTTAAATAATGCAATAATTTTAATTTAAAGAAATATAATTATACCTTAATAATTATATGTTGGATGATGGAGAGAATGAGAATGAAGATGGTGTGAAGAGGAGAGAAATGAAGGATTATTTATAGAAGATTTAGGGGAGGGATATAAACGTAATTTGCATTATCTTGGCTCGCGGCCGCGTTTGGTGAACGCGGCCACATATAATATACGCAGCTGCGTATACTAAACGCGTTTGACACTAAAAAAAATCCGATTTTTTTTAACATTATTTGAACGAAAAAGCTACAATGCATGAGTACACACTTTGGGGCCGAGGCTTTATTGTCTATTTCATTTCAATTCCCTTTGTGTTTTTTCTATGATCTAGATTCAACTCTTAATGATCTTTTACAAAATAACATTTTTTATTATTCAATGATTAGAAATACAATTTATTTTACTCTTTATTGTCAATCAAATCAATTAAATCATTCATTTTTAGCAGTATTTTTAAAATAATGTTTTCAAAAACACTAATAAAAAATAACATCCACGAAATAAATTTAACATAATGTGAATGGTATGTGTTATGGTCCCTTTTTAGGGGTACCAACAGTCGTCCGATTCGTTGAGATGCGAACTCGGTTTGATTTGTTTTTGGTGGGAGAACGATTAAGAAACTGAAAACAATAATGAGTCACATCAATATATAGTGGAATACCCCGTGAAATGGGGAAAAAACCATTTGATCAAGAGTATGGATTGCTCTCAGTCGATTCACTAATCAAGTAAAATGTTCAAATACAAGAAAAGCATAGGCTTATGAAGATGACAAGGATAAGAAAGCGATAAGAATAATCCCGGCAGAGTAACAGCCTATTCTTCGCATCCAAAAGGTCCTGCTAATTCCGTCGTCAAGTTCTGTATTTATATAGGGCTGATGGCGTTTGAGATCCACGCCCTGTAACCGCATCTGACAATTCTGTTGAACGTCATTATCGCACGCTGTAAAACGTGGCTGGGACCGATGTGTGGAAAATGTGACAAGGCCCGAAGCGTGGAACACGTGGAGAGGCCCGAGGCTTAGAACGCGTGACTGTAACCGTTTGGACCGATCCATTAGATTTGTCCGTATGTATTCCTTGTTACGACCAACTCCATCTTCGGTCCTGATTTCTTAATGGACCTTCGGGTTAGTCAATCCAAATGAGCCAAAGTGACGATCTTGGGCCGCATTAGTTCGTCTTTAATCATTCGGGCTAGCCTCTTAGATTGGGCACAACCCAACAAGAGGGTACCCGGTCCCGGAGCCCTCATCACTAGCCCCTCGGACTTGTGTGACATCGCAGAGGTGATATAAGGCTGATCGCATGACGGCTCAGGCACTTTAAGGACCGTTTCCGATGATGGAAAACATCCTAGGGACCGATCTCATGCTTGGGAAAATTTGGAAAATTGATTTTTGAATTGCCAGTGAGCGTATCGGTTGCCTCTTTTTGGTATTATTTTTATTTAAACGATAAAATTCCGATTTGTGTCTTTATGTATTCTGTTAACTGACAGGCGTGCTCTGCGGGTACAGACTGCGATTGCCTGTAGTAATCCTACGTGGAAACGCCTGATACGTCGGGATTTTACTATTTAAATCATGGTTTCTGGGACTGTTCACCCCTACCGCCTAATTGCAAAAAATCGTCGCCAGAGCAACCGTCGCGCAACATTCTCGCTTTTGCCTATCTCCGACCACTCTTACACAATTGTCTTAAGGTAACGACCATGGCTCCTCGTAAGGCTAGGTATCCAACCATGTCCGAGTTAGATATTGAAGAGCTTAGATCTAAGTTCTCAATTCCAGCTCATTACTCCATCTGGAAGGGAAATGAAGATGTCCCTTGTTTCCTTCCAGCGGAAATGAACGTTCCGGCCAGTGCCTTACCCGTAAGTTATGCTTCCCTGAAGTGCGGGTTGCGTTTTCCGCTACATCCATTTGTAGCGGCCGTGCTTCGGGAGATCCATTACCCTACCTATGCCCTGTTCCCGGGTAGCAATGTATATATTGTGGCGTTTATCTTCTATTGCCACAAAAAAGGTGTAGCCCCAACCTTAGAAAGTTTTTTCAATCTGTTTCTGGTTGGGTCCCGAAGGGGTAAGGGCTTATTAGAGTGTCGCAAATTGTATTATATTGCTATGCGCACCAAAGAGTACGCGATAGTAGATAAGGAAGAGTCCTTACATGAGTGGAAATCTTGTTACATTTGGATAACATTCCGTAAGGATGACTTATTGAAGGTGTGGCCAAATATATCACATCCTCTCATAGGTAGATTGGACCGCACTAGATTCAATTCCTCTCGTTCAGACATCGCAACTACGCTGGCGATGTTCTCTCCTCCCGAAGCACGTCTTAGGAGGGTGGACCTGCTTCGGGAGGAGAGACTAATAAGAATAGGAATCGCTGGTAGGATTGGAGCCCCAGCCCCGAAGGAAGTCTTTTCTTCCCCAGATCTATCTGAGGGATCGGGTATGAAATTAATTCTTATGTTACCATTCCTGGTCCTGATGTATTTATTTTGCAGACTCAACCGAGACGATGCCAAGCTCCAGACTTAAGCGTATAGCTGCAGCTTCGGCCCATCCTTCTAGTAGATGCCAAGGAGCAACTAGTAGTGCGGAGCCCTCTAAATCAGCGACGGGTGGTACGCTGATTCCATCGAGGATGTCAACTGGAGGGAACCCCCCGATCCAGACCACCAGCGCAGGCACACTAACCCTGCGTTGCACAGGGCAGCCTTTAACGGGAAAGGGGCCTGCACCTCGGGTATTTGGAGTAGTAGAGGAGGTGATAACGGCTAGGATTCGCTCTTTGAGCCTATCCGACCTTTACCGGATTGGAAGTAGTTCCCCAATTGGTGCTAACACAATTGATTTGTTACTACAGGGAGCTATTCCTGTAGAGAAAGTCCTCCCCGGTCTTAGTTTAAGCGGCAAGGTGAACTTGCCGCCGGTCCCCTTTGGTAAAGGGAAGAGAATGGCCGAAGTAAAAGCCCCGAAGATCGTCAAACGGCTGAAGAAGGGGGACGATTCTTCGGTCCCTACCAAGGGGATCGTTCTGAGGGAACCTGCCTCCGGCCCTAAGACCAACTCCGACTGGGGAGTTACGTTGGGCTTGCTGGACAGGTTCAAGAAGGGGAAGAAGTTGGCTTCCTGGAGGAGCGCCTTCCTCGAAGACTTCCGCCTATATGGGAAGCAAAACCCAGACAACGTTCAGCCAGATGTGTATGGGGAGGAACTGATTGAAGGCTTCCTCGACATCACAACTAAGGTAAGCCTACCGATTTTAGGGCCCGAAGGTTTATATTCTAACCTTGGCATCCTATGTAGATGTTGAGGAAAGGCTTCACTGCTGCGATCGCCGTAGAAAAGAACCAGGGTGATCACGTTATATCTTAGGAAGTCCAAAACCAACTTGACCTTGTAAAAAGGCAAGTTGGGATCAAGCATGAAGAGTTGGTTTCGGTACGAGAGGACCGAGACCGGTTGGATAATGAGTTGTTAAGGGCTGGGACCGAAATCTCACTCTTAACAAGTCAGATCTCTGAGCTGGAGAAGAAAGGGAAAGCAACTCAAGAGGATATGGAAGCCAACCTACGGTCAAAGGATGATGAGTTCAAACAAACCCAAGCACGGGCCCAAGAGAAGAGGAATAAACTTAACGATCTTCTGCTTCGGGCCCATGAAGAAAAATCGAGTTTAGAGGAGGAGTTGACTCAAGCCCGTGCTTCGGCTCAGAGTTTGGTCCGAGAAGCGGTTCTGGGATTCGCTAAATCCCCCTTGTTATTCGCTTTGGCGGATAACATTCATGGGGCATACATTGCTAAGTATCTGGATAACATGCGAGACCAGATTACGAAGCAATTTGGGCTTTCCCCAGAGGATGACAGGTGGAAAATGATCGATCCTCTGGAGAGGGATGGAAATTTTCAACTAATTCCATCTTTGGAAGAGCCCGTTCTAGAGAATGATCCATTCTTCTATATGTTTGAAGAAATGGAAAGAACGATTAACCAGAAAGTTGCCGATCAAGAGGAAGAGTTGATGCAGCTCGCGGCCCGGACTGAATCGTAGGAGCAGAGAACGAAGGATAAGGAAGATGGGCAGGGTAGTTAAGTTGAAACTGTATTTTTGTCACTGCTTTGTTCTTTACTCCTTATATAAACATCTTTCCCTCTCAACTCTATCTTTTTAATCGTCAGAATAAATTTTTGTAACTGATCTTTTGGGTAAACTAGTATGTTTCATATTAACGAGTGTGTTTAAACAAGTGTAAGATCGGGGCTGCTTATGGGGTGCTAACCCATCGGTCCCCATCATTATACTTGGCTCACTCGGATCAATTTGGACTGGATTGGTCGTTTTATATCGTGTGTGGATTGCTCTTATTCCGTCATTGGGATCATGGCTGAATTGGAAAGGCGCGGCCCGGGTTCATTATGAGTCCATAACAAGCTTTGGCCAAACCTTAGTTCTACTGAAGTCCCGTAGGTTATATAGGCCAAGCTTTTGTTCTACATATGTCCCACGGCAGGGCCGAACTTGTGTTTCGATATGCTGACTCCCTCATTCCTTCTTTTGTGGCAGATTTCGTAAGTACAAGGGTCGTTTCCCAAGAACGAATGCCGCTGAAGGGGTTATCCTAGTTCGTAGTGAGTTCTGGGATAATCGCAACTCATCCATGGGACTGGGCAAGTGCAGGAGCATCTAACTAGTTAGAGCGATCACTGCAACTTGGGAGCCTTGCGGATAAGAAGCTTCGGTCACCAGTGCAGACTCGTCCTAAGTCATCCAACTCCAAGATCGGTCCATCACTCAGTTAGAAACAATTTGTTTTGTACTTACTTGTTTTCTGCTTACGTTTAAAGGAATGTATGTTTATTGAGTCAAACCTTTTAATCGAAAGTTCACAAGAAATACCGCCTTAGATTCATGACATTCCAAGTCTTGGGGATTTCGTCACCATCTAATGTTTCAACGCACTAGATTCCAGTTTCTTCGATACGGTCCCTCCCAATTTCTGTCCAGCTTTCCAACATTCCTCTGCACCTTTATGCTTCTGAGGAAGTGGTCGCATTCAAAGAATTCCCTTGAGAGGACTCGCTTGTTATAGGCCCGTTCCATAGTTCGCTGATATGCGCACATCCGCGCGTAAATCGCATCTCTCTTTTCCTCGATCATCTCGAGATCCAACAATCTCCTTTCGCCGTTCATATGCTCATCATACTGAGATATCCGGGGCGATCGGATGGCAACCTCCACCGGGCTAACTGTTTAGGACCCATACACTAATGAGAAGAGTGATTCGTGGGTCGTTGAGCGAGGTGTAGTTCGGTATGCCTATAGAACCTCATAGATATGTTCATGACATTTCCCTCCAAAATCCTCTAACTTGGTCTTCAATCCCTTCAGGATAACCTTGTTAGATACATCCGTAAGTCCATTAGTTTGGGGATGAGCCACTGATGAGAAATACTGGGCGATGCCAAACTTGATGCATAAATCCCGTATGCTTTTTCCACGAAACTGGGTCACATTATCTGATATGAGTGCTCGGGGAACCCCGAAGCGGCTCACAATATTTCTCCATAAGATGTGTTTGACGACCTTCTTGGAAATGATGGCCACTGCTTCTGCTTCAATCCACTTCGAATAATATTCCACCGCCACAATACAGAATTTTCTTTACCCTATTGACCGAGGAAAAGGTCCAAGAATATCAATCCCCCATCTGTCAAACGGACAAGGCAATGGGGTGACCGATAAGGGAGCCCAGGCAACTGTGGTATCGGAGCATGGTACTGACATATGGCACAACGTTTAGTGTATTTCTTGACATCTCCAAGCAACGTCGGCCAAAAATATCCAGTTATAATGATGCGGTGATATAAAGATCGAGCCCCTGAATGAATGCCGCATATCCCTTCATGAACATAAATCATGACGGCTTCAGCCTCAATAAGGGATAAGCAACGCAGAAGCGGGCCTTCAAAACTCTTTTTAAACAATCGTCTGTCAATCAGGGTAAATCTCTTAGCCCATACTTCTATTTTTCTGGCTTCTAATTTATCCTCAGAAAGATAGCCGTTTGTCAGATATTTAATAAAGGGGTCTATCCAATTGGGTTCCCCAGGAGATTTAGTAACGCTAATATTCAAGCCGTGGAGTTCGTGGCATAGAGCCCCAATTTCTTCAAGTGACTGTTCGGTCACCGATATCTCGACTGAATGTCGGGCTTGGATATGGACCGAAATAGTGCTCGGCTCTATGTCAGGTATGCCCGCTGCCAACCTGGCAATCGCGTCAGCAACCTTATTCTTTTCCCGTGGCACGTGGTCAAGAGAAAACTTACTGAATTTTTTGGATAATTCCAGGACTTTGGCGCAATATAATTTCATCATCGGATCATGAGTTTCAAATCTCTCTGCGAACTGTTCCACTACTAACTTTGAGTCTGAAAACATTCACACTCTCCTAACTCCCATCTTTCGGGCTAGGGTCATTCCCGATAATACATCCTCGTATTCTACCACATTATTTGTTCCAGCAAAGGAAAATTTAACTGCGTAATGAATAAGATCACCTTGTAGCGTTGTGAGGGTAATGCCCGCCCCTCTTCCTCCGATGGTCGACCCATCCACATGGATCGTCCAACGATCATCCTCTTGGTTTAGATATATGGCCGATCGGGTCATTTCAACCACAAAATCGGCTAGAACCTGAGCCTTGATTGCCCTTCTGGGCAAGAATTCCATATACATAGCGCTGAGTTTGATAGCTCATTTTGCTAACCTCTCATTCAAATCCGGTTGTTTAAGGACCACTTTCAGAGGCTGGTCCGTGTAGACATAAACCGTTCGGCCTTCAAAATAATATTTCAGCTTAGATACAACTTTCTTCAAAGCCAGCATGAATTTTTCCAGGGTAGAGTATATGGTTTCCGCAGACACCAGAGAATGACTTACATAATAAATGTGTCTGTGAATGTCATCTCGGATGGTTACCAGAGCTGCGCTGACGGCAACTTCTGATACAACAAGATACAACCTCAAAGGTTCATCACAGGTTGGACTCACCATTACCGGGGGAGTACTTAATTAAGACTTCAATTCATAAAAGGCCTGATCGCATTCTTCGGTCCAGTCCAAATGTCTTGCTTTTCTTAGCACTCTGAAAAAAGACAGAGCCCGGTCTGTGGATTTTGAAATAAATCTGCTTAGCGCAGCGAGTTGGCCAGTAAGCCTCTGAAATTCTCTTTTGTTTCTTGGAGGTTGCATATCAATGATAGCATGCACTTTCTCATGGTTAACCTCTATGCCTTTTTCTGGAACGTAATATCCTAAAAATTTTCCACTTCGGATCCCGAATCAGCATTTGTTTGGATTTAGTGTGAGCTTATATTTGCGGCATACTTCGAAACAACGAGACAAGTAAGAAATATGATCTTCATCATTCATAGATTTAACAATCATGTCATCAACATATACTTCCATCATACGGTCGATCAGTTCTCTAAAGATTTTGTTGACCAACCTTTGATATGTTGCTCCAGCGTTTTTTAGACCGAAAGGCATGACCACATAGCAATAAACGCTATCTTCGGTCATGAACGATGACTTCTTTTGATCTTCCTCAGCCAGAAAGATTTGATGGTACCCGGAGTAAGCATTCATGGTACTAATCATTGTGCTGCCAAAAACATCTACCAGTCGGTCAATATGCGGCAGGGGAAATGGATCCGACTCACAGCTTTTGTTAACGTCGGTGAAATCGATACACATCCGCCATTTCCCATCTGGTTTGGAGACCACTACCGGGTTTGCCACCCATTCAGTATAGTGGATCTCTCTGATAAATACTGACTGTAGTAGTTTGTTCACCTCAGCCCGGATGATCTCGATTTTTTCGGGAGAGTAACGTCTCCTCTTCTGCCTAACAGGCTTCGTTCCAGGCTCGGTGTTGATCCGATGCTCACTATCGGATCGGTCAATCCTCGGAACATCGTACGGGGTCCAGGCGAATATATCCACATGGCTTCTCAGTAGGTGGATCAACTCATTTTCAAAAGCAGGGGTTAAATGTGCCCCGATACGAGTAGTTTTGGTTGAGTCGTCCTCAACCAAATTAATCAATTTGAACCCCACGAGTTCCATTGCCTGCCTCGGGTGCGGCGGCTCTTCCAGCAAATCCACCCGGGCCTTATTAACAGGTGCCAATGTTGGCACGAGCTCATGTATCATTGTCTAGCTACTTTTTGTTTCCCCTTTACAGAAATAACTCCATGAATGGAGAGGATTTTGAGCATCATATGATAAGTAGAAGGGACCACCTCGAACTTACTGAGGCCGGTCCGTCAGATAATGGCGTTGTAAACCAAGTAGACTTCAATGATAATGAATTCCAAATCCTCCGATCGATCCTTGGATGGTTTTCCAAGGGTTACTGGGAATAGAATCTTCCCACATGGAATGACGCTTCTCTGGTCGAATGACCAGAGAGTTATATTAGCGATCGGGAGGTCATGAGCAGCCGCTCCCAACATTTCAGCAACTTCGCGCTTCATCAAATTACACGAAGCCCCGGTGTCCACTAAGATCCTGTGGACCCGACGGTTTCCAATGATTCCAGTAATGGTAAGGGGATCATCGCATGGGTCGATAATCCCTTCCCGGTCGGCCATAGTAAAAGTGAGGTCCTCCCCAATGGAAGGGGGCCGTTTAGCTGAATCGTACTTAACCAGCGCCACAGATTCGGAGCTCTCTGCGGAGTCTCCGCGCGCTGTCCTCTTTTGGTCCCGGACAGATTCATTTATTCTTAAACCACCGGAGATAACATAAATATCTCCGACTACTTCCCTGGGTGCCGCCTCGTTTTGAGGAGGTTGGGCACCCGTTTCAGCGGGTGGAGGAGCGACATGCTCCTGTCTTCCACCCTCGTTTTGCGGGGCTCTGCCGCCACGGCCTCGCCATCTTCTTCTTCGGCCTTGACCACGGTTCTCTCGACCGTGTTGGCCCCTATCTTGTTCTGGAGGAGGAGACCGTCGGTCCTTCGTCCGATCATTATAGTTTCGGGGTTGTCCCCGATTATCCCTTCCCCGCGGCCTGTGACGATCGTCACCCTGATGGCCCATTCGGGGGGATTCAGCTCGCTTGCCCTTCTGACCATTCCTGTCGAGCCTTTCTTTATTCATTGCCGCTACTGTCTCTTTCAACAGTGGGCACTTCAAAGTCGGGTGATCGTGGTTATGATGCAGTTCGCAATACACCCGATCGTCCTCCTTCTTCGGGGGGACGTCTATCTCAGCTACAACCGCTACTTCTCGCGACTGCTTCTTAGCGTAGGAAACCCTATGATCACCTGCGGGCTTAGAATTCCCGCTAGGTTTCCGATAGCATAGCCCCAGCGCTTCATCCACCTTAATGTACTTGTTGATTTTCTGAAGAAGTTTTCCCAAAGTGGATGGCGGGCTCTTCACTAAACTGGCTGAAAGGCCGCACGGTTCAAGACCTGCTATAGAATATCAATCTTGTCCTGGAGCTCAAGCTTGATGCCCCGGGCGGTCCTATTGAATTTCTCCATGAAGGACCGAAGACTCATTTTGGCCGGAATGTATTTCAGCTGATATAGTTCCTGCCTGCTTCGAGGCGGTCCTGCATTTGGAGCGAACTGCTCGGAGAAAGCCAAAATAAATCCGTCATACGACTGTATGGATCGTGCCGGCAAATTTTTGAACCAAGTTCGGGCGTCGCCTTGTAATCCTGCCGCAAGATGCGGCACTTCAGTGAATTTGAGGCTCGAATCGTTCCCATGCGTAACTCAATGTCAGCAACGTGATCGATCTGATCACCATCACAGCGAAACGTCGGCAATCCCTCGGGGTTGCGATAATGCCGATCTGGGACTGCCTCCCAGATATCTTCGGAAAAGGGGAGTATTAAATCTCCCAAGGCAGCGAACACGCTTTCAGATTGTTGGGATGACGCCTGCACCGCATGCAGATTATGCCACCAGTCATCATCTTTATTTCGTCTAATTGGGGCCTTCATGGCCCTATTGAATAAACCAGGATTGCGCCCCAGATTGAGTTCGCAATCCTTCAGCGCAACATGCTCTCCAACTCCTTGGTGAGTTCGTCGATTCGTCGCTGCATCTACTTCTGGTCATTCATAGGAGCGGGAGTTGGAGCCCTGGCCGGGGGAGGAGGAGTGGATCGATATCTCGGCCTCCTCGTCGTTACATCGTGCCTGATGATTTCCTCATCATCAGTGCTACGCTCATCAGGGTCGCTCTCGTACCCTCCACTTCTTGGAACATGGCTTGAAATAGACGGTGGTTCTTTCCCACTTCTCTCCGACGTAATTTCCAGTACCACCTTCCTGACGACAACTTCCAGATCCTGTAAAGTGAGTGTTGGTGCTGGGAGACTATCGGGAAGCACGTCACTGTCGTTCGTCGAAGTTCCAGTTGCCATGCCTTTGATTATCCTATCCCTGGTAGAAACCTTAAATGAGATTAGAGAATCCTCCCCACGGACGGCGCCAAATTGTTATGGTCCCTTTTTAGGGGGTACCAACAGTCGTCCGGTTCGTTAAGAAACGAACTCGGTTTTGATTTATTTTTTGTGGGAGAACGATTAAGAAACTGAAAACAGTAATGCGACACATCAATTTATAGTGGAAAACCCCGTGAAATGGGGAAAAAATCACTTGACCAAGAGCAGAGATTGCTCTCAGTCGATTCACTAATCAAGTAAAATGTTCAAATACAAAAAAATCATAGGCTTATGAAAATGACAAGGATAATAAAGCGATAAGAATAATCCCGGCAGAGTAACGACCTATTCTTCGTATCCAAAGGATCTTGCTAATTCTATCATCAAGTTCTGTATTTATAGGGCTGATGGCGTTTGAGATCCACGCCCTGTAACCGCATCTGACAATTATGTTGAACGTCATTATCGCACGCTGTAAAACGTGGCTGAGACCGATGTGTGGAAAATGTGACAAGGCCCGAAGTGTGGAACACGTGGAGAGGCCCGAGGCTTAGAACGCGTGACTGTAACCGTTTGGACCGATCCATTAGATCGGTCCGTATGTATTCCTTGTTACGACCAACTCCATTTTCGGTCCTAACTTCTTAATGGACCTTCGGGTTAGTTAATCCAAATGGGCCAAAGTGACGATCTTGGGCCGCAATAGTTCGTCTTTAATCATTCAGGCTAACTTTTTAGATTGGGTTTAACCCAAGAAGAGGGTACCTGGTCCCGGAACCCTCATCAATATGGAAACTACTTACTTGCAAAAAATATATATAAAAAATACTTATGAGATGGTATTCCAAAACTTTAGCTTGTATTTTAAAAAAATAATCAAATATATAATTTTTATGTACTATATAAAGTAATTAAATCATTATGTACAATACTTTTGTACTAAATTCGTTTTTTCAGATATGAAAATGACATCATAAATACGAAAATGTAATTTTAAATAATTAGGCATGAATTTTGTGTTTGGGGTTTCAGTGTAATTAAAGTAAAATGTTGTAGCTCTAAAAATCGGCATTTAATATTATCAAAGAAACCCCCCGTGGGATATGGTCCCCGTATAATTATTGAGAGCCAACCTTGAAAATTGTTGTTGTTGTTATTCTAATAAAGTAGTGGCTCCCAAGTAACAACATTGCTTTTACCCAACGAAGAGATATCACCATTTAATGGCGTAGGTGGATATCGGATAATTTTTATTTAGTAATATTATATAATTTGAAAATTATATTTTTATTTTTGAATTTAATTTTTTAGTATCCAATTTATACCAAATCACTTACTTGTAGCAAACATTATAATATCTTGTCTTTTGATAATTTATATAATAGTGTTGTACCACCAATATATTTTTAAGTATTTAAAATTGATAAATTTGTGTAGATGACATTGAATTTAAAATAGTATAAAGTCGATACCATAAATTTTAGAAAGTGTATATTTAGCACTTCGAAACTTGAATATTGTTTAAGAATAACCTTCAAATTTACCGTAGTAGTTTTCCTTGAACACTTTTTAGTTTTTACAATTTAAAGTGTTTGCTTTCCAATTTTCAAGTATTTTCTTTAAAACTTTTAATATAAAAAAGTCAAGTATAAACATCGCTATATTAGTGATAAGTGTTGAAATTATATATAATATTCGAAATTATGATAGTAGTGTACATAGATATAATATATAAGTGATTTGAACAAATCATTTATTATGGTTCAATACAACAATTTCTCACTTCCAAATTGGGATAATTGTTACTATTTCAACAAGGGTGTCAAAGGATCATATTCGAATGAATTTAATTAAATCTATAACCAAATACGATCAGAATCCAAAAAATTGTATCATTAGCGATCCAAATTTTGATGTTAGTGATGTTTCGAAAACATTAACCGATGTTAGAATCGAACATGAATAATTTTATATCTTTGAATAAAATTTGTCATTATAAAACTTATAATATATCACTATAACTTAATGTTAGTAATTATAACAACTTATGTGCTATTTTTTTCTTAATCTCCCGTCTGCAAAATTATTTTATACTTTTTAAAGTTTGAGAGTTTACTACAAAGTACAAACACCATTCATTTAAAAATATATATTTTTCAAAAGTTTGGTAAACATATTTTATAATAAGATTTATTTTCACTGAATGTGAAACATTCTTACATGAAATTTTATTTCGGGCTTAATAGATTGCTTTGTTAAGTTTTGTAGTTAAAATAAAATTAAAATTTAAAAATAATTATATTATAGATTATAGTAAACAGAAGATATTAAATTGATAATATTCAACTTTATGATATATACACATAGTAATAATTGGTTGACAGGATAACAACAAGGCCACGATGACATTTAAATTATTGTGATATAACATTTAAATATATTCACATATATTATATTTTATTGATGCCATGATGCTTGATGAGGACGTCATCTTTATTTTTTAAAATATAATATAGTTAATATCATTATTACACAAAATTAATTTGACGACATAATACGGGTATTCTTTATATAGGTGTCAATTGACTCCATTGAATTGAGTGGTTAATACAAAATTCAATATGATTCACCAATGTTTTTATTGGTTTAAGTGTATTATTTTTTCGTTTAGTTTTGTTTTAGAATTAGATAAATAAAACTTTATTTTTTTGTTAGATTTGATTTTCGATTTACCCTTAATAACTCAAATATTATATACAATTCATAATATATATATATATATATATATACGCTATTAATTTGAGAAAATTGTGTAATTCACTCTAATGTTTAAAATAGTGTAAATGTGATATTTTCAAAGTTTGTAAATTGCATGAGAAGTGTTGTTATTTTTAATCATATTAGTTAAACTAAGTTCTGAAAGCGTTAAAAATGACACTCAGATTTATAGTGGTATCCGATCACGTTGTCTTAGTTAAGACACGATCGTATCGTCAATCCACTGTCCAACACCCTGCAATTTATTCACAATTTTAGTCGAAATGTTCAAAACACAGAACACAACCACAACTAAAACACTGAATACAACTTCTGCACATGAAGTTAAACTAAAGTATAAAGATAGAAAATTGCTCAGTAATTTTCTACTCCTCAAACTGTAGTATAAATACTGAACTTCTTAGTTATAAAGAAGTTAGTAAAGATAACCTGTAACTATGAAACAAACGTTAGTTACACAAACAGTTTGTGATGATACGTTTCACAGCCTTAACAGTGGAAAGAATCTGTAAGGACAGTTCTTATCGCACAAGCTCAACGTATTATCGAAGATATACTTAGTGTTTTAAGGCTTTTGTGCGAATCTTATTCAACGGTTTTCCAGAAACTCATATCTAAACAGATCTAGCTTGAAAACACTTATACATATTCAAGTCTTTGAGAAATCAAAAGATTTTCTCAAAGTCACAACCCAAAACAGAAGGTTTTAGTAAATGCTTGAAGCCAAATATTAGGCTAAAAGCGAGCAGTTTAAGCGTAAGCGTAAAATGCAGAAAGTAAAACTAACGATTTCTTTAACCAGAGTTTTACAGTTTCTCAGATTTACGAGGATTTTTTTGAAACTCAAACTATTAGACAAAGAAAATCATGAACCTATAGAATCAATGTGTTCGTCTTAAGCTGAGTTTTACAGTTTCTCAGATCGACGAGGATCTGTCTGAAACTCAAACTATTAGCCCAAGAACTTGAGAAAATCCCAAGATATTCTTAAGAACATTTAATAGAACGTAAGGCGGTAACTGTAAAGCGCTGAAAGTTTTTTGAAAAAAAATTAAGAACTCGCAAAAACGTAAGAACATTGCTGAAAGTAGTAATCTATACTAGATCTAAGCAGTGTATAAGCACAGAAGCAGTACGCAACATAAACAACAAGAATCGCTCAAAGAACGCTAGAGAGAATCTAAGATGAACGTAAAAATGCGAAAAAGAAAAGTGACGAAATAACGAAGAGGCGAACATATATATAGTTCGGACCAACAGCCTTACTGTTACCAGAGGCCCAACAGGTCAAGTCCATTATCAAAGCCTAATCATCTTTAGTCCAGCGTCAGAATCAATATGGGCTCCAGCCCAATAAAGTATATAAGGCCCAGTTATATGACCCAATAGCAGTAGACGAGCAGTACGAAATTATCGAGATTACCCAACTCCAACAAGAAGCCCCGAAGTTTCAAAACCGTTCAATAATGACTCTCGAGTAAATAGTAGTGGTTTTCATCTTTTTTCGTATAAGTGGTTTTGATAATATATGCGTTATTTTTAAAATTTTCAAAGCTTGTAGACATAATCATAACATCTTTTCAAGGTTAATGGGTTAAATACAAACTATGAGAACGTTTAAAATATTAACAAGTATAAGGGTTAAATATAAACGGTTTTGGAAGTTCGAGGTCCAACCATGCAATTCTTAAACTTTGAGAACATGTTGTTCACAACATTTAAAAGTTTGGGGGCCAACCACACACATTATATCAACTTCGGGGATTTTATATACAATTTATAAATTTTAGAGGTACCACATTTACACTATTATAAAGTTTAGAGGCCAATTACAAATATCACTCCTATTAATTTGTATAATGTTTTCCATGTTTACTATTATAATCCCTAATTCCCTTTTCAACTTACACTCTATTTCATCTTTTTCTATTTTTAAAATGGTAGTTTCACTCTCTACTATTATTATTTCATTTCACACGATAATTTTATAATTATATTTTCATTACATCTATTCGAAAAGAAATATGTTATTTTTACTTTATCTTATTTAATTTGTTAGAATTCTAGCTATTGGTTCTTTATTTTTGTTCTAACGTTCAAATCTTTTTCATTCTTTGTGTACTAATTTGAAAACATGTTTAATATTTTATCACAACGCCAAATTCGGTTATCATATAGTTCATGTTATAATATGCTTTCAGTTCAAAAAAAAAATAATACTAATATGCTTTGTTTGAAATAGAGTTTTAATATGTTGACATTTGAATATATTTTGATGCAAATGTCTAATTATTTATTCTTCACCACATTGAATTAAATTTGCAATCTCATTCTTATCTAGAGTTATGGAATTTTTTAAATTTAAAAATATTATCATTTTATTTTAATTTAATAAATTTATATAATATATTATAAATTGATATTTTTTACAAATTCTTTAGATTTTTTTAAAAATTATACATCATGAATTTTTTTTATTATTTAAAACATTCGAATGAATAGTTTGAGTTCATCTATTTCTTTGGTTTGAATTTGAGTTTACGAAAAAAATTGGATTTTGATTTGTGTTTGGTTTTAATTATTTTTTTCTTTATATTACATAAATATTTTTATAAATAACTTTATTCCATCCTTACAATTTTTAATTTCATTACTCTAAAAAGCTCATATTCTTATGGAAGGTACTTATGTTTAAGAGCAATATTCTTTAGATATGCATTCATGTTCTATAAGTTTATGTTCGACACAAATTATGAAAACGAATTATATATTATAGAATTCATAATCTATTTTTGAAATATAACATTATATATTTTAAATTCTAATTATAATTTTAGATTTATAATACATTCTGATTTTTCAAATATACTGCAAAAATCAGATTTCACACTTGATTTTAAAAATGCATTATATTTCTTATTTTTCTCATATATACATATTTTTCAAATATTTTCATCCTTTAGTGAATTGTTTTTTCTAAAAATTTAGCATTTGTATTCTTACCTATTGAATTTTTTTTTCAACGATATCGTTTTCAGCATTTTTTTTCTTTTTAGTATATAATTTTTTTATAAAAAATGTTATTAATTTATTTTATATTTACAAATATTATTTTTGTTCAGAATTATAATTTTATATTTATTATTAAAAGAAATAATTATTTTTTATATTGTAACTAAATACACCTTCTATATTTATTCATAGCGCATTTTAAATTTTATAGTTCAATATATATATACACAGAATACTACGTAGATTCTAATTATACATTCTTATTCTACAATCTAATAATATATTTTGATGATACATTATAAAATTTGTGCACAACACACCCTAAGAATTAAACTAATAAAAATAGTATCAATTATATTAAAATATAAGTTATTAAAGCTTACGAAAAATGGTTCATATACTAGTGACACATATAGAAAACAAAGATATACATTAGATCTTATATTGAGATAATTTAGCTGAAGAATGAGAAAGTTCAATTAAATTCATGTTAGGAGAAAATGAATTAGAAAAATATTCTAAAATATTAAATTAAATAAAATAGGAAACTATATGTTTTTTGGAAAGGAGTAATTTGTCCTAAAAAATAATTGGATATGAGCCGACCCTCAAGGTTGCACATGATCTAAGGACAACATCGTCATATTCACAAAAAAAGTTCTTAACTATGTTTTCATTTTTAAACTTTAAAGTTTAAAATTTTATAAATTCACAATTTAATTAAATATATAAGAATATTACAAATCTACTGATACTATCAAAATTGAAAACATGAATAATAAAAAATGATATTTATCCTATGTATAAGTGTTAAATTTTAAGAGTATAGTCAATTTTATGTGGGAAATATATTTCGATATAATATATAAGAGGGAAGATATCATTTCGTAAAAGATTTGAATAAATCATTTTTTATGGTCATATAACATATGTTATTAACCACTCTAAACCCTCTCAATTTTTGATGTGAACTTGACAATTTAAATATGTGGATTACCAATCGATCAATTTAATTAAGTCAGAACTAACCCCGATAAGGTCACTAATGATTTTCTGAATCCACTATGATATTATGTATAAGAGAAAAAATATTGTATCGTAAAATATTTGAATATGTCAATTACTATGATAATCAATAGTATTATAAACCAATGCAGACCACATTCAATTTCCAATGCGGACAATATTATATTTCAACAATAAAACATACATTCTCATATATTTTATGATTTGATTGGATCTGGTTTTATTTCAAAATCTTAATCATTTTTGTCGATCACCTTTAATATTTAAACGATCGACCTTTGTGTACGAGTCGTCGATGTATCATATCCAAAGCGCACAAAGTTTGGCTACTTGTGTCCTATAATGTTGATTCCACTCCAAAGTTGCATTTGGTATGTTATTTTCAACCTCATTAGCGATGTGCACTTGTTCTTTATGGCTGATCTTTGTCTATCTATACAGAATTTGGGAAAGATAAAATCTTCTTTATAATTTTGATATTTTAATAATAATTGCACATATTGTTATGGTCTGAGAATCGGGGTATCAACAGTCATTCGGTTCGTTGCAAGACGAACTCAATTTTAATTTGTTTTGTAGGGGGAAAACGATTCAGAATAAAATGGAAAAAGATAAGACAATTTTATAGTGGAAAACCCTGGAAAGATGAGAAAAAACCACTTGACTAAGAGTTAGAAATGCTCTTAGCTGATCCAATAACAAAGCTGTTCATTACACATGTCATATTTGTTCTTTGGATACAACAAATGAAGGGAAAGCGTAAGGGAAGCAAGAGAAAAACCGAAGAAAAGAAAGAGTTGTTTTCGTTCCCAAGTGTCCATTTTATAGGCATTTCCTGTTGTGTGAACAGTAGGGTGTCGTTTTGCATTTGTCCCATGCGGCTAGGTCGGCTCGTGTTGGGCGGGACAGCCGCCGACCGTAGCTCTGGCCGGCTGCGCGGCGCCAGGCCTTTCGGTGCTGGTAGCTCCAGATTAGGGGAGACTCGTACAATTCTGTCAGACATGCATCTGACAAGATTATCAGAGATTATTGTCGCATGTTAAGGAGTGCAGATGGCCCGAAGCGCAGTCTGTGCGTCCTGGACCGATCAGTCCCGATGAGGGGGAGAAGGCATGATTCCATCGATCGGTCCTGATCACTAAGATCGGGCCTTCAGGCCAATCGCGAGACCGTCCATTCGCGTAGACTGGATCTGAACCTCCAAGTTCGACTTATATCACTTGGAGTGACCTAGCTAAGCTTGGGCCCTAACTAGGTTCCGAAAGTCTCATCAGATATAGATCTTATATGTATATATAGTTCATGATTTTATCACTAAAATAGTTATCTCATATATGATAAATAATATATATTATACGATAAATATATTTAAAATAAATATTCAATAAATTTGATATCCATCCGTATAGTCAAATATGTAAAATGAAAGTGATAGGATAAATTTAATGGATGGATACACATGCACCTGAAATTATTCGTGTAAAAGTTGGGGTTATTGCTGGCAACGGGCTCACAAAAGTTTAAAGAAAAACAAACACCCCTCGTGCTCGCCAACTTTCCTTCTTCTTTATGTACAGTAAAAAAGCAACACAAAAAAGCTTCCATTCTCAAACCTAACTAGCTTAATCTTATTGTGTATAAAACCACCCACTTCAATCTTTACTTGTAATTGTTTTGATTGGATTATGAAAGGAAGAGATCAAGGTAAAGGTCCATCGGAGATGGTGGTTTGTTTTCCGGCGAGGGCACATTTAAGCTTAATACCGAAGCCGATTTGCAGTCCGGCGAGACCATCGGAGTTTGTAATGAAGGGACGACATCGACGTAAAAACTCACATCATTTTCGTAATATGAGAAGCGCAAGTATTAGGGGTTATGGGGGTCCGAATTTAGATGTATCAGAGCCGTCTTCTCCAAAGGTGACATGTGCAGGACAGATCAAAGTCCGGCCACGACAGAGTTCATGTGAGAATTGGCGAAAAGTTATGGAGGAATTTGAGAGAATGCATGATAATAGGAAACAGAAGACGAGATCGGCATGGGGTGAAGCTGTAAGATTAGTAACATGTTTACGCAACCTCCGCCTTGATTTCCGTTGCTTCGGTGGTATTCCGGAGGCTGACGTCACTTCCGATGAAGATGACGAAGATAAAATCCCTGAGGAGAATGATCGTAAATCGAGAGGGGTTTTTTCATCCGATTGGTATATGATTGTTAAAGAAAACAAAGATGAAGAGGGACAAGAAGAAGAAGCACAAAATTCAGTTCAAGATGGGTATGAATCTGAATCAGTAACAGTACCGCCGAAGAACGCCCTTGTCCTTATGCGGTGCCGTTCTGCTCCTGCAAAAAGCTGGCAAGAAGAGGAAGAAGAAGACAAAAAAGCGGGTAAAAGTGAAGAAGGGACAAATAGAGTGGTTGTAATGAGATGTGAAGAGAATTTCTCAAGATTTTCAGCAGATGTCGTGGAGGAGAAATGGCTTGTCGGAGGAATGAGAAATACACTTCCCAGAAGCACAAGTTGCAGCAGATGATCCGATGATCTTCATTCTTCTTTTGCTTCGTCATTTAAAAATTTCAACTTTTTACAACAACTATCGATTCACAGACACATTTTTACTTTCTTATTTCTGTGTTCTTTCTTGTTCTTGTAACTCGACAAACTGCTGTTCTGTTCTTGTTTACTTTTGTGTGTCTTGTGTTGGGATCTTGACCAGTTTCATTTTGTCAGGGAGACAATTTCTGTGTGTATTTTCAGAAGAGAATCTTCTCATTGTGTAGGGAGGGGCCTAATTGCAAATTCAGTGGACGATAAGCCTTCATCAGTGAATAAAAGATTGCTTTAAACTTTAAAGTGATGAAATGGTGACAACTTAACGACAAAAAAGAAGTAATCATTTCGAAGTATGGGCACTCCCAATCGGGGAAAAAAAATAATATATTCTACTTTTATCATTGATTTTAATGACAAACGTGTTTTACATAAAGTTTTTTTTACGATATAACAGTGAACTTGAACTTATAGTTTCATTTGATATAATATATTTTATTTAATAATTATTTATATAATGTATAAATAAAATTATGATTAGTATAATTTATATATAAAAATTTGACAATTGAATTGTATACTAAAAAAGTTGGTTATTAAAATATTAGTTAGGTGAACTGATAATTACTTAGATCGATTAATCTGTAGATTGATTAATCAAAAACTTACATTAAAATCTACTACCTAACCAGATCGAATTATACATAGCAATAGTCTTTAATAAAATCATGATTTAAGCGAATTATATTATAAATCAAGTTTTATCCAACCCCCAAATTTTCTCAAAATTGTAAGAATAGACAAAATTGAAATTTTCTATTTTTAATGAATTTGAAATTAAATATTTTTTTATCTAATTACGTGTTTGAAAATTTTTAAATTTGATTTAAGTATATAAATATTAGTAAATCATATATTAGTATACATATAGTTAAATTATTTATTCTATATTCTAATTAATAATTTAATTATAAAGTTAAAGCATGTGTAATCAGACTATGATCGTTAGTGATAGAATTGTAAAAAAACATCATCAGTATTAAAAATAATAAACTATTAAAAATACGGTTATTGATGTAAAAATTTTACTCTGACAATGCTAATTCATATAAAAATTCCTTGCAATGACTATTCCATTTAAAGGAGAGATACTGTCAGCCATCAATAATTTTAAAAAGAGTTTATTGCCACCAATAACACTGATCAGAAAAAACTTAATCATTTAAAAACACTGAAATTTAAAATTTTTATTTTGTGTTACTGACAAATTCTTCTTCATAAATATAGAAAGACCTTTAACTTTTAATGAGTTTGTTTGGTACAACGTTAAGAAAGTGCGGTGAGATGTGGTGAAATATACATGATTTTAAAAATTGTTTTGTAAAAAAAACGGTATGATAAACGTTATTTTAGTAAAAGTACATATTTACCCTCAAGATAAGATAATGTAATCTAATGTTTTCATACCGATCCAGCTTACAGTTTCGGTTCGGACTGGTATGGCATGTACGAATTTTTTATTTTTTATTAAAACAATATTTTATTTTATTTTTTTCCTGGTCAACCCAGAAAACCCGGGTTCCGATTCAGAAACCGGATACCTGTCGAAATACCCACCGGTATATCGGCCCTAAACACTCGTTATTCGTCATACCCACCGGTATATTGGCGGTATACCGGTCGGTATGAAAACATTGGTCTAATATGAAAAGTCTGATAACGAGAGATAAATATAAAATTTTCATATTGGTTAAGACGGTGGTATGTTGGTCGTTACCATTTTTTTATTTTTTTTAACTTTAAAAAAATGAAAATAATAATATCAATGTTTTCATGCCAGTCCAAAATTCCATATCGATCCGAAGTGATATGAGCGGTACGATCGGTATACTATGCGGTACCCATTTTTATTTTAATTTATTTATTTTTAAATAATTTTTTAGGGTCGCACCTTGTAAAACCTTGATATTGAACTCTAATACTCAGTAACGAACTATAGAAAATAAATATCGATACTTCCCGAAATTTGATTGTATACCGTCTTGTATGAAAACATTGAATAATCTTTTATTATTTTTTAGGGTTGGAGAAAAATCGGGATCTGATAGAAACATGATACTAGACGATACCGGTTGGTATTACACCGATATAAAACACATGTGATAAATGTAATATAATGAAAACATTAAGTAATATGTATTACTAATAAGGATATTTTAATCTTTTACAAAATCGATTTGAGATGGTAGTTGCTATTAGCAACGGTGGTCAAAACACAGAAAAATAAGTGTGAACGCACCGTAATTTGTAAGGTCTTCCTACTTTTTCACTTTGGATGACCTACTACATTTCCTTGGATTTGAGTATTCTTATGAGCTGGATGGTCCGAGTAAAATAGTTTGTCCCATCTAAGACAGTGAGAGGTTGAGCTGTTCGAGCTCCTGCCATTGTTATTTGGTTCATAAGATCTATGAGTGTTGACGAATGCTTCGATACCATGTGTTGGGGATTAAACACGTGTGCGAATAACCTCGATAGATTAAAAAGAACCCTAGAATTAAAGCAAAGAGAAAACAACGACACAAGAAATTAACGTGGAAACCCGGAAAGGGAAAAACCACGTGACCGGAGGAAACGGTCAAATTCACTATCACTTGAGAAGATTACAACACACACACACGAAGAGGAAAACTCGTAATACAATTAACGTGGAAACCCGGAAAGGAAAAAACCACGTGACCGGAGGAAACAGTCAAATTCACTATCACTTGAGAAGATTACAACACACACACACGAAGAGGAAAACTCGGAATACAAGAGTATTGAAGTACATGGCAATGAACCCTAAGACCCCTTTATATAGATGAAGTTGTTGATATATTAAGGTAATAAACAAATATTCCTAATATTTGATCATATCTCCATATATGATTATCCATAATCAAATCATATATATGTGTATATATATATATATTTGATATGATATTATTTTATTTAATATCTCATTCCATAACTGCAGATATCTTTGACCAGTGAGCCACACCATATCTCAGTTCGGTCGATCAATTGCCTCTATCTCATACCTTCGGATCACATGCTTCGGTCCTCTACCGATTGCTTCGGTCCCTTTATCACATTCGGTATTGCGTACTTCGGTGCTAAACCGATCGGTACCAATACCAACCATCCCGTCTTCCATGTGTGCCCCGATCGACTACATTGCCGATCGTCATCCAAGTGTGACCGATCGATACCAATACCGATATCTACACTTAACAATCTCTCACTTGGAGATCGATAATGCAACTTCTCTTGATAGTTCCCATTCACCAACTCACTTGGTGAGACCAACTAGAGCTACGGACATCTCTAGCTTCGCCACAGTGACTCCCTTCGTCAGCATGTCTGCCGGATTTTCAGTGCATTTGATCTTCATCAAGTGAAGCGCTTTCTCTTGAACAGATCCATAATATAACTATATTTCAACTCAATGTGCTTCGTCCTAGTATGAAATACATGGTTCTTCGCCATACAAATGGGACTATGACTATCACTGTACAAAGTCTGCAGATCGATCCCTTTACCGATCTCCATTAGGAAATTCTAGAGCCACACCATCTCCTTTCCTGCTTCCGAAATCGCAACATACTCTGCCTCAGTGGAGGAAAGTGAGACACACTTTGCAACTTCGACTTCCAACTAACAGCTGTACCGCCAACAGTAAATACATACCCTGATGTACTCTTCCGATCGTCCAGATCTCCTCCAAGGTCGGCGTCCACGTACCCTGTTAGTTCGATCGGTCACTTTCTAAAACACAGCTCTCACCCTGATGTCCCTTTGAGGTATCGTAGCAACCATAGCGCTGCTTCCCAATGCTCTTTCCCAGGGTTCGACATGAACCTGCTCATGACTCCCACTCCATGTGCAATATCAGGTCTCGTACAGACAATTGCATATATCAAACTCCCGACCGCTGAAGATTAGGGCACGTTCTTCATCTCTTCGGCCTCCTAGTCGGTCATCGGCGCCTGCTCCTTTGAGAGTTTCATGTGTGCTCCCAAAGATGTTTTAGTAACCTTCAAGTCTCCCACTTGATACCGATCAATCACTTTTTCAAATACTTTTCCTGAGACAAGGTAAGTGTACCCTTCTGCCGATCTCTCGAGATTCTCATTCCCAGAATCTGCTTGACCGATCCTAGGTCCTTCATCTCGAATGCTTCGGACAACTCCCACTTGACTTGTTTTATCTCCTCCATGTCACCCCCTGCGATCAACATGTCATCGACATACAGTAGAAGGATTATGTATGTCTCTTTGCCCCATCGGAGATAACAACAGTTGTTTGTCTCGCATCTTTTGAATCTCCGTTCGGTCATTAGGGNCACTTCCCAGAAGCACAAGTTGCAGCAGATGATCCGATGATCTTCATTCTTCTTTTGCTTCGTCATTTAAAAATTTCAACTTTTTACAACAACTATCGATTCACAGACACATTTTTACTTTCTTATCTCTGGGTTCTTTCTTGTTCTTGTAACTCGACAAACTGCTGTTCTGTTCTTGTTTACTTTTGTGTGTCTTGTGTTGGGATCTTGACCAGTTTCATTTTGTCAGGGAGACAATTTCTGCGTGTATTTTCAGAAGAGAATCTTCTCATTGTGTAGGGAGGGGCCTAATTGCAAATTCAGTGGACGATAAGCCTTCATCAGTAAATAAAAGATTGCTTTAAACTTTAAAGTGATGAAATGGGTACAACTTTACGACAAAAAAGAAGTAATCATTTCGAAGTATGGGCACTCCCAATCGGGGAAAATAAATAATATATTCTACTTTTATCATTGATTTTAATGACAAACGTGTTTTACATAAAGTTTTTTTTACGATATAACAGTGAACTTGAACTTATAGTTTCATTTGATATAATATATTTTATTTATATAATGTATAAATAAAAAATATGATTAGTATAATTTATATATAAAAATTTGACAATTTAATTGTATACTAAAAAAATTGGTTATTAAAATATTAGTTAGGTGAAGTGATAATCACTTAGATCCATTAATCTGTAGATTGATTAATCAATAACTTACATTAAAATCTACTACCTAACTACATCGAATTATACATAGTAATAGTCTTTAATAAAATCATGATTTAAGCGAATTATATTATAAATCAAGTTTTATCCAACCCTCAAATTTTCTCAAAATCGTAAGAATAGACAAAATTGAAATTTTTTATTTTTAATGAATTCGAAATCAAATATTTTTTTTATCTAATTACGTGTCTGAAAATTTTTAAATTTGATTTAAGTATATAAATATTAGTAAATCATATATCAGTATACATCAAGGTAGTCATCTCGGCCGGTATACCGCCGGTATACCGGCCGTACCGATAAATACCGGTCTTAACCGATATACCAACACCGTACCGGCCGATATGGGCTAATGGGTCGGGTTATCGGATTTAATTAAAAAGCCCAATTATATTTAAATATATGGCCCAATAAGATTTTAATTAATTAAAAATAGCCCAAAAATTGATTTTTAAACTTGGATTCTCATTTCTCACACGTAGAGGCAAATGGAAAAACCTAATAAGCTAGAAGAGAAAGACATCACCGAGTTGTATAATGTATTGGGTAAGTTTTCATCACTCAAGTTTTGTTTTTAGAGTATATGTGTTAAGCTGTATTTTTTCAAAAAATGTGTATAAGTTGCTCATTTCTCATATATTCCCAAGACCAGAAGAAATCATCATTCATGACCGAAGATGGGGTTTATTGCTATGTGGTTATGCCATTCGGTCTCAAAAATGCTGGAGCAACATACCAGAGGTTGGTCAACAGAATCTTTAGAGAATTAACTGGCTACATGATGGAAGTGTATGTTGACGATATGATTGTTAAATCTATGAATGATGAAGACCACCTTTCTTATTTGTCTCGTTGTTTCGAAGTATGCCGAAAATATAAGCTTAAACTAAATCCGAACAAATGCTGCTTCGGGATCCGAAGTGGAAAATTTTTAGGATATTATGTTTCAGAGAAAGGCATAGAGGTTAATCCTGAAAAGGTACAAGCTATCATTGATATGCAACCTCCGAGAAATAAGAGAGAGTTTCAAAGGCTCACTGGCCGACTAGCTGCATTGAGCAGGTTTATTTCGAAGTCCACAGATCGGGCCTTGCCCTTTTTCAGAGTGCTAAGAAAAGCTAGCCATATGGATTGGACNCCGAAGATAACCTTAGTAAAAATAAGCGTTATCTGCCAGCTGGCTCCGTGGTTCGGTCCGAACGGTTACAAAACGGTTACAGGCTCACGCGTTCCACGCTTCGGGCCCTGTCACGTTTATCATGCTTCGGGCCCGATCACGCAGACCACGCATCGGTCCCAGCCTCGTTTTACATCCTGCGATAACAACCTCTAACAAACTTGTCAGAGGCGGTTACAGGACGTGGATTACACTCGCCGGCAACTCTATAAATACAGGGCAAGACGAAGGAAAAGACAGGACCCTTTGGATGCAGAAGAACAGGCTGTTACGCTGCCGGATTCTTCTTGCTTTCTCTACCTCGTCATTTTCATTAACCTGTTTTGTATGAACTTTGATTCATTTCTTTAGTGAGCAGGCTAAGAGCATAATCATCTCTTAGTCGAGTGGTTTTCACCCCAATTCACGGGGTTTCCACTATATATTGTCGTGTATTTACTTTGGTTTTTTAGCTTTTAAATCGTCTTCCACATTTTAAAGAAATCAGAACCGAGTTCGTTTATTGAACGAACCGGACGACTGTTGGTACCCCCTAAAAAGGGACCATAACAATTACTAATAAGGATATTTTAGTTTTTTACAAAATCGATTTGAGATGGTAGTTGTTATTAGCAACGGTGGTCAAAACACAGAAAAATAAGTGTGAACGCACCGCAATTTGTAAGGTCTTCTTACTTTTTCACTTTGGATGACCTACTACATTTCCTTGGATTTGAGTATTCTTATGAGCTGGATGGTCCGAGTAAAATAGTTTGTCCCATCTAAGACAGTGAGAGGTTGAGATGTTCGAGCTCCTGCCATTGTTATTTGGTTCATAAGACCTATGAGTGTTGACGAATGCTTCGATACCATGTGTTGGGGATTAAACACGTGTGCGAATAACCTCGATAGATTAAGTAGAACCCGAGAATTAAAGCAAAGAGAAAACAACGACACAAGAAATTAACATGGAAACCCAGAAAGGGAAAAACCACGTGACCGGCGGAAACGGTCAAATTTACTATCACTTGAGAAGATTACAACACACACACGAAGAGGAAAACTCGGAATACAAGAGTATTGAAGTACATGACAATGAACCCTAAGACCCCTTTATATATATGAGGTTGTTGAGATATTAAGGTAACAAACAAATATTCCTAATATTTGATCATATCTCCATATATGATTATCCATAATCAAATCATATATATGCGTCTATATATATAGATTTGATATGATAGTATTTACTTCAATATCTCATTCCATAACTACAGATATCTTTGACCAGTGAGCCCCACCATATCTCAGTTCGGTCGACCGATTGTCTCCATCTCATACCTTTGGATCACATGCTTCGGTCCTCTACTGATTGCTTCGGTCCCTTTATCACATTCGGTATTGCGTACTTCGGTCCTAAACCGATCGATACCAATACCGACCATCCCGTCTTCCATGCGTGCCCCGATCGACTACATTTCCGATCGTCATCCAAGTGTGACCGATCGATACCAATACCGATATCCACACTTAACAATCTCCCACTTGGAGATCGATAATGCAACTTCTCTTGATAGTTCCCGTTCACCAACTCACTTGGTGAGACCAACTAGAGCTACGGACAGCTCTAGCTTCGCCATAGTGACTCCCTTCGTCAGCATGTCTGCCGGATTTTCAGTGCATTTGATCTTCATCAACTGAAGCGCTTTTCTCTTGAACAGATCCCTAATATAGCTATATTTCAACTCAATGTGCTTCGTCCTAGTATGAAATACCGGGTTATTCGCCAAACAAATGGCACTCTGACTGTCACTGTACAAAGTCCGCAGATCGGTCCCTTTACCGATCTCCATTAGGAAATTCTGGAGCCACACCATATCCTTTCCTGCTTCCGCAATCGCAACATATTCTGCCTCAGTGGAGGAAAGTGAGACACACTTTTGCAACTTCGACATCCAACTAACAATTGTACCGCCAACAATAAATACATACCCTGATGTACTCTTCCGATCGTCCAGATCTCCTCCAAAGTCGGCGTCCACGTACCCTGTTAGTTCGATCGGTCACCTTCTAAAACACAACTCTCACCCTGATGTCCCTTTGAAGTATCGTAGCAACCATAGCGCTGCTTCCCAATGCTCTTTCCCAGGGTTCGACATGAACCTGCTCATGACTCCCACTCCATGTGCAATATCAGGTCTCATACAGACCATTGCATATATCAAACTCCCGACCGCTGAAGATTAGGGCACGTTCTTCATCTCTTCGGCCTCCTAGTCGGTCATCGGCGCCTACTCATTTGAGAGTTTCATGTGTGCTCCCAAAGGTGTTTTAGTAACATTCAAGTCTCCCACTTGATACCGATCAATCATTTTTTCAAATACTTTTCCTGAGACAAGGTAAGTGTACCCTTCTGCAGATCTCTCGAGATTCTCATTCCCAGAATCTGCTTGACCGATCCTAGGTCCTTCATCTCGAATGCTTCGGACAACTCCCACTTGACTTGTTTTATCTCCTCCATGTCACCCCTTGCGATCAACATGTCATCGACATACAGTAGAAGGATTATGTATGTTCCTTTGCCCCATCGGAGATAACAACAGTTGTTTGTCTCGCATCTTTTGAATCTCCGTTCGGTCATTAGGGAGTTAAACTTTAAATACCACTGCCGAGGAGCTTGTTTTAACCCATAAAAGCACTTTACCAATTTGCAGACTAGATTTTCTTTTCCATGTGCCTTAAACCCATCGGGTTGTGCCATGTAAATCTCTTCATCCAAGTCACCATGAAGGAAAGCCGTCTTCACATCCATCTGCTCAAGATGGAGATTCTCCGCAGCCACTATACTCAAAATCACCTTGATCGTCGTCATCTTGACGATCGGTGAGAATACTTCGGAATAGTCAATTCCCTTCTTATGCAATAATCCTTTGACCACTAGTCTCGCCTTGTAACGTTTGGACCCATCTGCCTCATGCTTTACTCTGAAGACCCATCTATTGAGTAATGCCCTATATCCCCTTGGCAATTCTGTCAAGACCCAAGACTTGTTCTTTGACAAGGACGTCATTTCGTCCTCCATAGCAATCTCCCACTTTTCCTGCTCACGAGACTCAACAGCCTCTTTGAAATTATATGGCTTGCCATCATCAGTCAGCAATGTATGATACATTGTAGGAGTGTAATGATCGGGTGATATCTTCTCCATGGTTGACCGCCTCAACACATGAGTGACTTGTTCGATATTGTCATCTGTCACCTGGTCTTCATTCTGCTGATCAGTATCGGACGGATCAGACTGAGATTTTGACTCCTCGTGAGAAGTGATACCAATCGGTTCGGAGGTGCACTGCTCTCACTTGATGGTATCAGCACTATCACCTCGGAAGACTTCTCCTTAGCCTTTGCGATAGTATCCTTGTAAAGTTGATCTTAGTTGAAGGTCGCATCGACCGATCTAATTATTTTCCTCCCTTCGGTCCAGAACCGGTAACCAAAATAATTAATCCCATAACCAACGAAAATAGTCTGTACAGCTTTAGCATCATGTTTATCCATCTTCTCAGGGTCTATGTGGACATACGCAATGCGACCGAACACTTTGAGATGATCCAGCTTCACCTCTTTCCCAGTCCACTTCTCCTCCGGCAACTCGCAATCCAGTGGTACCGATGGACTCCAATTGATCAGGTATGCTGCTGTACTCACAACATCCGCCCATAAGGTCTTTGGTAGACCAGCTTGCAATCTCATCGATCGAGCACGCTCATTCAACGTTCGGTTCATTCGTTCGGTAACTCCATTCTGCCTCGGCTTGTTCGGGACCGATCGCTCCAGCTTAATACCGTTCGCCAAACAGTAATATCTGAACTCCTCCCCATTATACTCTCCTCCATTGTCTGATTTCAGACAGTTCAACTTGGTTCCAGCCTCGAGCTCCACCTCTGCTTTCCACATCTTGAATGTCTGGAACACATCAGATTTCTTCTTTAGAATATAGATCCATACCTTACGGGTACAGTCGTCAATGAAGGTGACGTAGTACTTCAAGCCTCCAACGGACTCGACCGGTGACATACCCCACACATCGGTATGCACGAGTTCCAGTTTCCTGGTTTTCCGATCCCGTTTCACCTTCGTAAAGATTACTCTCCTCTGTTTGCCGATCACACAATCTTCACATAACCCAACCTCTTTGTCCTCAAAGGTCGATAATAAGCCTTTTCGGGCAATGATCTTCATGCCATTCTAACTCATGTGGCCAAGGCGATCGTGCCACATCTTCAGCAACCTCCTTCAGACCTCCGTGGATCGGCCATCATGGGACCGATCGGTCTCCAGTGTAGTGAGAGTGGATCGGTCCCCATCTGCCCCGATCGGTTTCTCCACGTACAAAGTTCCCGACTTGATTCCTTTAACAATGACCAAAGCCCCTTTGGTCACTCTCCACCGACCGCTCCCGAAAGACGTTCGGTACCCCTTGGAATTCAACTGTCCGACCGATATTAGGTTCTTACTCAGTCCGGGTATATACATCACATCCTCTAAGGTTCAACAGTAACCATTTGAGGATCGAATAGGTATATCACCCCGACCTGTGATGTCCAGGAACTTCCCATCGGCAAGATAAACCTTCCCAAAATTCTCTGCTTTGAAAGACTTAAACAACTTCTGGTTAAAACAGGAGTGAAATGATACACCTGAGTCAACCACCCATGACTCCACTGGACTCTCGAGACAGAGTACAAGTGCATCGTCAGATTCAGCCGCTACTCATGCTGAATTATCCTCCTTCTTCGGCTCCTTGTATTTCCTACGGAAGTGTCTCTTCTTCCCGCAATTCCAGCAATCGGGCTCCCCCCTATTCTTCGACTTTCCCCGATTCTTCGATCGGGCCCTGCTCTCGCCATTCTTCCTACCCCGAGAAGAATCTGCCACCAATGCATTACTTTTGGCATTCCTCTTATGCTTCCGTCTCAATTCCTCACTGATGAGTCGAGCTCGCACATCTCGAAATTGAGTTTCCCCGGTTGACTACTGATGATATCAACTGTCGTCGACCAGCTTTCGGACATGGTACCAAGAACGGCAACGGCCTGCGTGTCATCATCCATGACATGTCCAACCAGTGACAACTGGTTGGTAAGATTGCAGAAATTATTCAAATGTTCTGCAACGGAGGCACCATCTCCCATCGTCATGGTATACAGCTGCCGTGTCAAGAGCACACGATTTGTCGATGATGGCTGCTCGTACATATCGGACAGAGCCTTCATCATACCGTACATCGTCGTATGTTTGTTGTAGTTAAACGCCACCTTCTTCGACAACGATAGTTGAACGATCGCCAATGCCTTGTGATCCAATTTTTGCCAATCCGCATATTCCATCTTTGCCGGCTTCTTTTCTTCTAACGCTTTCCCTAAATCATTTCGATAGAAGGTATTACAGATTTGCATTTTCCAATAGACAAAATCAGATTCGTCAAATATCCTTAGGCTTCCTTTATCGTCACTCATCGCCGATTGCACCACTACTACCTCACAGCCACCACCAATTGTTGGGGATTAAACACGTGTGCGAACAACCTCGATAGATTAAGTAGAACCCGAGAATTAAAGCAAAGAGAAAACAACGACACAAGAAATTAGCGTGGAAACCCGGAAAGAGAAAAACCACGTGACCGGCGGAAACGACCAAATTCACTATCACTTGAGAAGATGACAACACACACACACGAAGAGGAAAATTCGGAATACAAGAGTATTGAAGTACATGACAATGAACCCTAAGATCCCTTTATATAGATGGGGTGGTTGAGATATTAAGGTAACAAACAATATTCCTAATATTTGATCATATCTCCATATATGATTATCCATAATCAAATCATATATATGCGTCCATATATATAGATTTGATATGATATTATTTCCTTCAATATCTATTTCNCAGTGTAGTGAGAGTGGATCGGTCCCCATCTGCCCCGATCGGTTTCTCCACGTACAAAGTTCCCGACTTGATTCCTTTAGCAATGACCAAAGCCCCTTTGGTCACTCTCCACCGACCGCTCCCGAAAGACGTTCGGTACCCCTTGGAATCCAACTGTCCGACCGATATCAGGTTCTTACTCAGTCCGGGTATATACATCACATCTTCTAAGGTCCAACAATAACCATTTGAGGATCGAATCGGTATATAACCTCGACCTGTGATCTCTAGGAACTTTCCATCGGCAAGATAAACCTTCCCGAAATTCTCTGCTTTGAAAGACTTAAACAACTTCTGGTTAAAACAGGAGTGAAAGGATACACCTGAGTCAACCACCCATGACTCCACTAGACTCTCGAGACAGAGTACAAGTGAATCGTCAGATTCAACCGCTACTGATGCTGAATTATCCTCCTTCATCGGCTCCTTGCATTTCCTACGGAAGTGTCTCTTCTTCCCACAATTCCAGCAATCAGGCTCCCCCCTATTCTTCCACTTTCCCCGATTCTTTGATCGGGCCCTGCTCTCGCCATTCTACCCTCGGTTATTCTTCCTACCCCGAGAAGAATATGCCACCAATGCATTACTTTTGGCATCCCCCTTATGCTCCCGTCTCAATTCCTCACTGATGAGTCGAGCTCGCACATCATCGAAATTGAGTTTCCCCGGTTGACTACTGATGATATCAACCGTCGTCGACCAGCTTTCGGATATGGTACCAAGAACGGCAACGGCATGCGTGTCATCATCCATGACATGTCCAGCCAGTGACAACTCGTTGGTAAGATTGCAGAAATTATTCAAATATTCTGCAACGGAGGCACCATCTCCCATTGTCATGGTATAAAACTGCCGTGTCAAGAGCACACGATTTGTCGATGATGGCCGCTCGCACATATCGGACAGAGCCTTCATCATGCCGTACATCGTCGTATGTTTGTTGTAGTTAAACGCCACCTTCTTCGACAACGATAGTTGAACGATCGCCAATGCCTTGCGATCCAATTTTTGTCAATCCGCATCTTCCATCTTTTCTTCTAACGCTTTCCCTAAATCATTTCGATAGAAGGTATTACAGATTTGCATTTTCCAATAGACAAAATCAGATTCGTCAAACATCCTTAGGCTTCCTTTATCGTCACACATCGCCGATTGCACCACTACTACCCCACAACCACCACCAATTGTTGGGGATTAAACACGTGTGCGAACAACCTCGATAGATTAAGTAGAACCCGAGAATTAAAGCAAAGAGAAATCAACGACACAAGAAATTAGCGTGGAAACCAGGAAAGGGAAAAACCACGTGACCGGCGGAAACGATCAAATTCACTATCACTTGAGAAGATGACAACACACACACACGAAGAGGAAAATTCGGAATACAAGAGTATTGAAGTACATGACAATGAACCCTAAGATCCTTTATATAGATGGGGTGGTTGAGATATTAAGGTAACAAATAATATTTCTAATATTTGATCATATCTCCATATATTATTATCCATAATCAAATCATATATATGCGTATATATATATAGATTTGATATGATATTATTTTCTTCAATATCTTCTTCCATAACTGCCGATATCTTTGACCAGTGAGCTCCACTATATCTCAGCTCAGTCCTCAACCGATTGTCTTCATCTCATATTTTCGGATCACATGCTTCGGTCCTCTACCGATTGCTTCGGTCCATTTGTCACATTTGGTATTGTGTACTTCGGTCCAAAACCAATCGGTACCAATACCGACCATCCCGTCTTCCATGTGTGCCCCCATCGACCACATTGCCGATCGTCATCCAAGTGTGACCGATCGATACCAATACCGATCTCCACACTTAACACCATGTTGTTTTCTTTATGATTCTTAGATATGATAGTGAAGTTGGTGAATAGGTGGAGAACATGATGAAGATGAACAAAGATGTTATATCAAAGAACAAATGTAATTTAGGATTCTTACATCAAGTGTTTTTATATGTGCAATGATTATGGTCTATATAACTAAATTTCTAGTTATTCAACTAATAAATATGTGAATTAATAATTTTCTCATTTCTTAATATTCAAATCATTTGAAATCCACATCTCTAATTTATATATATATTTTAATGAAAATATACAATTAACGTATAATATATAAAAATTACACTTTTTTTATTTTTATCATGTCCATTCATTAACTAAATCAAGTAACACTTAAGAACGAGTGGTGTAATGCAATTATTTCTATTCTAATGCATTTCTCAAATTTTATAATAAGTAATATGATACAATATTATTACATAATTGGTCAAATATAATGAGTGCTATTAACTTGTATCCTCTATTTACATTGTATAATTGAATGTAACATTTAATACTTCAATATGAATATACTAACTTTCTTAATTCATTGAAATTTTTGTCATTATACTAGAGGAAAGAATTATTGTAATTGTTACCGAATCACCAAATTTAATCATTGGTATTTCATCGGTTATAATCGATGTTAAGGTTTGTCTTGCCACCTTGGATGGTCTTACTAATAGGTTCTAAGAATCAAAATAAAATAACATCCTAAAGTTCTTATTATTGCAAATATGTATTTCTTTATAAGAATCATAATCCAAATTGGTGTTTACATTTTAGGGTATCCTTTGTGCAATTTTTATTAGAATTAAATTGAAATTACACTTTTTAGTAGTACTTTTTAACGATGAAGTCCAGACCGGAATGCACAGGCCGGTTTGATTAACTCAACCGCGAACTATCCACAAAATCAAGATGGTTATTAAAAAATGTACGAACCAGAAAACCCGATTTAAGCCATACAAAAACCGGTTCAACAGCTGAAAACCAATTGAATCCATCAACAATTATTATTATTATTATTATTTTATTTTATTTTATTTTAAATTTAAAAATTGTAAAAGTATAATTTATATCCGGTTCAACCTTGGGTTGTTCCTTTGAACCTTAAAGATCCGAGTTAACCATTTAAATGTTAAATATCGTTTTGAGTTTTTAACAATTATTATAAATTTAACAACATGAATACTAACACATATTTATGTTATAACAACATGAATTTATGTTATAATCATAACAAACTAATGAAAATCTTAAACATAAGAATTTATGTGAAAAATGAGATAAATCGTAACCATAAAAATTACATTCTTAAAACAGTAAATCTAAGTATAAACAAACAAATAAAAGATTTAACCTCACGAATCTTTGTTCATAACCGTCTTTGTAAATTTAGTTATAAACTTTTATTAAAAAACAATTATATATCTTTGTAAATGTGCAAACATTACTGATGGCCAAGTAGAGTCAACAACATTTTCTCATAATCTCCATGGGTGTCCTTAGCAATAGCAACTTCAAGTTCCACGCTGTTCCTTTTCAAATACTTATCTTTAATCATCTTCATATCAACTTCAGCTCTTGTAGCAACAATTCTCGTCACAGCTTCTTCATCTGTTCCATATCCATTAATTGCAAGCCTAATAACTTTCTCAAAGTACTCCTCTGGTGTTACAAGACACTCAATTGTGGCTCTTAGTATACATAATAACTCATCTTTAGAATCACATGCTTCTAAATCCTGAAAATACATCAAGTTCAGCTTCATGAATACATGGATTATAAGAAATTTTTACCTTGATTATGTTGTGCCCGAATTCATTCATGTATTGGTTCATAGTCGCGTTGATTTGCGGTTTGCTTCTTGTTGTCAAAATTCTGATGATATCATCAGAGTTATACTCTTTTTCCAATATTTTGCTGTGGATGAGTTTAGCTTCCGACTTGGCAAGATTGAGGTTCACTTCATCTCCTCCATATCTGTATGAACTCACTAATGGAACCAATAGCTGAAGATAAACAAGTTAAGGTAAGTATACATCAAGATTTTGGATAGGATTTTCTTGTGTGTATCGGTAGAAATTCAGGATTCAATGAACCGAGAGAGTGTTCGTATAACCAAATCTATAAGAGAAGTGAACCATATTAAAAAATATAGGTCAAACTAATTACCTATGATATCTATCCCTTATAAATAAACTAGAATTATTCTAATTCTACCAAACATATTACAAATGTATTATTTACCTTGCGGAAGTCTCCATCGGTGTGATAAGCAACATCCTCCTCGAGGGACCTCTTGAACCGAGCATGGTATGCTTCCCTCACCAAAAGCAGCTCTTTTGGGGACCTGTGTTGAAATATGAACAATTGTCAAGTTGAATCGGTTTGTAAAGTGAATTATTGATCATGGTAAATGACTTGTTCAAGTTTTTATTATCGTGTGGTCTCACGCTTTTATATATTATATCTTAGCACCATTCCCCACATGAAATTAAACTGATTCTAGAAATTTAATAACCTGGTACAAGAAATCTCAACAAGAACTTGATTGCTTGATGTCCACTTTTTGATGGCTTCATTAGCTAACAATGCATCACGCTCAGCAGAATCAAGAGTCCACAGCAGCACAAGCCTCTGATAATCACAACAAGAACAAACTAATTGTTTCCTACTAACTGGATCAAAGCCAAATTGTGAATCAAACCTCAAAGTCACCGGTAAGCTCCTTGTCCAATGATTTGAGTAAATCTTCCCCGTAAGTCTCTGCATAAGCTTGTCTGATAAGTTTACGCTGCCCAGAGTTCCGGTGTCCCAAAATCGTGATGATCAAATCCTCATTTGTACCCCATCCTGAAAACTCGACAATCGCAAAATACCAAACAAGAAATGATCGATCAGAAATCACATCTAATCATCTCCCTAAACGCACACCCATGAGAATCGGACAGTACATTCAATCAATTTATAATCAAATCAAACGAAATCACTAAAACGCGTAATAATTTACGTAAAGATTCATTAAATCCTTGAATCGATTCGTCTCAAAACAGAAATTCCATAAAAATATTCGCCTCATATATGAAACAGATTAACGATGTTCCAGATGACACCATTGCGGCACGATAAACAAAATCAAGGTAAAACAGGAAATGAAAAGCAATATCCGAAATTTTGTATTACCTGAGAATGCTTTGTGGAGTTGGTCGCAGTCATCGGCGACGGAGGGAACTTGAGAAGGAACGGAGAGAGTTGACATAAAAGCTAGTGTAAATGTGAAATGATTTTCCGCAATAACAACATTTGCAGGCCCATTCGTTTATTTAAGCTTGGCGTAGTAAAATATGTGGCATGTGTTTTAATAAAAAGTTAATATTTCATAAATACGATACCTAAATATTTGTATTCTATTATAAAAAGCAATACCGAATTATCTTTCAGTTAATATTCTGAAATGCATTCTATTACTATAATGCATGCAATTGTAGATTCGACGTGATATAACTCGATCTGATATAACTTCTTTTACAAATTTAATTTCAACACAATTTTTACGAAATTTCAACACTTTTGGTCGAGCTTGATATTTTTTAAATTTTCGGCCAATCAAAAATATCAGCCCATGTCGGAAACGGGTTATGGTGTTTTGTTTTAATTTCAAATAAGAATTTCTTCTTCTACCTAGTCCTTTTGTAGTGCTTGAATGAATCAAAATTGATTTATTTTAGGTTTTAAGAAATAATATCTTTATTTACTTGATCATGTTTTAATTTTACATGTGGAAATAAAAAAATACACGGTCTATTGATTGTGAGAATACATAGTAAATTCGAGATAGATTATGGAGGATGAACATGGTCAACTTTTAGAAATCGAATAACTTAAGAATTTATTAATGTTTTTATACCGATCATGAATTTCGTACAAATATGGCCGGTATAAAAAAAGTTTTTTTTTTTTTTTCCGGATCGACCCGGGAAAACCCGAGTTCTGACCCAAATGACCGATACCGCCCGGTATTTTGCATATCAACGGTATACCGGCCTATATAAAACACATGAGAATTTATTTTATAAAGATACAATGACACAATAGGCAAATTTTTTAATATAAAACAAATATTTTACATTAACAATACTTTTACAAATGAAATAACAAATCATTTGTATTTTGATAATAATAGAATTCCCGTCGTGAAAAAAATTTTATTTCATATTTTATAGTTTTGGATTTTATTAAATATTAAAAATATTACTTGTATTATTGAAAATTGATACGATATCGATATTGATACCAATACCTTGATATGAAACATATGCTATGTTGTGTTCGTATTTTAAAATTTAGATTCCAGTTTGAGAACATGCTTTTATAATGTGATTATATATCAAGAATGTAACGGTGTTCTATAATACATAAATTGAATTGTAAATAAGAATGATGTTCTATATAAAATTGAATGAATAATGTATTTCAAATAATAAAAGATTTTATTGCATTTATAGTTATGAATAAAATTATACACGATTTAATTCAATTAGATTGTTATCCATTATCATATTCATAGTAACTGATGAGAATTTCGGAACCCGATATTTTGAACTGGACGAGGCCCAAGCCATTCTGGGGTGGCCCAAAGTGACGGAAGCCGAATCTCAAGGCCCCGGATCCAACTTGTAATAGCCAGGAAAAAGGTATGATGCAACGAATATTAGGGAATGTAGCGGTAAAAATCTAGACAATGAATAACGAAGGATACGGGAACGAAAGAACGAAAAAGGAAACAAAAAATAAAAAAGTAAAGAAAAAGATAAAGGAAGGATCAAAATGAAAAGAATGAGGGGTTAAAGTGTGAATTAGAAAAGTTAAGATGTCTATAAATAGGGGTGGGGAGGTCCAAAAACGAGTTAATTATCATTAAGCCACGAAAATTCGGAAATTGTCCCGAAAATTTGGGCAGCGAAAAATTGTCGCGACTTTGGAAAATTATCGCGGTTTTTGGGAAAGTCAATTATTGTCGCGAAAACGATTCTGTGGAAAATTATCGCGAAAATGATCATGTGCAAAATTATCGCGAATCCTAATACCAGCACAAAATTATCGTGAATTTCGAGGAAGAAGTGAATTATCGCGGAAATACTAAGTTTGAGTGTTTTCGTTGCGTCTCAACGTCGGATCGTGGGAGGAAAAGGACACATAGGGTCTACGGTAATCACATAGTTAATAATAAAATGATCACGTCGGAATTCGGGTAACTAAGATCTGTTATGAAATGCAGGGAAGTACGGGAGGATTATAACAAACGAAAGCAAACGGTAAGCGGAGTGAACACAGTATAGTAAGGGAAGGTTCAGACTTAGGGAACGGGATTGGGTTAATAAAGAAGAAAGAAAAGACACGAATGAACGAATGAACACATATGGCCCGTCGAGTCATCCAACAGCTAACGGTTGACTTGGGTGGGACATGTACCGAGCATGTTAATCTCGGCAACAGTAAAGTTAAAGAATTAATAAATTGTGACCGCTTTACAGATTTTGTAGGTGACGTGGACGAGGTATGAGAAGGGCATGGGAAGGAGGTCGTCGGTTGTCCGGTCTTTGGAGAACACTCTAAATTATGTTGTTGAACTTTAATGTTTCGAACTATGTTTTAAGTTTACATTCGAACGTTTTGTTTTATTTAATTTCGTTTCACCAAAACGGCTAGGCCCGAATTAGGGTCGTTACACAACTTCCAATAGAGATTCAACACAACAAGGACAGCTAGACCCGAAGGCTCANAGGATGGACCGTCTGACCGAACCTGGCATCGTGCCTAGCAGACGATTCGCCAAAGGAAGGGCATGCCTGATGAAGGGAACGATAGGTTCCAAAGAGGAAAAGATACGTACGAAAAGGGCAGAACGGATCCGGGTAGAAAAAGGGGTAGCGCCTAAGTACCCACCCAGGGAAGGGAAGCATATGGCCTGTCGAGTCATCCAACAGCTAATGGTTGGCTTGGGCGGGACATGTACCGAGCATGTTACTCTCGGCAACAGTAAAGTTAAAGAATGAGGGGAATGATAAGGGTAAAAGGAGAAAGAAATAAGAAAACGGTTAAAAGAAATGATTCACGCGTGTGTGTACGGTTTAATTGAGAATTGAAAAGATAGTGCGTAGCGTGTGTGAGGTTTCCTTTTATAAATTGTGACCGATTTACACATTTTGCAGGTGACGCAGACGAGGTATGAGAATGGCATGGGAAGGAGGTCGTCGGTTGTCCGGTGATAGAGTCCGGTCTTTGGAGAACACTCTAAATTATGTTGTTGAACTTTAATGTTTCGAACTATGTTTTAAGTTTACATTCGAAATTTTCGTTTTATTTAGCACGTTTCACCAAAACGGCTAGGCCCGAATTAGGGTCGTTACACAACTTCCAATAGAGATTCAACACAACAAGGACAGCTAGACCCGAAGGCTCACTTGGGCTGAGCCCATTAATTAATAGCCATGACTGAAGGTTAGCTTTGCATGTTATGCATCACTTCGGGGTTACAGTCCACATTTCTTGCGCTCATGGCTTGGTCAAGCCTTCAACGCTTTGAACCCAATCACGCAGTCTGCACTTCGGGGTCACCCACGTTTTCCGCCATAGGAAAACGACCTTGTCAGAGGCGGTTACGGAGCGTGATCACATGCGTTTTCTTCTCTATAAATGCAGGGCTCGATGGCAAACTAAGAGAGGATCTTTTGGACGCGCAAATTAGTGTGTACTCTGCTGGTTTTCTCACTCACGCCTTCTTATACTTCCGTAGTCATCTTCATAAGCCCTCACTGTTTGTAATATGAACTGTTTCATTAATATATCAGCTAAGCGTGTTTCCAACTCTTAGTTAGGTGGTTTTTTCCCCTTTCTAAGGGTTTTTCCACTCTAAATTTGCTGTGTTATTTGCCCATTCATTTTTATAATTGTTTCCCCCATTTAAAATAAATCAAAACAGAGTTCGTTTTATCACGAATCGGACGACTGTTAATACCCCCAGTCTTTTGACCACAAAAGTTTGGCGCCGTCCGTGGGGACGATTTACTGATTCCCACTCGAGGTTTCTCCCTGGGAAAGGACAAGCAATGACATAGCGACAGGAAATTTGACGAATGATAGTGACGTGCTTCCTAGCAACCTTCCAACCCCTGCTTTCTCTCAGCAAAACCTGGAGGCTGTTATCCGGAAGGTGGTACTGGAGATTACGTCAGAAATGAGTGGAACAAAACCACATGCTGTAACAAGCCATGTTCCCACAAACAGAGGGTACGAGAGTAACCATGAGGCACACAGCTCCGATGAAGATTTTATCAGTCGCGGTGTAACCATAAGGAGGCCGAGATATCGATCTACTCCGTCTCCTCCAACCAAAGCTCGAACTCCCGTTCTTGGGACTGATCAGGAACGCATGCAACAACTTATAAATGAGCTCACCAAAGAGTTGGAGACTCTACGCACACAGAGGGATTTTGAGCCCGATCTTGGGCAGAATCCCGGTTTATTTTATAGGGTCATGGAGGCCCCAATTAAGCGGAGTAAGTATGACGAGTGGTGGCATAATTTGCATTATGCCCAAACGTCATCCCAGCAGTCTGGCGGTGTCTAAGCCACTTTGGGAGATTTAATGCTCCATTTCTCTGAAGAAATCTGGGGGCATTCCCAGATCGACACTATCGCAACCCTGAGGGGTTGCCAACATTTAGAGGCGACGGGAATCCCATTGATCACGTCGCGGATTTTGAATTATGGATGGGAACAGTTCGGGCTTTAGAATCACTGAAGTTCTGCATCTTCGCGGCTGGTTTGCAAGGCGATGCTCGAACCTGGTTCAATAACTTGCCAACCTTATCCATAGAGTCGTATGAAGGCTTCATCTTGGCTTTCTCTGTGCAATTTGTGCCGAATATATGACCGCCCCGAAGCATGCATGAACTATATAAGCTGAAATATTGTAGGACCGTTTCGTGCAATATGATGAAGCGCGAAGTAGCTGAAATGTTGGGAGCTCTGGGTCACGATCTCCCCATTGCTAATATCACCCTCTGGGTATTCGACTAGAGGAGTGTCATTCAGTGCGGGAAGATTTTTTTCCCATTCACTATGGGAGATCAATTCAAGGACTGAACTGAGACCATTGAATTCATTGTCATGGAAGTCGACCTAGCTTATAACGCCATAATCGGACTGACCGGTCTCAGTAAGTTTGAGGTGGTCCCTTCAACTTATCATATGATGCTCAAGTCCCTTCCGCGAATGGAATCATATCTGTTAAAGGGGATCAGACAGTAGCAAGACATGAGCTCGTGCCGAACGTTAGCAACTGTTAAAAGGCTCCGGGTAGATTTGCTGGAAGAGCCACCGCACCCGAGGCAGGCTATGGAACCCATTGGGTTCAAGTTGATCAATTTGGTTGAGGGTTATTCAACCAAGACTACTCGCATTAGGACACATCTGGCCCTATCTTTTGAGAATGAGTCGGTCCACTTGCTCAGAAGCCATGTAGACATATTCACTTGGACCCCGGACGATGTCTCGGGGATTGATCGATCCGAGAGTGAACATCAAATCAATACCGAGCCCGGAGCGAAGCCTATAAGGCAAAAGAGGAGACACAATTCTCATGAAAAAATTGAAGTCATCCGGGAGGAAGTTAATAAATTACTGCGATTTGGGTTTATAAGAGAGATCTACTATACTGAATGGGTTGCAAATCCGGTGGTGGTCTCCAATGCAGAAGTGGAGAATGTGCATCGATTTCACCGATGTCAACAAGAGCTGTGAGTCTGATCAATTCCCCTTACCCATATTGATCGTTTGGTGGATGTTGTGGCTGGCAGCGTGATGATGAGTACTATGGATGCTTACTCCGGGTACCATCAGATCATTTATTGCTATGTGGTTATGCAGTTTGGCCTAAAGAATGCCGGAGCAACATACCAAAGGTTGTTTAACAAAATATTTAGAGATTTGATAGGCCGTATGATGGAAGTGTATGTTGACGATATGATTGTTAAATCCATGAATGACGAAGACCATATATCTTATTTGTCTCGTTGTTTCGAAGTATTCCGCAAATATAAGTTCAAATTAAATCCGAACAAGTGCTGCTTCAGGATCCAAAGTGGAAAGTTATTGGGATACTATGTTTCTGAGAAATGCATAGAAGTTAACCTTGAGAAGGTTCATGTCATTATTGACATACAACATCCTAGAAACAAAAAGGAATTCCAAAGGCCGACTGGCCGCCTAGTTGCGTTAAGCAGGTTTATTTCTAGATCTACGGATCGAGCCTTGCCCTTCTTTAGAGTATTAAGGAAAGAAAGTCATTTAGACTGAACCGAAGAATGCGATCGGGCTTTCTCAGAGTTGAAAACTTATTTGAGCACTCCCCCTTTGATGGTGAGTCCAAGCAACGATGAACCTTTGAGATTATATCTAGCCGTATCTGAAGTCGCAGTAAGCGCAACTCTGGTTACCATTAGAGATGATGTTTACATACCCGTTTATTACGTGAGTCACTCTTTGGTATTGGCATGAACCAGATACACCAACCTGGAAAAATTCATGCTGCATTGAAGAAAGCTATATCTAAGTTGAGGCATTATTTTGAAGGTCGGATGGTTTAAGTTTATACTGATTAGCCTTTGAAAGAGTTCCTAATCAGGCAGATCTGAACGAGAGATTATCTAAGTGGGCGATTAAGATCAGCTCAATGTATCTGGAATTCGTGCTCCGAAGGGCGATCAAAGCTTAGGTTCTTGCTGACTTTGTGGTCGAAATGACCAGATCATCTATATTCTTAAACCAAGAGGATGATCGATAGATCATTTATGTTGATGGATCAACTTTCGGAGGAAAAGGGGAGGGCATCCCTCACTACGCTACAAGGTGATGTTATTCATTCCTTAGTTAAATTCTTATTTTCATGAACAAATCACATGGTGGAATATGTGGTTGTACTATCGGGAATGACCCTAGCCCGAAAGATGGGAGTTGGTAATGTGCAAATGTTCTCAGATTCCAAGTTGGTTGTGGAACAATTCGCATGAAGATTTGAAACACATAAGCCCACAATGAAGTTGTATCATGCTAAGGTTCTAGAATTATCCAAAAAGTTAAACGAGTTTTCGATTGACCATGTGCCGCGAGAACAGAACAAGGTTGCTGATGCATTAACCATATTGGCCGCAGGCATACCAAACATTGAACAAGACACTTTATCAGTCCATATCCAAGACCGACTTTCGGTCGAGATATCCTTGACCGAATAATCAATTGAGAAAATTGGGGCTTTATGCCACGAACTTCACAGCCTGAACATTGATGCCACTGAATCTCATGGGGAACCCTCATGGATGGATACCTTTATCAAATATCTGATTAATGGTCATCTCCCTGAGAACATATCAGAGGCCAGAAAAATTGAGTTTCGAGCCAAACGATACATCTTAGACAACGAGAGATTGTTTAAGAAATGTTTCGAGGGACCGCTCTTACGATGTTTGTCCCCTATCGGAGCCTATGCCGTCATGATTTATGTTCATGAGGGAATATGTGGTATTCATTCTGAATCTCGATCCTTGTATCATCGGATCATCAGGGTTGGATACTTTTGGCCAACACTACTTGAGAACGTTGAGAAATATACTAAATGCTGCGTTGTTTGCCAATATCATGCTCTGGTCCCACAACATCCAAGGGTTTCCCTATCGGTGACCTCACTCCCTTGTCTATTTGACAGATGGAGAATTGATATACTAGGACCGCTCCCTAGATTGGTGGGGGAAAATAAGTTCTGCATTGTGGCAGTTGAATATTATACCAAGTGGATAGAAGCAAAGGCTGTGGCCATAATCTCCGAAAAAGTTGTAAAACATTTTTTATTGAGAAATATGGTAAGCCGCTTCGGGGTACCCCGAGCGTTTGTGACAGACAACGGGATCCAATTTTGCGGAAAGTCCATCCGGGATTTCTTTATTGAATTAGGTATTACCCAACACTTTTCGTCAGTAGCTCATCCCCAAACTAGTACTTGAAAACTAAGTTGGTTATCCTGAAGGAATTGAAAACTAAGTTGGAGGATTTGGCAGGAAAGTGACCCGAACATATCTACGAGGTTTTATGGGCTTACAGGACTACACCCCACTCTACGACCCTGGAATCTCCATTCTCTTTGTTATACGGGTCCGAGGGAGTAAGTCTGGTAGAGGTTGCCATTCGATTACCTCGGATAACTCAATATGACGAACATCTGCATGATGAAAGAAGATCATTGGATCTTGAAATGATTGAGGAAAAAAGGAACGCATCTATGCGCGTATGTGTTCTTATCAACGAACCATGGAGCCGGCACATAATAAGCGCGTCTTACCTAGAGAATTTTCAGAAGGTGACTTCGTTCTCAGGAATGTAAGAGTTCATAGGAACGTTGGAAAGCTAAATAGAAACTGAGAAGGGTTTTATCGAATTTTGAAAAACTTGGGAGCTAGAGCTTATAAGTTGGAAACATTATATGAGAATGAGATCCCCCGAACCTGGAATATTATGAATTTACGGCGATACTTTTTGTAAAATCTTTGATAGTTAACGACAGTTCTGAACCATATAATGTTTCTCGAATTATGAAAAGAATACAATGAACGTAATACAAATTATTTCTAGCTAGGTGATTAACCGATCTTGAAGTTGGATTTTTTGGACAAGTCTGGACTGGTGACCGTAGCGATTCATCCACAAGGCTCCCAAGTGGTTGTGACCGGTATGACGAGTCAGATGCTCCTACACTTGTTGAGCATTTAGATGAATCGCAAAACTCCCAGAACTCATTGCAAACTAAATCTCCTCTTCGACGGTGTTCACTTTCCTGAAATGACCCTTATGCCCTTTTATTCCGCCATGAGAAGAGATAACGAGGATAGAACCAGTCAATCAAAGGGAAAATACAAGTCTATCTTGGGACTTATGTAGAATCGGGGCTTGGCCGAAGCCTGACGCAGGACTTATATTAGAACCAAGGCTTCGCCAAAGCTTGCAATGAGACTCATAAAGAACAGGGGCTACGCCGCCAAAGTTATAATAGTTAGCACAGATGGAATAAAAAGTGATCTATTAATGTGATTAAGTTTTCCTAACTTATTAAGCCTAGTAGAATTCCGACCTAAGTTAAGGTGACTGAAGGGTCAAAATTCAATATGAACCATGAACTTATACTTAGAAGAAAAACAGATATATTGAAAGCGGTGTTTACAATGAAACAAAATACAGAAGGGGGGACCTAAGGTCTAAGACTTAATCTACTTGTCCTTCCTCCCTATCTGCTTCCCCAAACTTCTCCGCAATCCATGCATTGAGGTCTTCCAGGTTTCTCTTCTTTTTCTCAACCAATTTATTGACTGATTTCTCCATCAAGTCAAACAAGGGATAGTTGGGATCCTTCTCTAGCGGAAGTTCATCTAAAGTTGGGACCTCTTTAAAGTCTTCATCCTTGGTTATAGGTTCAATTGACTCACAACGCTCATCTTCGAGGTCTAGGCCAAATTTCTTAATAACCTGGCCTCTCATATTGCCCATATACTAGGATACATTTGATCCATAAACGTTTGCTGCCAAATCAAACAATAGTCGGGATCGGGCTAAGCCAAGAAGAGCTTCCGGACCACTCATCCCGTTGATTCCTTGCTCCTAACCAAGTCTTCTTTTAAGGCATCTCTCTACTCTTGGGACCGAAGGAGAAGTCTGATACTTTCGTCAGATAGCTCTTGTATCTGAAGCTCCAACTCCAAAACGCGGGCCGTTGCGGAATTAGCATCTGCTTGGGCCTCCTTATATTTCACCTCCCACTCCGCTGCTTGAGAAGCTAGGAGCGAAACTTGAGTGCCCGGTCCTAACAACTCTCTATTCAAACGGTCTCGCTCTGCCTGGACCGAAACCAGCTCTTGTTATTTGATCTTGACTTGCCGTTGAGCCAAGGCAAGTTGTTCGTTGATCTCTTTAGAAGCCGAAGTAGAGCTTCGGCTCAGCTGGATTGCAAAAGCAAGGTTCAATCCCCTTCTGCATGCCTGCAAGAACAACCTAGATTTAACCAAAGATAAAGTTAATAATAGAGCATGAGTAAAACTTACCGTGGCCTGGGACTCTAAATAAGCCACCACCAGATCATGGATCTGGCTATCTAGATCGGCATGGTTCTTTTTCGCAATCAGCCGATACTCTTCCAACATGGCGTCCTTCCATGATACTGGATTTCTCTTCGACCCTCGAGCCTTCAAAACAGAGACCACCATCTCTTGGATCGCCTCCCAAACAGACTCTGGGTTTGATGATGTTGGGGCCGATTGCTCACCAATCGTGATCCATTTCTTCGGGATCGGGGCTGCAGGCTCTTCTCCAACCTTCTTCAACCGTTTGTATTACTCTGTGGCCTCTACTTCGGACGCCCGCTTGCTTTGGCTCTGAGGAAGGGTGGCCTCGACACGTTTTTCCCCAAGCTAGAGGATGGTAGGATATCCTCCACTCTAATCGATCCATTCAACAAAAACAGCACGATATTAAGATCCATGGGAGAACTATTCCCGATCCTATACATATCTGGCAGGCTCAATATGCAAAGTTTCGCCGAGATCACCTCTTCTACCCTTTACCATAGACGGACCAGGTCTCTGGCTGCTTGAACCACCCACCGATTGTGAGGATTCCGTGGCGGTAGTTGACGCTTATCTAGGTGCCCGCAGCCGGGCTTCCTTTCTAGCCTTCGCAGCAGCATCCATACCCGCCAAACGATCTCCAGACATCGTATTTGTAGAACATGCAAAAGAAAAATGATAAGGATCAGGAGATATGAATTAGGTTAAGTCAAATCTCGTACCCGATCCTCCAGACGAATCTGAACTAGAGAATACCCGCTTCGGGGCAAGGGCTCCGGTCCTACCCGCTACCCCTATCTCTATAAGTTTCTTCTCCCGAAGTATGTCAATGCGTTTGAGATGCCTTTCGGGAGGAGGAAGCAAAGCCAAGGTGTCAGCAATATGCTGGTGAGAAGGGTTAAATCGGGATCGGTCCAACCTCACGATGTCAGAATACGTTATCAGGGGTGACATCTTGAGCAAGTCCTCCCTCAGAACTGTAATCCAAACATAGCAGGACTCCCATTCATGAAGGGAGTCCTCCTTATTTACTATGACACACTCCTTGGTGCAGATCGCTATAGAGTATAATCTATGACATCCTAACAACCTTTTTACCCTTCGAGACCCGACCAAAAATAGGTTGAAAAAATGCTTCAAGGTGGGTTCTATACCCTGTTTAGGACAATAGAAAATAAACGCTACTCTGTACATATAGCTACCTAGAAAGAGAACATAGGTCGGGCAATGGATCTCCCGGATCACGACTGCTACAAAAGGATGTAGCAGGAATCTTAAGCCGCACTTCAGGGAGGCCTAGCTAACGGGCATAGCGCTAGCAAGGACATTCATCTCAGCGAGAAGGAAGCAAGGACCTTTCCCCTCTAGATGGAATAATGGGCTGGGATGGAGAATTTGACCCGAAGTTCTACGGTATTAATTTCAGAAACGATAGGATACCTAGCTTTACAAGGTGCCATGAGAGATTACCTTGAAAATTTCTGAAAAGAAAGGGAGTCGCAACGAAGAAGAATGAAATCGCTGGAGAACGCTAGGGTTGGATATTTTTCGCAAAATGGCAACGTTGGTTGCACAGTACCAAAACCCCAGCTTTTATATTCTGTATCGGCCTCTCATAGGCTGACACGTATGTTGCGCAGGCGGCCACAGTGTGACAACCTATCCCCTTGTGGAATACGGAAGGGTGCAGACTATATTTAAATTTTAAAATGCGCTTTTGCCCATAGACGTTATTGTTTTCATATTTACAAACTAATCTTAAAATTCACCAAATGCAGGATCGGTCTTAGGGACGCTGTCACAGCTGATTTGGGTATGATCCTCCGTTCGTTCGATCGATCGGACATTTCTGCCTTGAACGCTCTCAATCAGATAGTCGAACTCATATCACCACCGTGATAGCGATAAAGTTCGAGGGGCTAGTGATGAGAAATTCGGAACCCGGTATCCCTAACTGGATGAGGCCCAAGCCATTCTGGGCTGGCCCAAAGTGATGGAAGCCAAACCTCAAGGCCCCGGATCCAACATCCAATAGAGATTCAACCCAACAATGATAGCTGGACCCGAAGCCCCACTTGGCCTGAGCCAATAAATCAATAGCCACGATCAAAGGTTAGCGTTGCATGTTATGTATCACTTCGGGGACCGTTCCAACAACACCCCACGTATCCTGCACTTCCTTGCTTGGTCACGCCTTCCACGCTTCAGGCCTAATCACGCTATTGTGGTCTGAAAACCGGGGGTGTCAACAGTCGTCTGGTTCATTGCAAGATGAACTCGGTTTTAATTTGTTTTGTAGGGAGAAAACGATTTAGAATCAAATGAAAAAGGACAATGCAAATTTAGAATAGAAAACCCCTGAAAGAAGGGGAACAAACCATTTGACTAAGAGTTGGAAATGCTCTTAGTCAATCCAATAATCAAGCTATTCATTACAAATGTCATGTTTGTTCTTTAGAAATAACAAGTGAATGGAAAGGTTAAGGGGAACAGGAGAAAACTGAAGAAGAGGAGATTGTTTTCGTTCCCAAGTGTCCTTTTTATAGGCTTTTCCTGATGTGTGAACAGTAATGTGTCGTTTTGTGGTTGTCCCATGCGACTAGGTCGGCTCGTGTAGGGCGGGACAGCCGCCGGGCGTAGCTCTAGCCGCCTGTGCAGCGCCAGGCCTTTCGTAGCTACTAGGCGGCTGTCTCTAGACAAGATGAGGCTTGTACGACTTTGTCAGGCACGCCTCTGATAAGATTATCAGTGGATATTGTCAAATGTGAGGAGTGTGGATGGCCCGAAGCGTAATCTGTGCGTCCTGGACCGATCGGTCCCAATGAAGAGAAGAACGCATGATTCCATCGATCGGTCCCGATCACTAGATCGGGCCTTCGGGCCCGACTGTTCTCGCTGGGCCATCCATTCGCGTGAGCTGGATCTGGGCCTCCAAGTTCGGCTTATGTCACTTGGGATGGCCTGGCTAAGCTTGGGCCTAACCAGGTTCGGGGTACCGGGTTCCGAAGGTCTCATCACTAGCCCCACGGACTTCATCGCCATCGTGTTGGTGATGTAAGTTCGACAATCAGATTGAGAGCGTTTGAGGCGGGGGTGCCCGATCGAACCAACGGAGGACCGTACGAGAATGGGTCATGACATCGCCCTTGAGGACCGATCTTGTTCTTAAGAAATTTCAAAGTGTCAATTTTCAAATTTGAAATCTGTAACGGTCTTGGACAAAAGCGTAATTCTGGGCTCTATAATAGTTTGCACCTTTCCGTATTACGAAGGGGGAACATGCCGTCAGACTGCAGCCGCCTGCAGGGGTGACGTGTCACCCTGTGAGTGGCCAATTCATGACTATAAAAGTCGGGATTTCAGTACTGTGTAACTACTACTCCAATTCGTGATACGAAAATCTGAGCCCTAGAGTTCTCTGGCGATATTCTTCGACCGTCTCCGAACTGCGATTTCCTCTAAAATCTTAAGGTAACGGTCCATGGCACCCCGTAGGGCTAGGTATCCGATTGTCTCTGAGATGGATCTCAAAGGATTTCGGGTTAAATTTTCAATCCCTGCCCATTATCCCATCTGGAGGGAGAAGGAAGACGTTCCCTGCTTCCTTCCCGATGAGATGAATGTTCTTGCTACGGCCTTACCCGTTTACTATGCCTCCCTGAGGTCCAGCCTACGATTTCCCTTTCATCCTTTCATCACGGCCGTACTTCGGGAGATTCACAGCCCCACCTTCGCTCTTTTTCCGGGCAGTTACGTTTACATAGTAGCCTTTATCTTTTATTGTCAAAGGCAGGGGGTAGAACCAACCTTGAGAGATTTTTTCAACTTGTTCTCAGTGGGATCCCGGAGGGGAAGGAGCTTACTAGGAGGTCGTAAGTTGTACCATCTAGCGATCCGAACGAAGGATTATATTATCGTTGACAATGAAGACTCTCTTCATGAATGGGAGTCTTGCTATGTCTGGATAGACATCCCGAGGGAAGACCTATTGAAGGTCATCTTCCTAACCTCCCATCCTGACATCGGGAAGTTGGACCAAACCCGGTTCAACCCATCTCGCCAGGATATCGCCAATACCTTGGCAAGACTTCCTTCTCTCGAAAGGCGTATGAAACGAATAGACATACTTCGGCAGAAGAAGCTGCTAGAGATAGGGGTGGCAGGCATGACTGATGCCCCTGCCTCAAAGGGGATATTCTCTAGCCCCGACTTGTCGGAGTCAGAAGGATCGGGTATGACTTTGGCTTGCTTTAGTTCATATCTCATAATCCTTATTATTCTTCTTTTGCAGATTCCACAGATACGATGTCTGAAAACCAACTTGCCGCGTTGGCTGCTGCTGCAAAGGCCAAGAAAGATGCCCAACTGCAGGCATCCAAGCCAACCTTCAACGCCGCTGATGTGTCTTCGCAATCGGCGGGAAGTTCCAACAGTCATAGGCCGGAGCCCCGATTGATGGAAGAGGTGATTTCTAAAAGAATTCGCTCGTTAGGCCTTCCCACCATGTACATAATCGGAAATAACTCTCATCTGGATCTTAACGTCGTGCGGTTGTTGCTGCAGAGGTCAATGCAGGTGGAGGATGTCCCCCAATCCTCCAGCTTGGGGGATAAAGTGTCAAAACCTTCTATCCCTCCATCAATGAGTAGCGGGGCCCCGAAGATGACGCCCCGAGGTAATACAAGAGGTTGTGGTCGCCGGTGAGCAGGCCCGCAGCCCCGATCCCGGTGAAAGGGATCACTATTGGGGAGAGATCGTCCCCCCAACATCGAGCCCGGAATCCGTTCGGGAGGCTATCCAGGAGATGGTGGCCTCCGTTTCAAAAGTTCGGGGATCGAAAAGGGTTCCTCCTCATGGAAAGATGCCACTATTGAAGAATACTGGCTTTTGAGGAGAAAGAACCCACCCGGTATCGACGGTGCAGTCTCCAGCCTGGTGCTATCCTATCTGGAGTCTCAGGTCGTGGTAAGTTATCTTCAACTCTTTTCACCCGATTGGGTTTATGTTCTGATCAAGACTGTTTCTAGCAGGCACATAGAAGGGCTTTGGACCTTGCCTCTGCCGTCCAGCTACGCCGAAACATCTCTTCGGCATCTGAAGATCTGGATAGTCGATTTACCTTAGCTCAGCGGCAAGTCGAGATTAAGCAACAAGAGCTGCAATCGGTCCGGGCCGATATGGACCGTCTAAATGGAGAGCTGCTTGGGGCGGGCACTGAGCTTTCACTAGCTATCTCCAAGGCGGGAGAAGCCCAAGCAGCTGCGAACTCCGCAACGGCCCGCGTTTTAGAACTGGAGCATCAGATCCAAGAGTTATCTGACGAGAGCAACAGACTTTTCATTCGGTCCTAGGAGGAAAACGATGCCTTGAAGGAAGAACTTGTTAGAGGTAAAGAAGCAACTGAGGGAGCGGTTCGGAAAGCCCTTCTGGGTTTTGTCTGATTGCCGCTGATGTTTGCCTTAGCGGCAAACGTTTACGGACAAAGCGTCTCTCAATACATGGATAATATGAAGGACCAAATGATCAGTAAATTTGGTCTAGATCCCGAAGATGAGCGTTGGGAGACGATCGACCCTCTAACCAAGGATGGAAGCTTCCGTGAGATCCTCGAACTAGAAGAACCCCCGTTGGAAATTGATCCCAACTATCCCCTCTTTGACTTGCTGGAGAGATCAGTCAATGAGATAGTTGAAGAGAGGGGGAAAAAGGTAGAATATCTCAAGATACAGATCGCAGAGAAGTTTGGAGGAGCAGACAAGGAAGAATGACAGATAGACTAGATCTCCCATTTTCAAGTCCCTTCCTTTCTGTATTTGCTTTTGTAAACTTCATTTCTTCAATAGAATTCTTTCGTTAAGTATAAGATCGGGGTTCACGCTGAACCCAGACCGAACGGTCCTCGCAACTTAACTTTAAGTTCTTGTGGGCTTAATAAGTTAGAGGATTTTAACTGCGCCAACAGACCACACTTGAATCCGTCCCTGTAAAATATTATGACATTGGCGGCGTTGCCTTGGTTCTTTATAAGGCCCATGGCAAACTTAACCGATTCCCGGGTTCTGAAGACAGTCCAATGGTGAGCTTCGGCTTGCGCTTTGACTAGCTAACTCTATCCCTGTTATCTCGTTCATGGCTAAGCACAAAGAAGCAATAGTTGTTTCCAGGTGGTGGGTGCCATCGAAGGGGATATTAAGTTCGTAGTGAGTTCTGGGAGTTTTGCAATCCATCTAAGTACTCAGCAAACGTGGAAGCAACTGACTCGTCAGAGCAGTCACACTACTTGGGAGCCTTATGGATGGACCGCTACAGTCACCAGTCCAAATACGTCCAAAAAATCCTGCATGAGAACTGCCTTAGGTTCATAACATTTTACGGTTCATATATGAGAAACATTTTATAACTATCAAGATCGGTCACTCACCTAGCTCATTCATATATGAGAAACATTTTACGGTTCAGAATTGCCAAAAAACTATCAAAGGTTTCATAAAAAATATTGTCTTAGATTCATAACATTCCAGATTCGGGGGATCTCGTTTCCATCCAAAGTCTTTAACTTATAAGCCCCAGCCACTAAGTTTTTTCAGGATACGATAGGGCCCTTCCAAATTCCTGTCCAGCTTCCCAACATGTCTCTGAACTCTCACATTCGTGAGAACGAGGTCGCCTTCCGAGAAGCCCCTGGGCACAACCCGTTTGTTATGAGCCCGCTCCATAGTTCGCTGATGAGCACACATGCGCGCATAGATGGCGTTTCGCTTTTCTTCAATCATTTCCAAGTTCAAGGAACTTCGTTCATCATTCAAATGCTCGTAATATTGGGTAATTCGAGGTGATCGTATGGCAATCTCCACTGGACTGACCGCTTCGGACCCGTATACCAAAGAAAATGGAGATTCCTGAATCGTGGAGCGGGGTGTGGTCCGGTAAGCCCATAGAACCTCGTAAATGTGATCGGGCCACATTCCTCCCAAATCTTCCAACTTAGTTTTCAATCCTTTCAGGATAACTTTGTTGGAGACCTCCGCCAATCCGTTAGTTTGGGGGTGGGCCACCGACGAGAAATGTTGTGCAATACCCAATCTGACACAAAGATCCCGAATGGCTTTACCGCGGAATTAAAGTCAATTGTCTGATACAAAAGCCCGAGGCACTCCGAAACGGCTTATAATGTTCCTCCATAGGAAGTGTTTCACCACCATTTCGGAAATAATAGCCACCGCTTCAGCCTCAATCCACTTTGTATGATACTCAACCGCCACTATGCAGAACATCCGCTGCTTTACCGATCGTGTAAACTGTCCCAATATATTAATCCCCCATCTATCGAACGGACAAGGAAGTTGAGTCATTGATAGGGGTGCTCCTAGTAGTTGGGGGACCGGAGCATGATGTTGGCAAGCAGCGCAACATTTCGTATACTTTTTAGCATCCTCGAGGAGCGTCGGCCAAAAATACCCGACCCTAATAATGCGATGATACAAAGACCGGGCCCCATAGTGTATACCGCATATCCTCTCATGAACATAAATCATGAAGGCCTCAGCCTCCATAGGGGACAGACATCGCAAGAGCGGTCCTTCAAAACTCCTGTTGAATAATCGGGTCATTTAACACATATCGCTTGGCTCGGGTCTCTATCTTTCTGGCCTTAGATGCATTCTCCGGTAGATGGCCATTGGTCAGATATTTGATAAAGGGGTCCATCCATGTCAGTTCTCCTGGTGCGTCAATGACGTTTATTTTCATGTCCTGAAGTTCATGGCACAAAGCCCCAATTTCTTCAAGTGACAGTTTGGTCACATATATGTTGACCGAAGGTCGGTCCTGAATGTGGACTGATAGGTGCCTGGTCCAATATCTGGTACCAGCCTGTAGACAGTTTGGCTAATGCGTCGGCCACCTTATTTTGTTCTCTAGGCACGTGGTCAAGTGAGAATTCGCTGAACTTCTTTGACAACTCCAGGACATTTGCATAATATAGCTTCATGGTTGGCTCATGTGTTTTAAATCTTCCTGCGAACTGTTCCACCACCAACTTGGAGTCCGAGAACATTCGCACTTTAGCAACTCCCATCTTTCGGGCTAAGGTCATCCCCGACAGCACGGCCTCGTATTCCACCACGTTGTTCGTTCCATAGAATAAGAACTTGACCGCGGAATGAATAACGTCGCCTTCAAGTGTGGCAAGGGTGATGTCCGCTCCCTTTCCCCCGAAGGTTGATCAATCAACATAAATGACCCATCGGTTGTCCTATTGGTTCAGAAATATGACTGATCGGGTCATTTCAACCACAAAATCCGCGAGAACCTGGGCCTTGATCGCCCTTCGGGGGACGAATTCTAAATACATAGAGCTGATCTTGATTTTCCACTTGGCCAACCTTTCATTCGAGTCCATCTGACTCAAAACTGCCTTCAGAGGCTGATCAGTATACACATAAACCTTTCGGCCTTCAAAATAACGCTTAAGATTGGATATAGCTTTCTTCAAGGCCATCATGAACTTTTCTAAGGTAGTGTATCTGGTCTTGGCTGGTACCAGGGAATGACTCACATAATAGACTGGTCGATGAACGTCATCCCCAACGGTTACCAGTGCTGCGCTGACTGCAGCATCTGATACGGCCAGATATAACCCTAAATGTTCATGGCAGGTCGGGCTCACCATCACGGGGGGAGTGCACAAATAAGTCTTCAGGTCTGAGAAGACCCGATCGCACTTTTCGGTCCAACCAAGATGGTTGGCTTTCCTTAACACCCTGAAAAAAGGCAAAGCCCGGTCCATGGACCTAGAGATAAACATGCTCATCGCTGCTAATCGGCCAGTAAGCCTATGAAATTCTCTCTTGTTTCTCGGAGGTTGCATGTCGATAATCGCCTGAACTTTCTCAGGATTAACCTCTATGTCTTTCTCATAAACGTAATATCCTAGGAACTTGCCACTTCGGATCCTGAAGCAACACTTTTTCAGATTTAGTTTGAGATTGTATTTACAGCATACTTCAAAATAACGAGACAAATAAGGAATATAGTCTTCATCATTCATGGATTTGACAATCATGTCGTCAACATACACTTCTATAACGTGGCCTATCAAATCCCTAAAGATCTTGTTTACCAACCTCTGGTATGTCACTACAGCGTTCTTTAAGTCGAAAGGCATAACCTCATAGCAATAAACACCGTCTTCCGTCATGAATGATGATTTTTTCTGATCTTTCTTATCAAGGAAGATCTGATGATATCCAGAGTAAGCGTCCATGGTGCTCATCATTGTGATGCCAGCTACAGCATCCATGAATCGGTCAATATGCGGCAGTGGAAAATGATCTGACTCACAGCTCTTGTTAACGTCGGTAAAGTCAATGCACATTCTCCACTTCCCATCTACCTTGGAGACCACCATTGGGTTCGCAACCCATTTATTATAGTGAATCTCCCTAATGAAACCCGACCGCAATAATTTATTCACCTCAGCCCGGATGACTTCAATTTTCTCAGGAGAATAATGTCTCCTCTTTTGCCTAATAGACTTTGTTACGGGCTGAGTGTTGATCTGATGCTCACTCTCGGATCGGTCAATCCCCAGCACATCGTCCGGGGTCCAAACGAATATGTCCACATTGCTTCTCAGCAAGTGGACCAGCTCATCTTCAAAGGCCGGGGACAAGTGCGCCCCGATGCGGGTAGACTTGGTTGAGTCATCCTCAACCAAATTGATCAGCTTGAACCCAAATGGCTCCATACCATGCCTGGGGTGTGCGGGCTCTTCGAGCAAATCCACCCGAGCTCTCTTTATTGGTGCCAAAGTTCGGCACGAGCTCATGTAGCACTGTCTTGCTACTTTCTGGTTCTCCTTGATTGAGATCACTCCATGAGTGGAGGGGAACTTGAGCATCATGTGATATGTAGAAGGGACCACCTCAAACTTACTAAGACCGGTTCGTGCAATAATTGCGTTGTAAGCATATCGACTTCAACGACAATGAACTACAGGGTTTCCGATCAGTCCCTATTTGGCTCTCCCAAAGTGACCGGGAAAGAATTTCCCCACACAGGATGACACTCCTTTGGTCGATTGTCCAAATGGTTATGTTGGCAATAGGGAGATCATGAGCCGTAGCTCCCAGCATCTCAACCACTTCACGCTTCATTAGATTGCATGAAGCCCCGGTGTCTACCAAAATTCTGTGGAACCGTCGGTCGGCGATGATTCCAGTGATGATTAGGGGATCATCACAGGGATCGGTAACCCCTTCCCGATCGGCCGCGGTGAAGGTAATATCGTCCTCAAAGGTAGAGGACCGCTCGGCCGATTCATACTTGACCAGCGCCATAGACTCGAAGCGTTCGGGGAACTCCTCGCTCGCTGCTCTCTTTCAGTCATTGACCGACTCATTGATTCTTATTCCGCCGGAGATAACATAAATATCTCCGACAACCTCTCTTTCCCTAAGCACCACCTCATTTGGAGGAGGTTGGATGCCCACTTCAGCAGGTGGGGGAGCGGACTGCTCCCGTCTTCCACCTTCGTTCTGCGGGGCTCTGCCGCCACGGCCCCGCCATCTCCTCCTTCAGCCCTGGCCACGGTTTTCTTGGTCGTGCTGGCCTCTGTCTTGTTTAGGCTGTGGGGACCTTCGGTCCCCTGCCCGATCATTGTAGTGTCGGGGCTGGCCCCAATTATCTCTTCCCCTCGGCCTGTGACGATCGTCACCATGATAACCCCTTTAGGGAGACTCCGTTCGCTTGCCCTTTTGACTATCGGGCTTATCATTATGCATCGTTGCTACCGTCTCTCGCAGTAGTGTGCATTTAGCGTCATGTGATCGTGGTTGTGATGCAACTCGCAATATAACAGATCGTCCTCCTTCTTCGGGGGACATTCTTGTCAGCCACAGCTGCTACTTCTCGTGGCTGCTTTTTAGTGTATGAAACCCTATAATCGTCTGTGGGTTCAGAATTCCCACTAGGCTTCCGATAACCAGCTCCCAACGCTTCGTTCACCTTGATGTACTTGTTGATCTTCTAAATGAGCTTTTCCAAGATGGGCGGTGGGCTCATCACAAGGCTGGCCGACAGGCCGCACGGTCCCATGACCTGTTGCAAGATGTCGATTTTTTCTCGGAGCTCCAGTTTGATACCCCGAGCGGTTCTGTTGAACTTATCCATAAAAGAACTAAGACTCATCTTTGAAGGGATGTATTTCAAGTTGTATAGTTCCTGCCAACTTCGAGGCGGTCCTACATTTGGAGCAAACTGCTTTGAGAAAGTCAAGATGAATCTGCCATACGATTGTATGGATCGGGCCGGCAAGTTCTTGAACCAGCTCCGGGCATCGCCCTGTAATCCGGCCGCGAAGATGCGGCACTTCAGTGAGTCAGAGGCTCGAACGGTCCCCATCCTCAGCTCAAAGTCTGCGACTTGATCGATCGGATCACCGTCGCCTCGAAATATTGGCAACCCTTCGGGGTTGCGGTAATATCGATCAGGGACTGCCGCCCAAATCTCTTCATAAAAAGGGAGCATCAAATCTCCCAGTGCGGCGGAGACACCTCCAGAATGCTGGGATGATTCCTGGGCCACATGTAGATTATGCCACAAGTCATCATCTTTGCTCCGCCTGATCGGGGCATCCATGGCCCAATCAAATAGCCCAGGATTGCACCCAAGATCGGGCCCGCAATCCCTCTGCGTTCGCAGGGTCTCCAACTCCCTGGTAAGTTCATCGATGCGTCTTTGCATCTATTCCTGATCAGTCCCAGGAACGAGAGTTGGGGTTCTAACTGGAAGAGGCGGAGTAGATTGATATCTCTGTCTCCTCATCGTCACTCCGCACCTTATAATCTTCTCTTCATCAGAGCTTCGCCCGTTAGAGTCGCTTTCGTACCTTCTGATTGCTGGAACATGACTTATGATAGTCGGTGGTTCTGTTCCACTCCTCTCCGACGTAACTTCGATTATTACTTTCCTGACAACATCCTCCAGGTTCTGCAAAGAGAACGTTGACACTAGAAGGCTGCTGGGAAGTGTATCACTATCGTTCGTCGAAATTCCGGTTGCCATGTCTTTTATTATCCTATCCCATGTAAAGACCTCAAATGGAGATTAGAAAATCGTCCCAACGGACGGCGCCAAACTGTTGTGGTCTGAAAACCGGGGATGTCAACAGTCGTCCGGTTTGTTGCAAGATGAAATCGGTTTTAATTTGTTTTGTAGGGGGAAAACTATTAAGGATCAAATAGAAGAGGACAAGACAATTTTAGAGTGGAAAACCTCTGGAAGAATGAGAAAAAACCACTTGACTAAGAGTTAGAAATGCTCTTAGTCGATTCAATAATCAAGCTGTTCATTACAAATGTCATGCTCGTTTTTTAGATAACAAGGGAGGGGAAAGCTTAAGGAAAACCAAAAGAGAAACCGAAGAAGAGAGTCTGTCTTTTTTCGTTTCCCAAGTGTCTCTTTTATACGCCTTTTCTGCTGTGTGAATAATAGGGTGTCGTTTTGTGCTTGTCTCATGCGGCTAGGTCGGCTCGTGTCGGACGGGACAGCTGCCGGACATGGCTCTATACGGCTGCATGGTACCAGGCCTTTCGGAGCTACTAACCGGTTGTCTCTAGACCAAAGGAGGCTCGTACGACTCTGTCAAGCACGCCTCTGATAGGATTATTAGAGGTTATTGTCATATGTTGAGAAATACGGATGGCCCGAAGCATATTATGTGCATCTTGGACCGATCGGTTTCGATGAGAAGGAGAACGCTTGCCTCTATCGATTGGTCTCGGTCAGTAAGAACGGGTCTTCGGGCCCGACTGTTCTCGCCGGGCCGTCCATTCACGTAAACTGGATATGGGCTTCCAAGTTCGGCTTTTATCACTTGGGCTGACCTGCTAAGCTTGGGCCTAACCAGATTCGAGATACCGGGTTCCGAAGGTCTGATCAGAAAGATTCAAAACCGTTTAAATTTAGTATTAACATCCGTTAATGTTTGAAACGCATTATTAATATATTTGATCCATCAACCTTAAAAATTGTAAATCAATACTTTAAGTTGTCAAAATCGATAACGAAAAATTGACAAAAAAACGTTATTTTACCCTCAAGAGTTATTTTTAAACATTTTTTGTAATTTGGAGTGTTATAGATTCTTATGCTATTTTATCTTAGAGTTTATGTACATAGGTTCTCTTTAAAAACTCATTAATAAAGTATTGTTTGTATTAAACCCAAACTAAATATCATTTGTCGCAATCGAAAACCCTCCAAACATTTTGTTTTTATTTCTTCTTTTTTGAAATAATGATTAAACAAATAAAAGCAAATAGACGTATAAGATACAAACGGTCACAGTACAGTTCCACACCAGTCGGCACCAGCCCGGTGGCATGAAGAACATGGACATAATTTACCTGTCTCATGTTTAGGTGAAAGAAGCATTTCAATTTTTCTTACTATTCAACGAAGCAAGGCAGCCGCCAGCGGCTGTTACTGCCGCCCTCGTATAGGTATCCATTGTGTTGCTTCCTTTCAATGTTAATTTTCGGCTCTTTCCCGAATTCAAGATGTTCTTGTCTCCTTAGTATGTGCTGTTTTTTATCTTCTTCTCTTAATTTTATTTGAACCAGCTATGGAGTTCAAAGGAGTACCTTCCGATTATGGCTTCTACATGCCCGCGGAGTGGAAAACCCATTCTCAATGTTGGATGGGCTGGCCGGTGAGCTTTTTCTTTTCCTTCTAGTGATCTTTGTTTAGTACCTGTATCACCATAATATTTATTTATTCAGGTTTGTGATTGTTAACTTAATGGTACTTAGCAGCAAGATTTGACTTTTGTGAGCTTGTGGATTGTGTGGAAGTTCTTTTTAATATAAATTTCATTTTGTTAACAACTTTTGTGATGGCATCGGTAAATAGGAACGTCCAGACAATTGGCGTGATCATGGAGTGCATGCTCAGATTGCTTATTCAAGAGTTGCTGTTGCTATCTCAAAGTATGAACCTGTTACTATGTGTGCTAGTCCTGCACAGGTGTGCATCGGTGTATTCTTGTATAAGCTTCATTGCTTTAATTTTTTATCTCCTTTTAAAGCATAATACTTCACTTGTCAGTTGAAAAATGCACGCAGTCAATTGCCTGAACATATTAGGGTGGTTAAGTTGAGTATGGACGATGCATGGTTCCGAGACACTGGTCCAACTGTGAGACTTGAATTCTTATGTTTCCTTAAATTCAAATATGAAGGAACCATTGTTTGGACAGTTTGTTATCCGAGATCACGTTTCAAATAAGGATGAGTCAGGAAGCAAAATTGCTGGAATTGATTGGAACTTCAATTGCTATGGCGGTGAGGCTGTTTATTGAATCATTCAACCTGTGAATAAGTCATAAGAATTTCATATTGAACTGGTTTTGGATTAAACCCTGTCTCAGGCACAGATGAAGGTTGTTACAGAGATTTCAGCCTCGACCTCCTTACGGCTAGAGAGGTTAGCGTTATTTTAATGTGCTAAGTTGGAAATTTGCTGAATTTCGCTTTACATGTTTTAGCAAATAATTGTTCATTTTAGATTCTGGAAATTGAAAATATTCCAAGGTTTACTCAATCTATGATTCTAGAAGGTGGAAGCATACATACAGATGGGGAAGGTTTGTATGCTTTCCCCTTTCTCAGATGTATTATGTACAATTTACTGAAGCAGATGTGCTTGCCTTCTGAACACTGTGACCATTTTTTAGCTTGTCATGTTTGATCATGCATAAACTTTAATTTCTCTTACGAATCTTTGAAAACGAAGCGTGTGTTATTGCACTACTGAATTGAATGGCTACACATTTTTTTCCGAGTACATCTTTTTTTTATTCTCTTTATAACCCAAAGAACACTTTAGATGTTGACTGAGTAAGACTTTAGATCTAATACCATATTTTAGTGGTATATAGCTTAGACTCTGTATTTTTATTTCCTGATATGCATACTTAATTGTCGTTTTACTGATGGATTACGATTTAATCTATACATATTGTGTTGCATGATTTATTCTTCAGCTACTTGTATTACAACAGAAGAGTGCCTCCTAAATAAAAATAGAAATCCTGGTTTAACCAAAACACAAATTGAGGATGAGCTTAAAGCATATCTTGGAGTGAAGAAGATTATCTGGTTGCCTAGAGGGTTATATGGTATTTTTATATCAAGAATTGCCACTTTTTTGTCAGCAGCCATTGAGCATGTTATTCTGGATTGAATTTTCAGGTGATACTGACACTAATGGTCATGTTGATAACATGTGCTGCTTTGTTAGACCCGGTGTCGTTTTACTTGCATGGATCGACGATGAAATGGACCCTCAATACGAGAGATCCATGGAAGCTCTTTCTGTTCTTAAGAATGTTACAGATGCCAAAGGTAGGAATCTAGAGGTTTTGAAACTTCATGTACCTGGTCCATTATATATGACCGAAGACGAGGTTGCTGGACTGGAGCCAGTACCAGAGCTGGAACAGGAACTGGAACTGGAGTCTGAGCAGGTAGAGTTGTTCCGTTTTTTCATTGTCTCGAATCACTGAATTGTTAACAAAGCTCAAAACTACAGTATAGTGATATTTCTTCACCGGAGGATACTCCGGGAAGGTATCCTGGAAAAAGGCTGGCTGCGTCATATGTAAACTTCTACATTGCGAATGGTGCGATAATCGCACCGCAGTTTGGCGATAAGAAATGGGATGCTGAAGCAATTCGGGTTCTTTCTGGTGCATTCCCAGAGTATGAGGTGAGATGATTGTGGATTTAAGCAATATTTCTGCTTGTAAAAGAATGCACTTTTTTGAGATTATAAATTGTTCACTGGTGCAATGCAGATTGTGGGCATCGAAGGTGCACGGGAGATTGCTCTTGGTGGAGGCAACATTCATTGCATTACTCAGCAGCAGCCTCTCCATACTTGAAAAATAAGAAATTTATAACTATCTTATTCACCTATTTGGATTTAAATATATATTAGTAATATAAGAAATTTAATTTTATATTTTAATAATTTACAAGAAGTAAATTAATTTAGTATTAAATCTGAATAATCTCAATTAGAGTATAAATTTTAAAAAATGTAGATTATTTTAAATACTGAAATCTATATAGGTAAATTGAAATGTATAAAATTTACACAAATTAATTAAAAAATTATTATAATTTAATTTTAAAAATATTCACAATTAGTATGATGTGTATTTTTCATTCAGATTTCACAGTCTAAATTTTCGAATTATAATCTACGACTTCCCATATTTGCAATTGAACCAATCGATTCAAACCTTTATGCTTTATGTACAAACTGAAAATTGTAGCTTTTCCTAAGATCCCTAGATTCTGAGGACGAGCTCATAGGGACTCGAAAGGAGAACAACAATGGCAGACGGGGATGAGTTGACGGTTAAGAAGGTTGCTGACCGTTACCTCAAACGGGAACTTCTCGGCGAAGGCACATATGGTGTTGTTTACAAGGCAATCGATACCAAGGTACCATTTCTAGTATACTTTCCTTCGATTTTGACTACAGGATTTTGGTAGTTCTTTTAATAGGTTTTATTCATTTTTGTTGATTATACAAATAGTGTGAGTTAATAAAGTTTTTGAATCTTGTATAAATTGCATAGATTTAACATTATATTGGTTCAGACCGGGCAAACGGTTGCCATCAAGAAAATTCGATTGGGGAAGCAGAAGGAAGGGGTGAACTTTACAGCTTTGAGAGAAATCAAGTTGCTCAAGGAGCTAAGGGATCCAAATATAATCGAGTTGATTGATGCATTTCCGCATAAGGGGAACTTGCACCTTGTTTTTGAGTTCATGGAAACAGACCTAGAGGCTGTTATCCGTGACAGAAATCTTGTTCTTTCACCAGCTGATATCAAGTCATATATTCAGATGATGTTGAAAGGTCTCTCATTTTGTCATAGAAAATGGGTCTTGCACAGGTGAATCTTTCTTCTTGTGCTTTTTAGACAGTCCATTTTTAACGATAATCGGTATTATATCATCTTTAACAGGGATATGAAGCCGAATAATTTGCTGATTGGGCCTGATGGACATCTTAAGCTTGCAGATTTTGGGTTAGCTCGCATATTTGGTAGCCCTGACCGTAGGTTTACTCATCAGGTGTGCTGACTTGTCTGATTGTTGGTTAGATCATATTTTTAGAATTGCAGGCTGCATCACTGTAAATATATTTTTGGCTGATCAGTAGATGCTTCTTATATTCGGAATGTTTAATGTGAGACAAGTTTGCTATTATATTCTCTTGTTTCTTTTTTGATGGAGGATACTTAATGGAATTATTTTAGCTCCTATCTTGTTATAGAAACATGCATTTTGCTGCATTGATAAGCCAAACACATCGAAAGTCTGCCTATTAGTTAAATTGAGCTAGGTAGCTCCAGTTAATTTTCAATCCCCCTCATGATGTTTAAGAACCATCAATATCATACGCCAATTTACTGAAGCATATGAAGCTCCAGTTTAATTTCTTGTTAGTTCAGAAGCTTCTGGGATGTTTTTGTGCTTAACAATGGCAGTTCTTTCATTTTTACATTTTTTCCTGAGAAGTTTTGCCAAGCTTATTACTTTTTCATGTATCTCGTGTTTGTAAATTCTAATAAGTGAATCACCCAATAATAGGTTTTTGCAAGATGGTACAGAGCGCCTGAGTTATTGTTTGGTGCCAAGCAGTATGGACCTGGTGTGGATGTGTGGGCTGCAGCTTGTATAGTTGCCGAGTTGCTATTACGTCGGCCCTTTTTGCAGGTGATATTTCATTTCTCAGAAAATTTGCAATCTTCTTAGGAAATTTTTTTATTTTTCTCCCCTGCGCTCCTATTTTAGTTATTATCATCGTTTAAGCATAATATGTTCAGGGTGGTAGTGATATGGATCAGCTGGGAAAAATATTTGCTGCTTTTGGAACACCAAAGTTAACTCAGTGGCCAGATATGGTCTATCTTCCTGATTATGTAGAATACCAACATGTACCCGGTCAGCCGCTTCGAATGTTGTTCCCCATGGCTAGTGATGATGCTTTGGACCTTCTTGGGAAGATGTTTTTGTATGATCCAAAAGCAAGAATTTCTGCCCAACAAGCTTTGGAGCATCGGTATGATCATACTAATTAAATCTACTGCGTTTTGACAGACATAGCTTTAGCTTACATTTAGTTCTATATAGGTATTTTTCATCCATACCTCCACCCACAGATCCCAACTTGTTGCCTCGACTACCTCGAAAAAGGGATCCTTTAAATACAAGATCTTCAGATGGTCCTACTATTTTATCTCCTCCACGAAAGCAACGAAGAGTAATGCCACATCCCGAAGGATCTAATCCAAATGCATATCGCATGGAAAAAGTGGACGAAGATGGAAATGAATTCCGGCATACAACTGGGGAGAGGGAGAGAAGTGAACTAGCTCCAACATCTTTGGATTTCTCATTTTTCGGAATGCGGCCTCCAAATAGACCAACAATTAATAGGTACATGACATCTCATAAACTTAGCAATAGTTCTACATGGCCTTTTAGTTATCTGAGTTATGTTCAATTCACATTTAACCTTATGGTCCAGTGCTGAAAAATCAAACCTCAAGAGGAAACTTGATCTGGAATTCCAACTGCCCGACGAAGAAGGAGAAGAATAATAACGTCTAACAACGAAACGCCAACAAAGGTAATGGACAGTTATACCATCATCAGCTAAGAGGCTTTAAGAAATCGGCCTTTTAGTGTCATTAAAATGCTTTAAGAAATTTTTATTGCAAGTTTGAGGCAATATATATTCAGCGTATTTTTGGGGAGAAAGATCAACTTTTTTTATAGAGTAGAGAGTTATGCAGTAGCATGTTTTGTTATGTTATTATTGTTTCAGAATTATTCTCTACTGCTGTAGAGATGCAGCATACAAGACTCAATTTTAACTTTCATGTAGGCGCCTCGTTCATTTGGCAGGGTATAAGGCATAGTTTTTTTAGCTTAAAGTTTGTGAGAATTTACAAACATTGTGGATTTTGCATACAATTTATAAACTTTGAAAGAAGTCTTTACATTATTTTAAAATTGTAGTGTTCAACTCCTGTTCATATGGAGACATTGTTATAGAAAAACAGATCAAAATGTTCACCGATTATCAGAATGAAGCAATAAATTCTCCACATTTAAACCACCCTGAATCAACACAATAAGCCGTAAAAAAACTCACATTGATCGAAGATAAGGTCCATTAATCTCGTTACGCACGACGCATCGTCCGTTTCGGTTTCTTCACAAAGCTTAGCCTAATCTTCTTGAGGCTTCTTCTCTTTCTAGCCATCTTTTCAGGAAGTGTTTCCCTTTTCTTCTCCACAGCCACTGGCTTCTTTATAACAAAATTAGGATCCACTTTATATTCCTTTGCCTCAATACATATTCCATTGCTCTCAGCTTCCTTATAAATCACATTTGCTTTACTAAATCGTCCATGTGCACAAAACTTCACCATTAACAATTCATACGTTTTAATCCCGGGTTTACATCCATCTCTTTTCATCATTTCGAACACACTCAAAGCATGATCAAGCCTTTCTATTCCACATAATATTCGAATGAACTCGTAATACGTTTTCGTATCGAGAGCATCTCCGTAACCTGAAGATTTCATTTTATCAATCATTTCATCGCCTTCTCCGGTACGTGCTGCACGATACAAATTCTTGATTAAAACGATAAACGTAGTTTCATTCGGGTAACAATTCCATTCCCCCATACTAAAAAACACCTTCATGGCTTCCTCTGTTTTCCTCATCTTACATAGATTAGTAATCAATACATTAAAAGTACCCGTGTTTCGAGGAACACCATTTCGTTCCATTTCAATCAACAGATTCTGCGTCTCGGAGTGAAGCCTGAATGGATCTTTCTGTCTACAAAGCTTAGAAACACAGTCTAAAAGAGCATTATATGAAAACACACTTATCTCAAAGCCTCCTCTGTACATTTCATTTGCTAATCTTCTAGCCTCATCTAAATTTCCATTACTACACCAGCCATTGATCAAAGCATCACAAATACTGTTATCAGGAAAAAACTCATTAGCTAAACGCTTAACCATCTTTTCAGCATAGTTAGGGAATCCTTTATCACAGAGATTAGTAACAATGAACTTTAGAGAATTCATATCTCTTTTAAAACCATACTCTTTCTTCATCTTATCGAATAATGAAACGGATTGAGCCGGCTTACCTGCTCGAACCAATCGATTAACAAAAGCTTCAAAACATTTAACTCCCACTACTCCACGACCATCAATAAGAACATCATGTATAGTATCAAAGTCTTTCTCTCGCCCATAATATTTCACCCAGAAGGAGTAAACCTCATCGGAGGACACAAATCCCGGCCTTGACTTAGCCCATTTGAGGAAATCAAACGCAGCAAAACCCGCATTTGGAGATACATTAAGTGTAGAAAGCAGCAGGGTAGGAGTAATAGTAATATGAGAAAATGAAAGGTCTAATCTTTTGGGCAACGGGAGAGTTTCCGATTCCGGTGATTTCAGTAGCTCATTCGAAAGAAGCTTCGCTAATGATGAAGATGAATTATCCTCTTCTGTTATTTTCATTTGATTTTTATCAAATGAAGATCCCGAGGCGTCATCTACCTGCGAAGAGAAAAGCTTTCTACAGAAGGGCTGACTTTCAGCAAGAAATAACGAATTATAGTCTAAACGCCGTAAAGGCACTCGCCGCGGCAGAGGAAACGGATTCGAAGAGACCAAGCGGTTAATAGATCTGGGAGATGTGGAAATGGTGCGAAGGTATTGCCGGAAGTGCAGTGCCAACGGAGAAATCAAGGGCTTGCGCATTTTTGACGAGGGGCTGGACTATCGGAGTAAAGAATTCCAAGTCGAAATCGAAAACCAGTACAGAATTTGGAAATCGCCGGCGGCTTGAGTGCAAGCAAACTGTAAACGGTGGTTTATTAGCATGGGCTATTGGGCCTACAAACCCAATACATGAGAACTGACCGAGCTTGGGTTTTCTTCTTCATCTTCTTCTTCTATACAGAACTCCAACCTACTGTTCTTTTCAAGCCCTTGTCCTTCAAAATCTGTCTCATTTGTTCCACTTCATCCCACATTTCCAATGTACTGTAAAACTCACAGAGCAATATATAATACCCATCGTTCTCAGGATCAGCTTCAATGGCTCGTCTTGCTATCTTCATTCCCATATAAACATTATTGTGCATTTTGCAGGAGCTTAACAGGGAACCCCATACACCACCATCTGGTGCAAAAGGCATAGAAGAAATAAGAGCTTCAGCTTCCTCTACAAGACCGTAACGCCCGTACAGATCAACCATGCAAGTGTAATGCTTCATTGAAGGTTCAATACTGTATTTCTTTGTCATCTTGGTAAATATAGACTTAGACTCATCAACCAAACCAGAATGAACACAAGCTGATAGAACAGCAAGAAAAGTAAGGCTATTTGGACATGCTTTATCTTCTTCCATTTCATGAAAAATCTCAATAGCTAATTTACCATGTCCATGCATTGCCAAACATGATATCATGACGTTCCATGATACAACATCCTTTTCTTTCATCATGTTAAATGTTTCTATTGCCATGTCAATTTCCCCACATTTTGCATACATATCAACAAGAGATGTGCTAAGTGTAACATCACAATGTAATCCTTCTTCTTTTATGTAATGATGAACTTTTTTACCTTCTTTTGCAGAAGCAAGATGAGCACAAGCAGATAACACGGTTACTAGAGTCGGAATCGTTGGCTTTAGACCTTGAAAAACCATTGAATCAAAAAGAGTTAAAGCCTTCATAGGATGTCCATTATCAACATAGCAAGAGATGAGAGAATTCCATGAAGCAATATCATCCGTTGATCGACGAAATAATCTTTCAGCAAGAGGCAAATAACCACATTTCCCGTACATGGTTATAAGTAAATTTACAAGTAATACATTCTGGAAACACATGCTTCTGAAAATATAACCATGCACAGATCTACCGAACAGAATTGCTCCCAATTTAGCACAAGAGGAGATTACAGATATTAAACTGTTTGTATTAGATTTAGCTACATGATACTGCCGTTGTCTAAACAAATTTAAGCTGTTTATTTCGAATCCCAGTTTTCCATATCCAATGATCATCAAGTTCCATGACTCAGTTTCCTGATTCTTAATCAGAAAAAACACGTTCTCTGCAAATGCTAAAAGACCAAACTTCAAATACATTGATAACAATGAAGTACCAACAATATTATCTTCAGAGTAGTTTCTCCTTATGATATAACAATGAAAGCTTTTCCCTTCAAAGATATTCATGGAATTTGAAAATCCAGTAACCATACAACTGATCAGCAATAAATCAGGCTGTAAACCATAACTCAGCATGCTCAAGTATAATTGAAAACATTCCTTAATACAACCAATTCTAGCATATACCTTGATTATTGATGTCCAAGAATACAGATCCTTATTAACAGCTTCATTGAATGAGAGACGTGCGTTCTCAATATCTCCACACTTTGAATACAATAACAAAGTAGCTGATTGAACTACATGTGAGGATAAAAAGCCATATTTGAGAGACAAGCTATGCAAGCACCTACCTTCAGCTAACATATTTGAATTACCACAAGCTTGCAATCCACCCTCCATTGTTCGAAAGTTTAAGCTCCCATCATCATCACAAATCCTATGCATCTCACGAAGACACTGCAATCCCTTCACATTCTCACCGTTCTGAACATACCCAATTATAATTGCAGTCCAAGCGACAGCATCTTTAACGGGAATTTCATCAAACACAAGGGATGCACTTTCCAAGGAACCACATTTTGAATACATATAAACTAGCGACGCACCAACGGCAGTATTATCGTGAAAAAGATTCACTTTCGACATCAAGCTATGGACACACATCCCAAAATGAATGTACCCAAGTTCAGCACAGGCCGAAAAAACCATCGGAAGGGTGAATTTATTGGGAAAAATCCCGGAAATTCGCATCTTGGTAAAAAAATCAATGGCTTCGTCATAGTTTCCTGTTGAAAAATGGGTCTTGACGATGGAATTCCAAAGAAAAACGTCTTTGACATCGATCGAAACAAATACTTTAGTGGAATTAACCTGCTGGTGGATGAATGCATATGATTCTATGAGCTTTGAGGCTAAGAATTTGTTCTGAGAATGACCAGTTATTATACTATATGCATGAACAGGTAGAAGAATCCTTGATTCCAACAAATTGTTAGAGAGGAAATAATTGATCCGCTTGATGAGTAAAATGGCTTCTGATTCAGCATCCCAACAAGACGAAGATGTGAGCAGACGCTTGAAGAAAGATAAAGCAAACATTAAACAAAGATTTTTGCCGCAAAACCCATAATCTCCGATCTTTCTCGTTGAAATTAATCTAGAATTTAGAAATACGGAGCCCAATTTCAGATTTTTAAAGAAGGCGCCCAAATATGAACAAAAAGTAGATTTTTGTCATTTCTCAGAACTCAAACAAGCTATGGAAAACGAATGTGCAGCAAATCTGTCCCTCTGCAATTATAGTAAACAACTTCTGAAGCAACAAGAACTTCTATTTTCTTAGCAACCTGTTCGTACGCTGATTGGTGCCTTTAGCCCGTATATTCAGCACGTCAACGTCGTTCTCGACATGATCAATGGCTTTGTTCTGCCTGCGTTGTTAAATACATGCACAGAGAATTAGACCATTTGTTTATGTAATGTAACAGTGATGAAAATGTGAATACCTATCAATTTCTGATCCCATATCAATAGCCATTTCCTTCAACTCCCCCAAAATATTACATAAATCATTCAACGCATCATCTTGTTTCACCTTCTCCACCTTTAAAATGAAAAAGAATGAAAATACATTTGACACACTAGAGATCCATAAACTTACCTCAACTTTCTGCAATGCATCTCTTGGTTCTGAAGCTGAATGTGATCGTTGCTCCCTCGACGCAGATTTTAGTCCCAATCTTTCTCTCTGTTCCATATGGCTACCCTTTCTACGTACCGGATCATCTACACAACGATGCTATGTTCGTAGAATGTTAAATGAAGATGAGTTAGGGAAGAAAAATAGAACCTTTGATTATTATCGGGCCTTTTATCGAAGGAGTCTTTTGTGGCTTCCATTTTCTTGAAAATATACCTCCAAGGCTTCCAAGAAGCTTCTCACCCTGAAATATTTATTAAGAAAGGTTTTCGATAGATGCAAAATAGCAAAAAGATCATACCCTACTAAGATCATGGTCTATATCTGCTGCAGTTATATGTGTTCTGTTAATTTTCTCGCCTTGCTGATGCAAAGTTACCAATGTTTTGGTAGCATCATCTCTTATTTCCTCAGCGATCTTGAGACAAGTATTTACGCTATTTGTAGTTTCTTCGGCTTTATGCACTGCATAATTTTCCAGCTCTTCAACTGTCTGATTTTCAAGCCCTCCAAACTCACTAAAATCATTCTTGTATTTGCTTTTTGCTGCTGAAGAAAGATGACTCTCTACTGATGTATTCTTGTTCACGATTTCGTCAAAAGGTTTTGAGCTTGAATCCAGTGCAAATTTCTGCTCCTGCTTGTTATCCAACTCATCATCAGAATCAAATGGATTGGTATTGGAGTGAAGTACAGGGCCTGCTGAGTTAGGCTTAGAAAATTTCAGCATAGGCATTTTACTCTAAAACACTAGAGTGTAATATGATCCTATATGCTCCTTGAAAAAAGACGACTTCCCTCAAAAGGAATCCTGAAGAATATGGCCTGAGAAAAGAAATAACTGTATATCAAGTTTACAAACTATGAGATTCAACATAAATTAAGGGTGTTCGGTATCCGATTCCAACCATAGATTCATTGAATTTTGCATATGCATTCATAAACTATTGATACATAGTTAAATCTTTAATGGAATTTAAACGCTAATGCTCACGATACTGATAGAAAGCATCTAGCTGCATATATTTTTCAATATACTGCAACACATCAAGAAGAAAGGTAAAATGGGGCATTGGATGCAAAGCTAAAAATGAGAAATATATTAACAACAAGGGGCAAAAGAAGTCACTTCCAAGAATTACAGTGCACTGTACGCAAAACACTTCAACTATTACAACCCAGAGATCCCAATAATCGCATAATTCCACAGGAACAAATGCACGGAACATAACGAACAAATCTCAATGAAGAAAAAATAAAAGACCACAACCAAACATTACTAAAAACTGAAGAATAACCGAAAGCAAACCAAATTTAGATGGAAAATTTCAACAGAATAAAAAGGGAAAGCGAAGAAGTGTCGTATACCAGGAACAACGAAATAGCGAACAGAAGTAGCAGTCAAGAACGATGTTACCGGGAATAATATAGAAAGAAGAGAAGGTGGAAGGGAAGATAGAATGAAGTCTTCCTTTTACTACTTCAAAACCCTCGCCCTTAAACAGCCGAATCAACACGGTTTTGGAACAAAATCCAGTGGAATAATCAACAAATTTGACGGGCAATGAATCTTATTTATGCTGTCAAAGTGACCGTTGCATCATCACCCGAATTTACAATCGAACCGTTCTGATGGATGGCTCAACTGGGCCGGGCCCCCTCAAATCTTAGAATACATTTCAAATTTCAATTGATTATGCACATGCTAACCCTACATTAGTTCTAACAACTCAGATCATAAGTTTAAAAGTGATATAATTGTCTTTGAATATTTAAAAGTAAATATAAATTACATTAAATTCCATCTTCTAAAGTCAAAATCAAGCCTCTAATTGCCCTCAATTATGAGTTTTGAATAGTGTAGGAACCAATTTTAACATAATCAAATATGTAATGGTATACTATAGAAGTTGTACATGTAGAAATTCTGAATTCAATTAGTTCAACAAATCTATGTGTAGCCCTATAAGAGCAATAAAGTTATGTTAGATGGACACCGCCACGGCGTCACGGGGACTCGGACTCGGAGACTCAGATTTGTTAAAGAGTCCGACTCGTTAATATCAATTATTTTTTTAATTAAAATATAAAATTTTTAAAAAACATGTGCTGTTAACATGGTTCATAATTAATAATAAATAAAATTATGTTTATCTAATTATATTATACAAAATAATAAATTACTACCACAAATATATATGATAATTAATATTTAAAACATGTAAAATGTCGAAATAATTGGTATAAACTATATTATATTCCAATAATACTGATATACAACTAATTTTTTAAACATTAACGAATTATATAAATATATATAAATAAAAACAAATTTAAATAATGACTATTTCAAAATAAATAATAATAAATTTAAATATAAAAAACGGACTCGTGTCCAACAAGTGTCCGAGAAGAGTCGGTGTCCTAGAAGAGTTCGACTCGGATTCGGCTTCCCGGGAGAAGAGTCTGTTTAATATAGCAATAAAGTATATTGAAAAATTTATGTCAAATCAATTACATATGATATTACTTTATTTATAAACTATAACATTTTTAGTATAAAAAACAATGTGGGATAACATTTCAACACTCTATCTTAAATCGAATTGGTTTTGATCCGATTTTGATTTGCTTTAGTAGACTCGATAGTGCTCAAGTCATAGATTAATATATTTTTGTTATCTAACTCAATGCGCTTTTTTACTATAATTATTTTTTCTAAATCAATATGGACCAACATAAAAATCACCATAAAACTATGATATCATGTAAAAATTTAGAATTCAATGGATCGATAAGTGTTTCTATAGCTCAATCTATAAGAAAAATAAATTATACTAATAGACTATATTAAACTAATTAGTTATCATATCATTTTTCTTATAAATTAGAATATTTCTATTTTAATAACCAATGTGAAAATATAATTCAACTATATATTCATGTAAATCCATGAGATAATCAACACATGTATTCGTGATGTGCTAAATCCATCATGGGATTTCGAAAACACGCGTGACCCAAATCATAGTCATTAACTTCCACTATCTAAGAATAGAGAATAGTTAGTTTTGCTCATAATTCAGATATTTCTTCTAATCACTATTATAATTAATTAAATTATATATGTTGTGCTGAAATCGGGAGTACTTAGATACTTTTTTAAGTATATGCTTACTTATAATTAGATATTTATTAATTTTCGTATATACTTTACTATCCTTCAGCCTAGTTTGATATTACCTCCCCATTTTCTAACCTTATCCTTCAAGTGTGTGATGTAGTCTTAACCCCTGAAACATCTGTTTACATGCTTATAGCGCTTCCTCCACTGCCTTTTCTCCGTTTTTGATATTTGAAGAAATGGCGATTTCCTTTTGTTTTTCGCCTCTTATTTCCTTCAGTACCGTTGCGAAACCTGGTACTCTTGCTTTTTTGTTTTAATCCATTTTGTGGAATTGATGTTATTCTATTTCACAGGTCTTACTGGCCAAAGCTGCACGACTAGGAAAGTAAATTGGGATTCTACTTCGAGCTCAAGAGAAGCTGCTTCTCAAGTCGTAAAGGTTGCTTTTCAGTAATTTTCTTAAAAGTTGTTTTGTTGCTCATAACTCATAGAGACTGTAATTTTGAAAGCATTATTTTATGTTTCCATTTCCCATTAATGGGGGTTTCTCTGAATTCTCAAGTATTTTTCACCCCTGTAGGCAACTGAGAGAAACTCAAGTACCAAACGAAGTAGCATTATTTGTACTGAGTGTGAGGGAAATGGTAAGTTTATCATTGTTTGCTTAGTCAATCGTCTCTTTAATTCTTTAACAACTTGTACAGTTAGTGAAACCCCAATATGATAATCTAATGCAAGTTTTTTTATCTTGCCCAAGCTTAAATTTGGACTTGCACTTGTTCTTTCTATGGGTTCAAGCGCCATGTGAGGCTATATTGAATGCTTGTTTGTAAACAATGTATTCTGTACCTTTCGAATAACGATCATGTTACCCCTTAGGTTGCAAAAAGTGCGCACAGTGTGATGGGAGTGGAGTGAATTCAGTGGATCACTTCAACGGACAGTTCAAAGCTGGAAGCTTATGTTGGCTTTGCAGGTTCTATTTCTATATCCTCCCCCCTTTTGTTCTTAATCCAATACAACATGAATCTCATAGAAAGTTATTCCATATTAATTGATTAGTGTTGGCCCTCTGCAGGGGTAAGAAGGAGATCCTCTGTGGTAACTGCAATGGTGCTGGATTTGTTGGTGGGTTCTTGAGCTCTTTTGAAGATTAGGCTGCAAGAATTGGTTGTAATTTTACTGCAATTCTTGAACAAGCATATTATATTGAAGGAAACCATGTTTCAAGACAATATTGTCTGTGTTGAGACTTGAGTTGTGCTCTCGCAGATTTTGTTGAACTTAACTTTCATAGTTTAATCTTGAAGGATGAAGAACTGTAAAACAAAATAAATATTTTATCTATTTTTTTGTTTCAATTAAATAAATTCAAATGATTTATTCCAAGGCAGTCGTGGGCAATTTGAGACCCTTCGACTCCCACTAAATCCCGAACGCCATTCAACTTTCAATCTCTGAATTCGCTGAGGAAACTTCACGACCCGCAGTCATTGGCAATGGCTTCTTTCAGAAAAGCACTTTCCCTCGTGGTTCCGAGGATTGTCACCTCCAATCGGGCCGTCTCGCGATCGCTTCAAAGGTGAGAATTGTAGCATGGTTTTGATTTATATGAGTGGTTATACTTTTTTTGTTGGCAATCTTTGGTTTTTCAGACCTTTTACGAGCGAATTCTACCGTTTTTACTCGTCGAGCGGGGGGACTAAATCTCATGATATTGATCTCTCCAATGAAGAAAGTAAAAGACGCCTTTTTAACAGGTGGGTCGATTTTATTTAGCTATGGATTGTATTGAACTGCCGTTACTTCAATTTTTTTAATATTGAAGAAATTCTTTAGGCTTTTGTATCAGAGCAAACAGAGGGGATACCTTGAGCTGGACCTGATCTTGGGAAAATGGGTGGAGGAAAATATTCATTCCATGGATGAAACCAGAATCAAGTCCCTAGTTCATGTGCTCGACCAGGTTAAATTTATGGTTCATTTGTATAAGGAATTGCTCTTTGAGTTTAAAATCTGGTACTTTCAATTCCTATGTGTTCCTATTTGGAGTATTGCCTTGGTGTTGATGATACCTTATTTTCTGAGATTATTTCTTAGGAAGTGACATTAAGCTCTGAATTGCAGTTTATCTCATTCATGATTGCTGATGAGATTCTTAATGGTTTTATATCAATTTTTCACTGTGGGGATCGGAAATGCTATCTTCATGCTTAGGATTATACGAGGATTTGTACCTTATTATGTGTTCCTTTTACATTCAGTTAAATGGGATTAAAGTTGCACAGATGTTACCCGGTTCTGTCTGCTAGTTGTCTGTTTCACTCTGCTTCTGGTTACTAAGTGTTTCTAAAAATAAGTTTCCCTTTTCAAGAAATATACATAAGAAGACTTTGCTAAATTTGAGTTTGTACTTAAATCCCAATACAACTATGCAATATTACGACTACGACTGATAAAGTCTTATATTTCCATCTTATGGGATCATAGTTCAAGTTGATGAAAATAAGCAAGTTCTTCGTACGACTGAACACACACGATTATTTGTTACACATTCTATTAGAACTTGAATGCTGAATTTTTGTTATCCTTGTTTAGGTTTCATTGTTACCTTATCACAAAAATTGTCTTGTGCAGGAAAATCCTGATCTATGGACATGGTTAACAGGTCAAATGCAGGCACCTGAAGCATTGAGCACAAATCCAGTATGAAATCAAACTTAAAAATTACCATTTATCCATATATCATTGAAACTATCATCTTCTTCAATAGGTTTTCTTGGCCTTGCACGAAAAAGTTGCTAATAGCCTCAACAATCATGCTGCTCCAGAAACTCGTGCATTACCAGGACAGCCATGGGTAAGGGGTTGGGATGACTATAAGAAAGGTCGAGATAGCCCGATCACCGGTAACCAGTAATGAAAGCTTCGTTAAGGTTAAGTAAGTTTGCTCATCTTTATATTGTCTAGAAAGCTTATAGTGTGAAAATAAGGAGTCATTGGGAAGACGTTACACCATACAAGGGATCAATGTAGTTCTTCCATTCTCCTAGTTGTAGATGCAATAGAATTCGAACTCGATTTTTTTGAATCTTGAAGCTTCAGATGACTCCATTTTATAGTTATAGATTCTCCAATATCATTCATCCCGGCTGTAAAGAACTCATATCCAGTGAGTGAGTTGAGATCAAATTTACTCTTCCTACAACTGCAGGCACCAAGTTATTTAGCTCGATTTCGGACATCGTTTATATTCATGATATGGACGTTTTCCGGGCATAGCAATTATGTAGATTAAGATGGTTAAAAACGTTTCATAATTTTTAAAAATATATTTTACAAATTTATATACATATTGATCAACTTGTATGACTTTATTGATTAATTTAAGAATTAAGAGTGTAAAGATGGTCTTACAAATTTGTAAATTGCATTCAAAGATCTTAAAATTGATATAATGTGTATTGTTGATTGCGTAATTTTTAAAAATTGTAATCATCATGCCTTCAAAATTTAAGAATTGTGTGATTAATCTAAGAAGTTTCAAAATCGTTAATATTTGATTATAATATTCGTTAATTTTGAATGCATTTTATAGTTTATATTTAACCTCTTAAATTTAAAAAGATATTATGATTATGTATTACAATTTTGAAAATATTAAAATAACATAGAAATTGTCAAAACTATTCACACAAAAAACGAAAACCACTAATATTTATTTATAGAGTTATTCTTGAATAGTTTTGAAACTTGATATATTAAATATGCAATTCCTAATTTTATGTATATCGTATTTTAAATATTGAGAGTCATCATAATTTTCTTGTTAATTTAACCCACAATTATATATTGGTTTTGTAACTTGTTTAGTTCTTTTTTTGAGTAAATGAAATTAATAAAAATGATTTTTTGTAAATCTCAAATATACTAATTCACTTTGTATGTAATATTGCTTTGTAAATTTAAAAAGAGATTATAATATTAAAATCAAATGTTAATAATTTATAACAAAGCTATAAATATTTCAGATCATGGAACAAAAAATAAATAAACAATTGTCATTTGTCACTTAGAATTACTAATAAATATAAGAAACCGACCGGGCTTTGGGATATTCCGGCCAAGTCGGGTCGGATTGAGTTAATTCGGGTCGGGTCATTCAGCTTGCTTCAATCGAACGAGCCCTTGTTGTCCACTATTTTTCTTCTTCTTTCTATTCTCATCTTACCAGTTCAGTTTCCTTTTGGTCAGATTTTGCTGAATCGTTCATTTTCTTTCAATATACCCACAGAACAGTTTTGAAATCCGGAGTTAGTTGGATGTGAAGCTCATTGATTACCTGGCATCTTCTCTATAGCTGCTTCATTTTTCTTCAGCTTTTTTGTTCCTTCAGATTTTTGGTCAAGTGGGTATTGTATTACAACTTCAGGACTTTTAGATGTGCTAGGATTGCTGCTATTTTTATTTGATATTGGCGTGTTAGTTCGTGAGTTTTGTGGCTAGCATTCTGCTGTGATCTCCTACTTGTGAAGATCTATATTTAATTCAGAGAAATTCTGCTGGTTTGTATTTCGGAGTAAGGTTTGTGGATCTGATCAGGGGAGGCAGCGCCTTTAGATGGCGTTGTTCAGAAGATTCTTCTATCGCAAGCCGCCTGATAGACTTCTAGAGATCTCTGAAAGGGTTTACGGTATGATTTAGTTGTTAAGTTTGTCTCCTTTTCATTTGAATTCAACTCGTAACACTTGGACCTATAGTTGAATTTCCTCTGATATTTGATGACAGCTTTACTTCTTGCTAGTTCATACATTTTCCAAGTTTTTTTTCCGTATAGCTTCACTTTAGATTTGAATTAAAGAACGTGGAGAAATGAGTGATATTTTAATTGATAAACTTTTCGTTAGTTAATTCTTTGGATATTTTGCCACGCTCATCTATGTGCTAAGGGAAGTTCCAATCCTTATGATCGTGAATTAAAAATACGTTATATGCAAACAATTCATCATGTGATGATGAATTAAACTTGCTCGAATGTCTCTTATCATCTTTCTAACGTGCTAGCATAAAAAATCTGTGGAAATTGTCATTTTTTAGCATGAATATGACTAAAAAATGATCATCCAATGCTATTTAGCATTTAGAAGCCATTTGGCATGCATATGCTCATCCAACGAAATTTTGTTGTTCCTTTCACATAATTTTGATAAGATAATCAAGATCTGCATCCTTCCTGGAAGTGTTAACTTTTCGTTTCTGGGATTTTTTTCATCCTCATTTATTCAACTAAGATGGTTTGTTTGCATATAGTTTTCGACTGCTGCTTCTCTAGTGATGTGCTTGAAGAAGATGAATATAGAAGTTACATGAATGGAATTGTTGCACAGCTACAAGACCACTACCCTGATGCTGCTTTTATGGTTTTCAATTTTAAAGAGGGCGATCGGAGAAGCCAAGTATCAAATTTGCTCTCTCAGTATGACATGACTGTGATGGATTATCCGCGGCAGTATGAAGGATGTCCTCTGTTGCCACTGGAGATGATCCATCACTTTTTGCGTTCAAGTGAGAGCTGGTTATCACTTGAGGGTCAGCAAAACGTGCTTTTGATGTACTGTGAAAGGGGAGGGTGGCCTGTTCTGGCATTTATGCTTGCAGCCCTTCTTCTGTACCGAAAACAGTATACTGGTGAGCAGAAGACACTTGAGATGGTATACAAGCAAGCCCCAAGGGAGCTTCTTCATCTATTGTCTCCTTTGAATCCCCAACCATCTCAGTTCAGATATCTTCAGTACATATCAAGAAGAAACAATGCTGGATCAGATAGGACGCTATCTGATAAGCCCCTGGTTCTAGACTGTATTATATTTAGAAATATTCCCGTGTATGATGGTGGAAGAGGATGCAGACCAGTGATTCGTGTATATGGCCAGGATCCGTCTTCTACGGCATCCAACCGAAGTTCACTGCTTTTGTTTTCCACTTCTAAAGTACAAAGGAACATCCGTTTCTACCAGCAGGTATTGCCATGATCCAATATTGTTTTTAATAGATTTAAACAGGGGTGTCTTTAACTTATAATATTTGTGGGCTATACTATGTAACTGCAGGAAGAATGTGAACTCGTAAAAATCAACATATATTGCCGTGTCCAAGGAGATATTGTTCTGGAGTGTATCCACTTTGAAGATGATTTAGTGAGGGAAGAGATGATATTCAGGATTATGTTTCACACTGCATTTGTTCGTAACAATGTCTTGATGCTGACACGAGAAGAAGTTGATGGTCTTTGGGATGCAAAAGATCACTTTTCCAGGGAATTCCGGGCTGAGGTAGGCTCCATGTCTCTAGTTTGTCTTTTTTGAATTGTTTAAAGCTTAAAATACTTTTTTTGTATAAGGTACTCTTTTCAGATGCAAATTCTGTATCTTCTGTGCTTCCAATTGAATCAACTGAAGTTGAAGGCAGCAACGAAACAGAAGGCGCAGCACCCGAAGAATTCTTTGAGGCTGAAGAGATCTTTAGTAATTTCGTTGAAGTACCAGATAACAAAGTGAACTTGGACAAACATGAAATTCAATCCAGTGCTCATCTCCATGAAGTTGCGAATAATGACTTGGATAATCATGCATTTGAAGATTGTGCATCAGATGTGGTACATCATGGATCTGATGCGGGCGGTGATGCTCAATACAAACAAGTAAATGGTGCAAGTCATATCAGTTTTGAAGAAGCAGAGAATAAACAATTGGATGAAATTTCTCCTTCAATGAGGACTATTGAAAGGCAAAGCTCACAGCAAAAGTCTGCTGAACTTAATAAGAAAAAGTTGGATAAGGGGGTATTGTCTCCATCGAAAAAGTCCCTGGTTACTAGTTCGAAATCTGCTTCTGAAACACTTGGTACAAACAAGAAGTCTAAGCAACAAGATTCACCAAGCTCTCCGGCTAGACAAGCAAAGCCAAGTTCTATATCCAGGTGGATACCTCCCAACAAAGGCTCATACACAAATTCAATGCATGTCTACTACCCTCCATCGAGATATAATAGTGCTCCACCAGTATTAGCTATTGGAAAGGACTCTCCACCTGGGGTAAAATCTAACACTCAATTGGCTACTACAGCTTTAGAGGCAAACAAGCATGCATCAAATTCAAAGCATTTGATCAGTTCATCACATCTGAGACTCCAAGAAGACTATGATGACCAAGATGATGATTCTTTGCAATCAGATTCAGCAACTTATACTTTACAGGTACCAATGTCTCAACCACTACCTTCTCTTGGATCTTTTGTAGACGAGATTCCTTCCCCACCCTCACCAAGTTCTAAACATGATGCTCCCAACCTCTCTTTTAATTTTTCCATTAGTACACCACTTGTAAATAGTTCTCCACCTCCACCCCCGTTACCTTCTAAAAATGTTAGACCATTTTCTCTTAGCTCCCCATATTTGGTAGCTCCATATGCACCTCCTCCACCACCTCCCCCGCCTTCTCATCCTACTCTTAGAGAATTGCCGCCGCCAGCACCTCCTCCTAGAGCCCCCGAAATAGCAACCTCTCTTCCACTACCTCTTCCTCCTAGAGGCCTTCCATTAGCACCCCCTCCACCACCTCCTCCGGGAGCCCCTCGATTAGGCACACCTCAGGTAACACCAAAAGAATTGTCACCCCCACCATCTACTCCGGGAGGTCCACGAGTAGTGCCACCTCCACCACCCCCTCCAGGAGTTTCACGGGTAATGACACCCCCTTTAGGAGGCCCACAAGTAGTTCCATCACCACCTCCTCCTCCAGGAGGCCAGCGGATAGCCCCACCTCCACCACCCCCTCTTTTAGGCTCCCGAGTACCTCCACCACCCCCTCCGGGAGGCCCAAGAGGTCCACGGGGAGCACCTCCACCTCCCCCTTTCCCTGGGGGCCAACCTCATGCTCCAACACCTCCTGGGGGAGCATCACCTCCTGCACCTCCCACTGGAGTTCGTGTTCCCAGTTCTCCTGGACATTTGGCAGGTGGTCCCCCTTCACCTCCCATTGCTGCAAAGTTCCCTACAAGTGAGGCTAGAGAGCTGCCCTCTGGTAGCTATCGAGGGCCTTCTCGCCCTTCAATATCTGCTACTGCTCCTCGTAGATCAACTTTGAAGCCATTGCATTGGAGCAAGGTTACTCGGGTAATGCAAGGAAGTCTATGGGAGGAGCTGCAGCGATACGCGGAGCCTCAAATGTATTTCTCCTTTTCATGTGTAGTATTTTATGCACTTTACAGTGAGCTGGTTTACTATTTTATTTATCTTATTGTGAAATAGGAATGAATATGGTTAAATGTTTTCTCTGGTGTTCTATACTAGTGTTGGTTGCAGCTGATTTTTTACTCCATCTTTATTTCCTTTTATTAATCAGTTATTTATTATACATCCAGGGCATTGGATTTTGACGTATCAGAACTTGAGACACTTTTCTCTGCAACTGTTCCAAAGTCAGATGGTGCAGGCGGAAAATCTGGAAGCCGAAGAAAGTCCACTGGATCAAAACCTGACAGAGTTCATCTGGTAATTTTGTATCAGGTTTCGTTTTTTTCAATGGAAGCTGGAAATATGTGTCAGGGTGCTTATTTTCGATCTTGGATATCTTAAACATGAAATTAAGAGTCTTGTTTTTCTATCACTTAAATGTTTCTCTGATGTAGTAGTGATATTATGCCCATAAAATTATATTATGTATGGTATCAGAAATAAAAGGTTGAAAAAGTCTGAATCATCACAATGAATTTGCAGTTTTATTGTTTGATCACTGGTCTAAACACTCTTGGAAACATTCTTACAGGATGTTGTGTTCATCAGATTAAAGAAATAGTGAAGTAGATATTATTTGGGGCTTCTTCGAAGTGAATGGAAGTGTCATTTTTCTTTTTGAGCCATATTTATGAGATTTGGTGGCTTGAAGTATTTGGACACTTTGTTTGTTCTGATACTTTTTTCTGTTGATGTCTTGTAGATTGACCTAAGGCGTGCCAATAACACTGAAATAATGCTCACAAAAGTGAAAATTCCACTACCCGACATGATGGTAAGCTGAAAATCTTGTATATATGTCTAGCATTTAAAATTGTGGTCTCAAGTATAGCTTGTTGTTATTAAATGATTTTATCTATGGTGCTTGATTCAGCTTGTTGCATGTTTATAGTTTTTCATTTCTTAATAGCAGCTAAAATTCTGCTGCCTTCACTTTTTTATAGTTATCTTTATACTGCAATACTGCATTAGAGTGTACACTGGTATATAATAAATTGTCCATTTATGGACACAAGTTGCAGTTTAAAATTATCACTGAAAATTGGTACGGTGATAAAATACGATCAGGAGAATTCATGGAATAAATCGTACAAAATGTGTTCCCACCACTGTGAAATAAATTCAATGGTGCTGTTGATATGTCGCATCTTTGAAATTTACTTGTGAAGTATATGCGCTCATAAAAATAAAAGAATGCCCCAAAAATCGCAGCATATCTGTGTTTTAAAAATAGAAGATAAAATAGGAGAAAAACTAGTTGTTTGTGTGAAAAAAATATCTTAATTCTCAAACATGGTGGTAATGGTCAATATGGGATATGGTACTTATGAATTGAAACTATCGAATAGATTTGTTGCCTTTGTTTAGGTCTCTATATAGTGATGGGGGCTCCTTATGACATTATGGACATATTCTATAGATACCATGGATTTTTTTCTTCCTTCTTTATACTATGTGTCAGANGTTTTGAAGTATTTTTAAATTATCAAATTATTGGATAATTGTTACAGATTGAGTAGGGCTGTTATGCAATTCGTAATTGTATTTGTTTTTTTAAATATAAAGATGAGCGTTCTTAAATAAATATATTATTTAAAAAAATTATAATCTTTTCTAATTTATATTATCTTTTCAATATTTTAATATTTTTTATATATTTTATGGTAATGTTTTTCTTTTATTTTCTTTTAAATATTAAATTATTTTATTTTTTCAATTTTCAATTTAAAAATAATTTTAGGATATTTAATTCGAAAAAACGTGAATAGATTTTTCGAATAATTTATTTGAATGAATATGAATATTCATATAAATAGTTGAATAATATACGAAAATGAATTCTCTCTAATGGATAATGTATGAATAAAAATATGAAGAAGTTAATTTCATTCCAATAGAATATATTGACTATAGAAAAATGTGAAAAAAATACATGGGATTTGGGCCTAAATAATTGGACGACCCCAATCTTTATCAGTAATTGCCAATTTTTCAACAAGACCCGTCCCGGAGGTTTCTGCCCTGAAATGGTGCTTTATCTGAACCCCGTCGACGGTGATGGTGCGGGGTATCCACGGACAACATCGGATGGAAAAATTGAGATTGAAGAATTACTTAGTCTGCCGCGTGACGTCACTGTTACCGGTTCGCCATTGCCGAAGTCAATGGTCGCCATTAGAAATCACAAGGTAATTGGGGGCGAGACTAGCCTAATCATTTTTCCTCCGATTGACCACGAAAATCTCGTTATTTACCAAGATTCTCCTAAGGATTCAGGACGAATTCCACCGATTCTAGTGAAGAATCATAAAATATCTTTTTCCGACTCGGTTTCAGATTCGTCCTCGTCTTCCACATTTTCGCCGTCAGTTTCGAGCACTGAGAAGTTTTCGAGACTTACCTCAGCTACCGAAATAATTCCAATAACTAAAGCATCGGGGTTTCTTCAATCACTTACGGAGATATTACGCTGCAGAGTGGTGGATCTATTTCGATTCTTTAGCGGTAGCCTTTCGTCATCTCAAGGAATTTTTATAACGTATCGGTCCGCAGCCTTCACTGCTTTATTCATCGCGTTTCTCTATTTCCGGCGGCGGAGAATGGATCAATTCGCCTGTATTCTCAAGGAAAGGGATGAGGTTAATTCCTATATGCTAGTTCATTACTGAGACGATTTGAATTGGAGTATAAATTTGTATTGCTTGTTTGTTTATCAGAGAATCAACCAACTACTGGATCAAATTACCCAATTGAATCAGATTTTGCTGGAACTGCACAGAATTCGCCGGAGCTCCGCTCCCTGAGAAAAAAAGTGAGTCTTGTTTTGTTCATACTTCCAAAGTGCTTTGGCAGCCAAAACAACATTCTTGTAATTGAAAGTTAGCCTCCTGCTCATTTTCAGAATACACAAGTAAATTATTAGCACAACTACGGGTATATGGGATAATAAATTAAATTAATAGCTTATAGAAAATATTTATTTTTTAATTCTTTCTCAATTTATATTATTCTTATTTTTAAAAAATAAGAATAAAGTTAACCAGTCGGTATACAAGAATAATACTCAAAATATGCATCATAACAACATTGATGACCATTTAAACTTTGAGTTTTTATATTGAATAATTCTGTAAATATAATTATTTAAAAATATATTATTATATTATCATATTTATATAATTTCTAATAGATTTAATGGATCATTGTATCCTTAAAATTTGTAAATTGAATGCAAATCCTATAAAGCTCATGTATTGTTGACATTCCAAACTTTAAATTTCTAAATAAGTTGTTCTTAAAATCTAAGAATTGTGTAGTAACCATCGAAATTCCAAAAGAGTTTATATTTAAACATAACACTCATTAATATTTTAAATGTATTTATAATTTATATTTAACCCTTTAATTTTTAAAATATATTATTACTATATTTCCAAACTTTAAAAAATTTAAAAATAACAAAAAAAATGCCAAAACCACTCATACAAGAAAAGAATAAAATAACTATTATTCAATGAATGATCATTCTTAAATAAGGGTGAACGAAAATTTTGGAATACCGAATATCATATCGAAATTTTGTATTTTCAGTATGTGGTATTTGTTATTTGGTATTTGGTTTAATATTTATTTTTATGTGATGAGAAATCTAGGACCGGGTACCTTGTGATGGATAAGGTCCAGCAACGATTGGACCAATTCAAATGGCGAAAATGAATCCTTATAGCCCATTTCATACCTCCAATGAAGAGCGGCCCGATGTTTGACTGGAGGACCGAAGCTGACCTTAACGAAATAAAACGTTTTCTGCCAGCTGGCATCTGGGTTCGGTCCGAGCAGTTACAACTCACGTTTACCACGCTTCGGGCCTTCCCACGTTTACCACGCTTCGGGCCCGATCACGCAGGCCACGCCTCGGTCCCAGCCTCGTTTTACATCATGCGATAACAACCTCTAACAAACCTGTCAGAGGCGGTTACGGAGCGTGATTTACACACACTAAGAACTCTATAAATACAGGGCAAGACGACGGAAATAGCATGACCCTTTGGACGCGGAAGAACATGTTGTTACCCTGCCGGAATTCTTACCGCTTTCTTTACCTCGTCATTTTCATTAGCATCTATTGTATTGACTATGGGTTATTTCATTAGTGAGCAGGCTAAGAGCATAATCAGCTCTTAGTCGAGTGGTTTTCACCTCAATTCTTGGGGTTTCCACTATATATCGCCATGCACTTACTTTATTTCCAGCTTTTGATCTATTTTAAATATCGGGGTCGTCGTTGTAATTTTCTCTTTTTATAGATAGTTATCTCATAGCCTACGAACACATAACTACCAAATGAGCCCTAATGGATGATTTCATTGCAAAAACACAAAGATAAAGTGAAATTAGTTTCTATGTAGATTGTTTTCAAAATCAACTGCAGGTCTTTGGAATGCCTTACTTACTTGTATTTCTGAATATTATTAGATCTAGTATTCGTAAAGCAATAAAAACACACAGATTTTAGAATGGTATCCGATCCCGATTCTTATATTATAATCGATTTTATAGGCAATCCACTATTTTGCCATGCGATATTATTACTAATTAGCAAACCAGAAACATTCTACAACCAATAAGTTTCACAAACAGCTAATCACATAATCAACCAATAAAGCAGTTAAGTAATCTAAAAGTATGATTTAGAAATGCTCAATTTCGTTCTCGTTTGTTCACGAGAACAACAAGTCCAATCCATAACCCGAATTTCAGTTTGTGTTTTTCCAGAAACACACTCAATGTCTATTTGTTCCTGCACAACTCAAGAGACACTTAGTAAACAAGATATGAAACTCAAGAAAGTTAAACCGGTCGGTACCGTTCTTACCGATCATTACCGATACAAGCTATTTTTCCTATATATCGGTGGTAAACCGGTGATATATCGGAATATCGGTGTACCGATCATAACTGATATTTACCGGTATACCGGACGGCATAACACTGGTATGACTACCATGATGAAACTGATATTGGTCTAACCGTAAGCGTTAGTCTATTCTGACGACAAGTAAGCCATGGTTTCAAAACGTTAAAGAGTTTTCAGATCTACTCAAAATATTGTAGATATGAAAATGTTGTGACGAGATCTCAAACAAGAAGTTCAAGAACCCCTCAAATATATGACTAAAGATAACTAAGATATACACAGTTCCAAGCAGACAATATTCAACACATTCAATGAGTCACAAGAACATTATAGCGTCACAGACGCTCTAAGTTACATATCTGCACAAGAAAACGTTTAAAGATTAGACGGCAAGTCTCAGATTCAAAGGCAGCAAGCCTTAGTTTCAAATATTTCTTTGAAATCAACACAATCAGGTGAAAGAAAACAAGCACACAAAAGATTCACGAGACAGTACAACACAATCTCATAACACAGCAAGACACAAGAACACAGGCCAAGAACACGAAACGGCGTATAGAGCAAAAATCGTAAACCTCAAGCGTTAAAGGTCAGAAAGAACAATAAACTCAAACAACGTAACTTTATTTATATCGTGGGCTAACCGACTTACGACCCATTTACCAAACAATTATTGTCAACCCAAGATCCATGGCCCAATAATAACAGAGACATTTACAATAGCGTACATCCCAACTTTCATAGCTCACTAAAGATCCAACAGAAGAAACAATTATACTATTAGCAATTATTATTCGATCTTCTACCGTCTATATCAATATTCAATGATCATCATTAATTTATTTATACGTGGGAACGATATACATATAGATTTATACTATTAAAAAAACTTATATTTATATTTTATACCATTAATATATATATATATATATATATATATATTGCAATGGTTAAGTTAAATACACTGTTTTCATACCGGACGGTATACCGTCGGTATACCACCCGGTACATCAAATTTCGCTCGGTACCGGTATTTTTTTTCGTACCGCCCGGTACCGGGTATTCGGGTCGATTTACGGATTTTTTCGGGTCTAATACTAAAATACTAATTAAATATTAATATTTTTAAAAGATAAAATAAAATAAAAATTGGTACCGACCGGTATACCGTCCGGTATACCAGTCGTACCGCTCATACCGATCCAGACCGGTACGTAATTCTGGACCGGTATGAAAACATTGNAAAAAGCGAATTGGAAGAGGGTTGGACGAAAGAGCGATTGAGGGCACAAGAACTTGTTGCAATTTTCTCTTCGCGAAAATGACGATGAGGAGAAACAGTGCCCTAAATCCCGATTTAAATATTAATCCCCCAGCCAATGACGTGCCGCCACGTAATACTGCCCAAGACTGTGACAGTACGGAGCACACTCATCACGCCTCTTGAACTACCGAAGGTGAAGAGGCGCGGGTTGGGAAATTAGTATTTAAAGAATAACGAAAATAAAAGTATAATTTAAATATACGTTATTAGCTCTTAAACGTGATCGATCCATACGCTAAGGCAAACTTCGGTCCCCTCGACTCTCACTACTTACAGGTACGGTCCCTTGTTCTCATGAATGTGCAAACATCATGTGATCGGCCTTGTATCACCTCTGCGATTGGCAATCAAGCCCGAGGGGCTAGTGATGAGAACTCTAGGACTGGGTACCTTGTGATGGGTAAGGTCCAGCAACGATTGGACCAATTCAAATGGCGAAAATGAATCCTTATAGCCCATTTCATACCTCCAATGAAGAGCGGCCCGATGTTTGACTGGAAGACCGAAGCTGACCTTAACGAAATAAAGCGTTTTCTGCCAGCTCACACCTGGGTTCGGTCCGAGCAGTTACAACTCACGTTTACCACGCTTCGGGCCTTCCCACGTTTACCACGCTTCGGGCCCGATCACGCAGGCCACGCCTCGGTCCCAGCCTCGTTTTACATCCCGCGATAGCAACCTCTAACAAACCTGTTAGAGGCGGTTACGGAGCGTGATTTACACACACTAAGAACTCTATAAATACAGGGCAAGACTACGGAAATAGCAGGACCCTTTGGACGCGGAAGAACATGCTGTTACCCTGTCGGAATTCTTACCGCTTTCTTTACCTCGTCATTTTCATTAGCCTCTCTTGTATTAACTATGGGTTATTTCATTAGTGAGCAAGCTAAGAGCATAATCAGCTCTTAGTCGAGTGGTTTTCACCCTAATTCTTGGGGTTTCCACTATATATCGCCGTGCACTTACTTTATTTCCAGCTTTTGATCGTCTTCCACACTTAAAATAAATCAGAACCGAGTTCGTTTGTTGAACGAACCGGACGACTGTTGGTACCCCTAAAAAGGGACCATAACATTATGAAATTATGAAATTTGGTTTGGTATTGGGTTAAATTAAATAAAAATTTGGTTATATCGAATTACCAAATTAATTTATATAATATTTATATATTTTAAAATTTTTAATTGAACTATGATTACTTCAATTATTAATATTGAATTTTGATATCTTGACATATTGAAAAGACATTAGTATGAGATTTTATATATTTGTCCAGATAACTCATGATATTATTGATATGTCAATTTATACAATTTCTTTTGAATATGCTATTGGAGTATAAACTTGAAGAATTGAATATTGTTCTATTATATAGATACAATAATATGATCAATGACTTAATCATTGTCTTTTTAAAATATTTTTTTATGTATTTAATTTTAGACATACATGAGATATTCTTAATCATTTTTTTTAGGTAATTTAATTTTGGTATTTTGGTACCAATAACGAAATACCTAAATTATTTATGTTCGGTACCAAGAAAATATTGGATTAGAATCGTTATTTGATTTTGTTGATAATTTGGTATTCGATATTTCAATATTTTGTTTGGTTTGATATTTGATACCGAACACTCACCCCTATTCTTAAATGGTTTTGAAACTTCATGTGTTAAATACACAATTTCTAAATTTTAAGGGTATCGGCTTTATATTATTTTAAATATCGGGGGTCGTCATTGTAATTTTCTCTTTTTTTAGATAGTTATCTCATAGCCTACGAACACATAACTACCAAATGAGCCCTAATGGATGATTTCATTGCAAAAACACAAAGATAAAGTGAAATTAGTTTCTATGTAGATTGTTTTCAAAATCAACTACAGGTCTTTGGAATGCCTTCTTACTTGTATTTCTGTCTATGTTGTTTTTATTAATCTTATTATATCTAATATTCGTAAAACGATAAAAACACACAGATTTTAGAATGGTATCCGATCCCGATTCTTATTTTATAATCGATTTTCTAGGCAATCCAATATTTTGCCCTGCGATATTATTACTAATTAGCAAACCAGAAACGTTCTACAACCAAGAAGTTTCACAAACAACTAATCATATAATCAACCAATAAATCAGTTAAGTAATCTAAATGTAGGGTTTAGAAATGCTCAATTTCGTTCTCGTTTGTTCACGAGAACAACAAGTCCAATCCATAACCCGAATTTCAGTTTGTGTTTTTCCAGAAACACACTCAGTGTCTATTTGTTCCTGCACAACTCAAGAGACAGTTAGTAAACAAGATATGAAACTCAAGAAAGTTAAACCGGTCGGTACCGTTCTTACCGGTCATTACCGATACAAGCTATTTTTCCTATATATCGGTGGTAAACCGATGATATATCGGAATATCGGTGTACCGATCATAATTGATATTTACCGGTATACCGGGCGGCATAACACTGGTATGACTACCATGATGAAACTGATATTGGTCTAACCGTAAGCGTTAGTCTATTCTGACGACAAGTAAGCCGTGGTTTCAAAACGTTAAAGAGTTTTCAGATCTACTCAAAATATTGTAGATATGAAAATGTTGTGACGAGATCTCAAACTAGAAGTTCAAGAACCCCTCAAATATATGACTAAAGATAACTAAGATATACACAATTCCAAGCAGACAATATTCAACACATTCAGTGAGTCACAAGAGCATTATAGCGTCACAGACGCTCTAAGTTACATATCTGCACAAGAAAGCGTTTAAAGATTAGGTGGCAAGTCTCAGATGCAAAGGCAGCAAGCCTTAGTTTCAAATATTTCTTTTGAAATCAACACAATCAGGTGAAAGAAAACAAGCTAGCACACAAAAGATTCACGAGACAGTACAACACAATCTCATAACACAAAAAGACACAAGAACACAGGCCAAGAACACGAAACGGCGTATAGAGCAAAAATCGTAAACCTCAAGCGTTAAAGGTCAAAAAGAACTATAAACTCAAGCAACGTAACTTTATTTATATCGTGAGCTAACCGACTTACGACCCATTTATCAAACAATTATTGTCAGCCCAAGATCCATGGCCCAGTAATAACATAGACATTTACAATAGCGTACATCCCAATTTCCATAGCTCACTAAAGATCCAACAGAAGAAACAATTATACTATCAGCAATTATTATTCGATCTTCTACCGTCTATATCAATATTCAATGATCATCATTAATTTATTTATACGTGGGAACGATGCACATATAGATTTATACTATTAAAAAAACTTATATTTATATTTTATACCATTAATATATATATATATATATTGCAATGGTTAAGTTAAATATTATGTTGTTAGTTGTCCTAATTTCTCGAGATGATGACATTCTACTCCGTAGTAGTATCCGAATTTGGGCCCAATTTTGTAGAACCCTAGCCCGAAGAAAAATATTGTCTTTAGTATAAATCCCTGGTCTGCGGCTGTGTTCGTTACCAACTAGGGTTGGATTTGGGGAAGAAGATCGTGAAAAATGTCGAAGCGAGGTGCATGTGTTTCGAGTTTGGAATGTTGTTGTTGTTTGCTTCTTTGTTTATCTGTTTGTGTTGATTATTGATTCTATTAACGCACAGGACGGGGAGGATCGGCTGGTAACAAGTTCAGGATGTCGCTTGGTCTTCCAGTCGCGGCAACGGTGAACTGTGCGGATAATACCGGTGCAAAGAATCTGTATATAATATCCGTCAAGGGAATTAAGGGCCGCCTCAACAGGCTTCCATCTGCCTGTGTCGGTGACATGGTCATGGCCACTGTGAAGAAGGGTAAGCCTGATCTTCGTAAAAAGGTTATGCCTGCTGTCATTGTCCGCCAGAGAAAACCGTGGAGACGAAAGGATGGAGTTTTCATGTACTTTGAAGGTTAGAAGTTCTAGCACATGCTAGCTTATGGTTTTTTCATTGTTTTTAACATATTTAATTGTTTCTGATACTTGTGACATACCCCAAAGCATGCTTTTTGAATCTTAGTTATTTGATTATCTTCCCTTGTTAATGATTATTGCTTTGCCATCATTTCATTGCCTTTGCCTGCAATTTCGTGTTATTATTTCTTATAGTTGGGATTTTTTGTGTTCAACTATATATAAATTTCTATGTTTCAGATTATGATTAGAACCGATTGGATTTTGTTGATAATTAAAACTGCGCATGGTGCACCAGTTTTATTTGAGAATGGAATTTGAAAAACCAAGGATGAAATCATCTTTTTCTAAGCCTAAATCCCCTTGATAACATTAAATTGGTATACTTCAAAGGCTATAAGTGTTCATTTTTTATGTAGATAATGCTGGAGTCATAGTCAATCCGAAAGGAGAAATGAAAGGTAACTCTTTTTGGTTGCCCTTGTTTGTTATTCCTTAACCTTGTGCCTTTTGTTTTTAAAAGGTTCTGCTATTACTGGACCCATTGGTAAGGAATGTGCTGATCTTTGGCCCAGAATCGCCAGTGCAGCGAATGCGATTGTTTAGACTATGAAGGTGTGGTTCTATTTCATGAAGTCATTTTTAACTACTGCATTTTTTAGAATCGAATGTTTCGAGCATTTCTCGTTGTGCTTTATTTCATTTGAGGTTTTCGTATGTCTAGGAATTTGGATTCACTTAAGAGAATTTTATCTATATCAGTTGAAATCGTAATTGACTTTTTATCCAGGAAGTTAAATCGGCATGTACCATTCGTACCGGTCATGACCAATACGAGCGATTTTTCCTATATATCGATATTATATTGGTGTGATATATAAGAATATCGGGTATTGGTTATAACCGATATTTACCGGTATACCATCGATATGACTAATTGATCGAAATTTAATTAATCTCCATTGAAATGCTGAAAACCCATTGGTTCGACCACATGAAAAATGATATTTTTTCATAATTCTTAATAAGAAATAACAAGCGTATACTTTGTTTTTCATTCCAAATGTTCTCAAAAGTCAACTTATTCCTAGTAAATTGGTTTAGGTTTCTTTTACTTCTTTCATTAACACATTAGTTTTCTCAAATGCTTTATTATTTTTTATTAAAATATTCATTGTATCAATCGGTACAAGTTTGATACAATCACCAAACGGCGTCCTTTCCCATGCGAGTCTGGCCGAGTCCCCGTCCCCGACGCGCCCAAAACTGAATAACCGATGAGGCCGTGCCGCGCAGATAATTGCTTTTATATGAGACATGATTGGTCCAAGTGATATAAATCATAAATGAAAAAATTAAAGAAGGCACAGGATTTATTGGTATATTTGTTGATACATTAAATAACGATATTTATTCGATATCACAAGCAATCGAGCTTACATGTTGAAACTCGAGGATTTTTCGAGTTCAGTTCGAAAAAAGCAATAAATTATTTTTTTAAAATAATTATCTAAAAATTATGGTACAGGCCTGTATCACTTGTGGCGGTCCGATAGGTTATAGAATTCACAGTGTTATGAAAACATTGAATTTGGCTTGGAAACTTAAAACTAAGAAAAATAACGTGATCTATAAATCTCAATAGTGAATAATGAACTCCTTATCACAAGGGATGTTCATTCGGTAAATACGGAATCGAATTGAATTTAAAAATTGAATATTGAATAAATAAATTCTTTAGCTACCTAATACAAAATCGAATTTTGTATGTTCGGTTCAGTAAATATCGAAATACTGAATTTTACAAAATTAAACATAATATATTTCATTATATAATTATTTATAAAATCTATTATTTTTTAATTAAATAACATTTTAAATTCAGCATTCGCTAAATTACCTCAACTGAATTTTAATACCGAACCGAAATAGAACACCGAAATGGCCAAAATTAAATATCAAATCGATTTTCAAAAAAATTAGATATTTAGTTCGGTCTTCATTTTCTACCTAATAGTGAGCCCCTTGCTTCATCACAACTCCAAAGGCTGGTTCAACTCGTGCTTTAAAAGAGAGAATTGAAACAAGGATTCCATTCTTATTTCAAAAGTTTCATTTAGTGTATATATAGACATTAACTCGTCATTCTACACAATAAATTGTGTCTATGAGACTTTCTATTTATATGGATTTAATTGAGAAAGATGTATAAGATATTCGATAATATTTATATCATATATTCTAAAATGATTAATCTTACTATATTTTGACAGTATGATTCATATATGTAGTTCATAAGATTTATAACTTATGCACTACATATATATATTTCATACGTTAGATAAAAGAGATAATATTTCCTATATGATTCTCCGAAATCTCGATCCATTTCCAATTCGATCTCTAAAGTAGACTCACCACAATAATGTGATCGGTCATACTGCCCTATCAAATTGATCGACATATACTTTATGTTATATTTTCCTCGATCAATCTTCTACGTTGAACCTTATTGGCCGCCTCAGTACTCATGATTGGTCATAACAACTAATTAAACCGAGTCATTGAGACAAAATATAGTTACCCTTACTGTCGAAAATCATATTGATCAAATCTTGTATCTTGTTTTGTTTCTTCAAAAGCAGACCCGAGGGGCAACCCATTATTTTCAACATTCTCCCCAATCTCCTTGCTATTACCTTAGTAAAGTTGTTCGATAATCACTTTACCTTTATTCATAACAAAAAAATCATAAAGATAATGCATTCTCTGTGTCAAATTAATTCTAAATTCTAATGTCCATTATGGTTTTAAACACATAAATAATAGGATATTGTTTACTTATAATCCATTAATAATAAACATTTAATTACTATCTATTCAAATTTGAAAGTTTCAAAATCATATATGTAATTATGAAAATCGTTACTAAAAAATCATTATTCAATAGTGAATAGACTATGATAAACAGTTTTAAAATGGGCATCTAAATACTCATTTTTCCAATTTTGATTATTTTATTTACATTATTTGAAAGTTTAGATTTATTCATTTAAATATATTATACATACGAATTCTTTTTTTTAAATTAATTGTATTTATATATATCACGACACGCACGCACACAACAGCCAAAGCAAGCATTTCTGGATCTCTTCTCTTCAAACCGAGAAACTACGCCGCCGTGTTTTCAACGGCTATGAGGATACGCAAGCACGCCAAGATTTCCCCTTTGCTCTATACGGCGTCGTTTTGTGAGCCGGGAACAGTTATCCAGACTCATGTTTGTAAGCTGAATCAATCGCGGTGGGACGTCGGGTGTTTCTCGCCGCCGTCTTCTCCTGAGCTACCGTCTCCACCCTCCCTGGTATGTCTAATTGTTTACAGGAACACTCTCTTACGCTCTGCGCGCAGATCTGTCTGCATTTCCGCCGTTATTTCTGGTTTGCAATTTAGGGTTTTCTTCTCGACCGCCATTAGGGTTCGACGGGAACTGCCAATCGTTCAATTTTCAGGGATTTTCATTGGTTTATGAAGTGGGATTCTCTTCTGGGTTCCATATTGGTGTCTGATTAATGCTTAAATTCTTCTATTTCTCTAAATCGGATGATTCTTATACAGGCCATCGGACTTTATACCTCCGCCGTGAATGCCGACTCCGACCATATTATCCCACCTCTTCCACGGTAATTCTCTTCTCCGGCTATCTCATATTGCTTTTCTTCCTCCGCCATTATCTTCTCTTTAGGGTCTAACACCGCGATTTTCCCTTTTTATGATTCCGGTGGATTATTAAAAATAAAATTCCAATTTCACCCCTCTAGGTTGCCGGAACTCAATTCTCCACCGCACTCCGACGAGAATCCACATCCACAGCCATTGAAGAACCGGCCTAGTCTGTGCTGCAAAACCGACGGGAAGAGCTGGAAATGCCGAAGGGAAGCCGCTAAAAACCATTCTCTTTGTGAGCACCACTTATCCCTCGTGAAAAGCTACTCCAAATCAAGCCAAACCACCGCCAAGAAATCCGATAAGCACTCTGCCCCAAGTCCTCCACCGCCGTCAAACACCAAGAGAACGAAATCCTCCTCTTCCCATCCCTACGAGTTCTACTATTACTCTGGTTTTGGCCCTCGCTGGGCTAAGAAAAGAGGCGTAGAGATTAAGGATAGAAATAACAGCAGATTCGACACCGGCGAAGATGAACAGAAACACGAGTACGGAAATTATGGGTCCGATTTCTTGGAGGAGGAGGAAGAAGAAGAGGAGCTTGGGAATGGGAAGAAACGAGGACGAAAGCGAATCAAAGCCAGGTCTCTCAAGTCGTTAATGTAATAAATCTTCATTTTGCCTTATAAAATTCCGACAATTTCATTGGTGTCCTTTCCGTCTGTGTTTTCTAAGATCTGTAGCAAAAAGGGTAAAAACGTCATTCCTCCACAATTTATGGATGGGTCAAAATTCTAAAAATTTGAATGTTAGTATTTTTGCACAAATTATAAAATGTAATTTATTATGCATCATAAGAATATATATAATTTATTATTAGGATGCTTTGTAGATTGATAGTTTATTTACAATATACAAAATAATTATATCCATAAATTGTAATATGAAAATTATAATTAAATATAGAAATATTATTTTTAACTAAAAAATAAATTTTAAATTTTAAAAATGGTATAATAAAAAAAGGAAAAAGCTGAAGATAATGGTGTTAAATCATAAACTAGCAAAAAAGAGAACTCACTATTGTGAGAGTGACTCGAAAAAGTTTGAATCTTATAAATCATAATTTATAATAAAAAGTGTTGTCTTTCAAAATGCATAATTTATTCTCATAATTCATGCATTAACATATACCTTAGATAATGTAAATTTTAAGATAATGTAGTGTTTAATCCAATCAAATTATTGAGTTAATGCAAGTTTTCTTATCGTTGTATTGGTACTGTATCACTAAATTGATATTTAAGAGATATCTATTTATTTAAAATAATTTTATTTGGATCACTATAATAAATTGAATTGCTTAGTAATTTAAAGTGAATTCTAATATTCAAAATAAACAAAACCTAGATTATTGAAAATTAAGTGATGAAATGCAAAAAAGTTAAAAATTATGATTAAAATGAGTGATGTTTATAGCTAACCCACAAACTTGATATAATGTCTGCCGTTGAACCTTAAACTTTTAAATTTTGTAAATACAATGCCCTCAAAATTTAAGAATTACATGGATGGCTCATGAATTTCCAAAACCGTTTATATTTGAATTCTTATACTCGTTAGTATTTTAAACATTTCCAGAATTTGTATTTGACCCATTAACATTGAAAATATGTAATGACTATGTCTCTAAATTTTGAAAATTTTAAAAATAACGCATAAATTATCAAAATTACTTTTACGAAAAAAGACGAAAACCGCTACTATTCACTCGAGAGTTATTCAAGAACGGTTTTGAAAGTTCAGGGGATTCTCACGCAATTTACGAATTTTGAGGGCATTGCATATACATTATTTTAAACATTATGGACAAATGAAGCAATTTTCTCGATTTAAAATGGACTCATTTTTATTATTCCAATAATTTGTTTAGCTAAAAATTTTAACTTAAACTAACTTTTAAAATAACACATACTAATATACTTTAACTCGTTGATAGAAATAACATTTCATTATTGTAAAAGAAACGTTCAAAACAACACATTCTGAAAAAAAACAAATCGAAAAGGACAATCTTTAAAAAAATATATGATAAAATAATTTATTAAATTTATATATGGTAAAGTAATTGATGAGAACTCTAGGATCGGACACCCTGCAACGGATGAGGCTCAATAACGATTGAGTCGATCCGTATAGTGGAAGCGAACTTGTGCAGCCCATTTATACACTTAACGAAAAGCGACCCGATGTTCCGCGAGAGGACCGAAGATAACTTTGGCGAAATAAATCGTTTTCTGATAACTGGCTCCGTGGTTTGGTCCAAACGGTTACAAACTCGCGCTTTCCACGCTTCAGGCCTTCACACGTTTACCACGCCTCGGGCCCGATCATGCAGACCACGTCTCGGTCCCAACCTCATTTTACATCGCACGACAACAACCTTTAACAAATCTGTCAGAGGCGGTTACAGAGCGTGACTTACACACGACACTAACTCTATAAATACAGAGCGCGACGACGGAAATATCATGACCTTTTGGACGCGTAAGAACATGCCGTTACCCTGCCGGAATTCTTACTGCTTTCTTATTCCTTGTCATTTTTATTAAACTTCTGCTGTATTCTGTATGGATTGTTTGATTAAGTGAACAGGCTATGAGCGTCATTCGCTCTTAGTCAAGTGGTTTTCTCCCCAATTTCTGGGGTTTCCACTATAAATCGATGCGCCTCTTAATTGTTTCTAATTTTAATCGTCTTTCACATAAAAAACAAATCAAAACCGAGTTCGCTAGTTGACGAATCGGATAAATGTTGGTACCCCTAAAAAGGGACCATAACAGTAATAGAAGGTCTCCATCACCAACGTAGCAATACTCATTTTACTAGCGAATATAACTTTGTCCTATGTGAAAAATTCAAAAACACAATGTCTTGTATTTAAACAAGAACATCTAAATTATTAGCTAATTTCGAGCCAAACGTAAACATCAATATGTACGTATTTGAACAATCGTAAGAGCATACTTAGAAGAAAACCGTGTAATGGAAATATACCTGCGGATTTGTTCCGACGATGCTTCTTATTGGTTCCTATGATACACATTACATTACCTTTACTACAAACAAAATGTAAAAACTCAGACGATAAAGTGGCTTCAGGGGTGGAACGACTCGAAAAAGAATGAATTACGATGATTAAGTACACAGGAACTGAAGTCTTAGTTAAGATTTCTTGGCCTGCATTTTGTTGGTATGAAATAAGAGGAAGAAATGATGAAGAACTGAATGTAGAGTATTGTGAAACTTGCCTTCAAATACTTTTTATGGATTTTCAGAGCTCCTTTGAGTGCCTTTTTGGCATCAAGATTCCCAGTCATTTCACCCAAAATCTACATGTACATGTTATATAAAGGGGATCAAAGATGATGCACAGTTGATAGATGTGATGAAATGAAGAAAGTACCTGAACCACATCATCGAGGCCTTGCGCATTATTCAGAAGTTGCTTATTCTTCTTTTCGAGTACACTAGCAGCGACGAATACAGCTAGAGCACCTCGCTTGTCCGTCCATCCTGTTTGGAGATTTTGTCTCTCAAATTTCCCATATTGCTTGAGCATCTTGCTGCTTATCTTAGCTTCTGCGTTATCATTTAACTTGTTTGTCTCCTCATATGATGAGTATATATTTGGGTTGTATTCCATAGCCCACATAACCTAAACATGAAGCGGAAATATCGGTTCAAAAACGATGTGAGACATCGTAAAACCATATTTTTAAAGAAAATAGATAAGTGATTTACTTCCCATAGATAGATTGCATCAACGAAGGAGAACTCTCTTCGAAAAAGAACCATTAACATTCGAATGGCAAACAAATATTCACCACCATCCAGCTCCTCTGCACACACGCACATTATGCATGTAAAGAATGAGAACCTATCCATGTTTACAGGTAGACTAACTGACATAGTTTGAAAATTAAGCCGTAAATATGGATGGCTAAAGATGCTATGAATTAAAAAGGAAAATACCGAGGTGCTGATGGAGCTTGGGATCTATGGCTTGAATAATCTGTCCCAGGGTACTGAGCTGAGATTGCACCCCCATTGAACTTGCAGTGCACTTGAAATTTTCCCTCTACGGAACCAGAATGAAAAATCCGTCATTAAAGCAGGACAAGCAGAATTACGGGATGATAGAAATATTCAATAGCAACAATATAGAATTATTTAGACTACTTCTCTAATGATTATGAAAAACATACAAGACGACGCATTGTTCGCTCGAAGCACCAGAAGGCATCAGCTTCATGCTCAAGAAGAATAACCATTGGAGAGCATATGTCATTCATTCCTGTAAAAAAGAGTGAATTATATATACAGTAAAAAAATATTTCTACAAATGTTTTAGGATCTGAATTTAACGCTATAAATTACCTTGAACATACCCAACATCATTATCCATCCAAGCATAGACAGAAAGAACATCCCAAAGTTTTGCTTGATTAGCTTCACTTTCATAATATACAAGAGTTCGATCAGTCCGTACAACATCCAACCCTGAGAAAAATCATATCAGATAATAATCAGCAACCACTTTGCATGTATCTTAAACACGTCAAAGACACTTTTAATAAAGCAAATCAAATAAACATAATTACAGAAATATTGTATGGGGTTTGGAAAAATAACAAGTTCTTTTATCAAGTAGACCCAAAAAAGTAGCAAATGATTGACAGAAAGTATTAAAATACATAGTGTAGTAAACAACCACAAACCAATTTGTGGTAGAGTGACCTTCCACTGAATCTCCTTCTGGTCTAATGGCGCATCATTTGACGTTGTACCATCACCTTCTTCAGGTGACTGATTATTGGAAATTATAGGCATAGTGATGAGCTTTCCACTGCCAATCGTAGGAACCATCTTTTGACATTCAGCCTTCAATTGGACATACTGTTGCCTTAAAATGTCACATAAAATTTACAAGTCATTTAATATCTCATTTTTTGCTTTACTCCAAGTGTAAGGCTTTATGCACAGATAAATAAAACCTTTGAAAAGTGTTTATCCCTAAGAATATGATCTAGAATGATACATACTGCTTTCGGGCTAAAAAACTATGAAATATACACACAGAATTCACAAGAAAAAGAAAAGAGCAACTAAATTATTCAGTTCAGAGAGAAAAGGAAACAAAACTTCTGCTACTCAGAGAAGTAGTAATCCACTTACCTTCTCCGTTCCCTAACATCATTTCTTTCATCATATGTGCTGTTGGGATCAAAACAGCCCAACAAGAATTCCCACACTGCCCCTTTGATTGTAGGATGAATCCCCTGATACAACCAACAAAAAAGAAACCCAAGTTCTCATGGATCAAAATTAATATTTTTTATTTTCCAAATGTTCAAATATTTGAGACTAATAGAATTTTATTTGCAATTTTACATGCAATCTTTATATTTACCCCTCTCTGAATTCGTCTCAGAACACCTGCTATCTCCAAATGGCCATCCGAAGAGAATCCTGCATTCCATCTTCTGGGACTCAATGTTTTACCGACCTGTAAACATTGACGAATTAAATTAAAAGGCGTGACATTTGAAAAAAAACTTCAGAAACAACTTAAGTTGCCCATCAAAAGAGCATCAATAGACAAAGAAATACAACACCGCCAGTAATGGAGTTATAAAAGAAAAATAAGCGAACATCGAGCATCGAGCATCTCAGATACACCGATAATTACAACTTCTAAAGCATGAAAACTCACATACCCTCGCCTTAAAACGCGTCTTAGGAACATCAGCTTGACATTCTGGTCTTATGGGGTAGTACGCATCTAACTCCTCAGGAGCTGAAGTAAAAAACATCCTGTTCAAAAATAGCTTATAATCATCTACAAGCAATCACAGCCTTCATGTCTTGACAAACACAGCTGTAGGTATATCATCAATTAAACCAGGAACCTACCCTTCTGTCCTGCACAAAATGCATACAGAATTTCCCATGCCTCTAAAACTAGTTAACATAGAATCACATCATCCTTCTGCACAAACCAAGAGTTAAGAATCTATTTCACACCAGCTATGCCATACAACTATTACAATTTCAGAAAACGGTCAACAAAAAAGATCATACAACATAATCCAAATTTCTATAAAAAAGTAACGTATAAACAGGCGTAATATCAACCATACCTGCCTAAATTAATTTATCCGTCTCGCTTGGAGATTTGCGTTCAATGAAGGCTGCAAAAACAGTGCTTTGATCGCAATTATTGGATCAAAATTCTTGAAAAAAATATTAAATAAAAATGAGAGATGATTTCAATTAAGTTTTCACGATCTCTCTCTAAACTATAAATATCGCAGGATAAATTTGGCGAAATTCCAACATGGAATTGGAATGCTCATTTTCTTCTTCTCGTTTTCTTCAAGGTGTAAACAAATTCTACCCAGGATGAAATTTGGGCCTGGTCCATGATTTTGAACAAATTAGGCCCAAAAGTTTCAGAGACCAATAAGAAAACCCTAGCTTTATAATCTTAATTGTTTCGCCGCAGTGAGTGATTTGAACTTCTCCATCCAGAGGCCAGCTTCCTTCTCCTGCTAGTGATCGTCACTGAAAATGGTGAGCTGTAGTCATATTTGGAGTTTCTCGTAATGGATTCATGTTTTTATTTTCTCCTGTCTTTAATGTTGCGAATTTCTGCAGCCGTTCAAGAGATACGTGGAGATCGGAAGGGTTGCTCTTGTTAATTATGGGAAGGAATATGGGAGACTTGTAGTCATTGTTGACGTTATCGACCAGAATCGGGTATGAATCTCGTTCTATTGGTATTTCCTTCATCTGGTTGCTCGCTTGAATCAGCTCTGATATATTGTTTCCTTGCTTTTGTGGTATTTCTTATAATTTACTGGGTGAAATTGACGCCTTTGTTTAGTGCAAGAATGGTTTTTTAGTTGAAATGGAGTGTAATCGCCATTAGAAGATTTAGTATTGCCATTTTTTGGCTGAAAATGATTTGTTAACTGCTGCTCCATCGAATTATGAAAAAACTATTCCAAAAACTGACCTTTCCCGGCACAGGCTCTTGTTGATGCTCCTGACATGGTTCGGGGCCAAATGAACTTCAAGAGGCTGTCTCTCACAGATATCAAGATCGATATTAAACGCGTTCCAAAGAAGAAGGCTCTTATAGATGCAATGGAGGCTGCTGGTTTGTATCTAAATTGCACCATTTCGTTCAAACAATGAAATTGACATTATCTTCATGATGCTTTTTGTAATCCATAGATGTAAAAGGTAAATGGGAAAAGAGCAGCTGGGGTAGAAAGCTGATTGTCCAGAAAAGAAGAGCATCCCTCAATGACTTCGACCGATTCAAGCTCATGCTTGTTAAGATCAAGGTTTTTTCACCAAACTGATCCATCGTATTCCATTATCTGTGTATTCGAAGTAATGCTTCATCATTATGAGATACCTTGATTTGCAGAGGTCAAGTGCTGTGCGGCAGGAGCTTGCAAAACTCAAGAAACAAAGCCCTGCCTGAGAGGCTAGTATTCCTTTCCCAAATCATCAGGAAAATGTTACATTTTTCGAATGTTCTTTGCTTAGTGTTTGAACATTGAAGTCGAACTGCATTCTAAACTAATACGGCTCTATTTTTTCTCCATAAACATATATTGGGGTTCTTTTGAAACACCAGCATGATGATGAGACTCATTGCTGTTTTCTCAACTAAATTGTCGTCGAATCATTGTTATTTTTCCAATCTTCTTAACGTTCAAATACGAACTTCCAAATGCAGGTATTTTGAGGGATTAGACATGAATTTTACGGTAATGTTTAAATTTTGATGTCTGAGCTGCATATTTTAATCTTTGTGAAGACTAAAGATGATTATGAAAAAATTGGCATATTTCCAGTTTTCTAGTAAAGAATCTTCAGAATTTTAATTTAATGTTATATTTCATTTCTTGTAATTAATCAATAAATCAACGTAAGATATTGTTGAGTTTTATAATTTTGTTCATTTCAATATAAATCCAAGGCTTTATACAATATTACACTAATTAATATTCAATATTTAAAATATATAATTTTAAATATAGAATAGTATTTCACTTTTTATTATAGTACTGTAAATATTAGAAAATAGTAATATTTGATAAATACATGCACGAATGTTATTTAATAAATATGGATAATTTGATAGTATTCTTATAACATGTTGATATTATGAAAAGAGAAAATTGCATAATTAGCTCACAATTTACGAGTTGTGTAAAATGTATGTCCTCCAACTTACGAAATTGCAAGAATAATATTTAAATTTATTAATACAGTTTGTTTTTTACCCTGACATTTAGCACCCATGTTTTCGTAAGTTGAAAATCGTTTTAAAACTTATCACAAAGTACGCAAATAGAACCCGTTTGAAAAATTATATAAAAATTACCCTTAATGTTCGACAATTGTGCATGAAATATTAAAAATTTACGAGTTCATTAAAACATCAATCATAAATGGTATTAGAAACTTGGGGTTTTTTATTTTCATTTAATTGAAGTTGGAGGACTATAAATGCATATTTTTTATCAAAAAATGTATCATATTTATAATTTTATAACTTGAAGGATATACCATTTATAGATATAGTAAATTGGGAGCCTTGACCAAACATTACCCTTATTTAAATTGTAAATAGTCGTCGGGTCGACAATTATGGCGTGAAACGGTCATTTTCAAATTCTTTCCATCTCACGCCTGGGCATGCTTTACATATACCTCAAATCCTGGGAATGGAGGTCTAAAACAACTGACAACTAGTCGCTCCGTCTCCCTCGCTCCCGGCCTGGCCTGGCCCTATATTAATTGCCGGTGGTAAAATACGAACCGCCGTCTCTCCGTTAAAACTCGATATTTCGTCGGATCCTGGTATATTATTCGATCAACGTGAGTGTATTTTGTTTATCTGATTTCAGTTTTCTGATGAAGGGAAAAGATAAGTTTCTTTATATTGCATTGAATTTTGACTCCAATTTGCTGTTTGTTTTGTTAAACCAGTAAATTCACTATGAATTTGTTTTTCTTCCGTTTTTGCAGTTTCACTAATTCTGATCCTATGTGGGTAAAGAGGTATTCCAATGATCGATATATAGATTAGTCAGTGTGCAAAGATTTGTTTGTCTTGGAATCATGGTGATTAAGAGAAGAACGCTGCAGATTGATAAATATCTTGTTTCCGAGTTCCCTGACCACTTAATTGAAAGAATCTTGTTCTATCTGCCTATAACTAAAGTTTATGCCATCTCCAAATTTTGTGAGAGATTCAGAGATTCTTGGAGGTATTGCCATGATGTTTGTTTTGACAAAAAGTTTCAAAAAATGTTTGGCGATGTTGATTTGATGAAAATCATCAGTGATATAATTATGGGGCATTCAGGGCAAGGTGCTCGATGTTTTGAATTGTGTTTAAAGGTCACAGTTATCAATGAAGAGCTTGTCAACATTTGGATAAAAAGAGCAGTTGATCTTGGTTTCAAAGAAATCTGCCTCAACTTCACTCAATCGAGGAGGCCCGTTGTCCTCAAAAAAGGAATCTTCCTTGTTTCGAATAATCTAACAAGGCTAAACTTGTCAAAATGCTTTCCTAATCTCCCAGTAGAACCTAGCTCACCTCTACATGTGCTTGAGCTAACTCTCCAAAGAATCTCCATCAGCCAGGATTTGGTACAATCTATTCTTATTAACTGCAAGTCATTGCAAGTGTTGAAGCTTATTCGTTGCCATAGTCCGCAGCATATCTATATTCATGCACAAGGTCTGCAGAGATTAAGAGAATTAGTATTTGAGGAGTGTTGTTTTGCTGATCTTGGTGGCTTTGGTGTCTATTTGAATGCCCCGTCTGTGAAGTGGCTCCGATTTTATAATAAGGGTAGACGGGTCCAGTTTCAGAGAACCAAATCAACTAGTGACATCAATAGTAATATGATTGCTCAAAGCAACATCCTGATGAATGACAACTGGTTTATGCATATGTGGATCGCTACAACTCTTCTGTTGAATCTACATGTTTCTTCAGAGAGGGTACGCATTGTTATCTCGTCATTTCTTATATTCCTTTCATAATTACGAATAAAAGTAATAATCATTTGTATCTTTCTTGTCCTTGACACAGTTCGCAGTACACAGATTAATCAATTCTGAACAATTATTTCAGAGCTTTGAGGAATTCCATTTTCATGCACATCCTAAAGCTGCTATGAATCCTTTCTGCATTCCCATATTTCTTTTGAGATGTCCATTGATAAAGAAAGTCTTTATTGATGTGAGTATTATAATACTTTAATAAAATCTGTGCCTGGTACAAAATCTTACGGCACTATTTGCTAGCTTGATGTAGGTTCAGTGGTAGAAAATGATGAGAGTCCAGAGACTTTCAAATGCATTAACACTGCTCCAGTCAAGCTTCGAAATTTGAATTTTGTTAGGATGTCCGGTATGAAAAATACCAAAATATATATGAGTTTGGTCAAGATGATCATCGAGATTTCGACGAGTGAGTTGCAGAGTTTGATCCTCGTCAAGGCAAAAGGTGAATCTGATTTCTCCATGGATAAATTGGCATGTTTTAAGGAGATTCTTCCGACGCTTAATATTCATTGTCTCAGTTTTGAAGAGACCAGAAGGAGTAAGTTGCCATAAGCAATTGAATTTAAATTTTTGTCTTCTGAAAATCATGGAGTATGACAATAGTTACTTTTAATATACATCTTGGTATTCAATATTAGATTTTGAAACTTGAATGACATGTTTTTAAATGAGCCGTGACGTCTTACTGTGGTTTTAAAGCATTCTATGTCTAATGTTCCAATGTGTGGTACTCACTGCCGAGGTGATTTAACAAGTACAAGGAAGTGTTTTTTTGTTTGTTTATCTTGAAATCATGATGATTCAAAACCAGGAGATTGTGCAGATGGAAAAATAGCATCTTCCCGATATCCCGGACCACTCAATGGAAAGGATCTTGTCCCTTTTTGAATGCTATATCCAAATTTTCGAAGAGTTTCAGAGATGCTTTGAGGTATTGCCCTGATTCTTCCTTTTATGGTGAATGATATTATGTTGGAGCATTCACTGTTAACTGCTGCAAGTTGTTAATGAAAAGCTTGTGATTTTTTTGAACATTATGTTAATGGTTAGATATTAACATTACTCTTGCGACAATCAAAATTCCAACTTTGATTACTCTATTAGCATTGAGTTTGGTTTTTAAGAAATATATCTTAATTGTTCTCTATCGAGGAAAGCTGTTATCCTCTTCAACCGAAGCTTTGTTGTTCCGAATACATTAACAAGCCTCGACTTGTTAAAATGCCGCTGGTACGCTCTCATTACACTCACTTCTCCATCACTGATGCTTTTGTAGAAGCTATTTTGATTTAGCTGCAGCCTGCAAGTCATTGCAAGAGTGAATCACATATATGCATGTGCAATTCCGTTGATTATTGCAATGAGAGATCGAGAACTTTGGTAACATCTCTTTAATGCTTTTTAATTTGAGTAAATGACACAAAATATATGGAACTATATGATGATCAATGTTTTAAATTTCGACTGAAATTTCATTTTTTATCGAAATAAACATCATTTCAGCCTAAATAATTTGTAATGGGTTGGGTCGAGTCGGATTTTGATATTTATTATATCGAAATCAAATTAGGGTTCCTAATTAAGCAGATTATGGCACCCAAATTTGACACAATATTTTGTGTTTCACTGAAATTTTGGATTTCGGGTCTACCCAAAATCCAAATTTTTTATGAAATTAAAACCTTGAAAATGATATATGAAAATGGAATAAATAAATTTAACGGGAAGCATAAATTGCTGAAGTGTAGTTTTAAAATGTGGATAAATCAGTGTTTTAAATTTTCGGTATTTTGGTCGATACGGGTATTTTTCGGGTCGGATTGGGTTTTGGCGGGTTGAGTTGGATTTTATATTAATAAAATAAAATATGAATATTTTATAATTTAATTTATTTTAATATTTCCGGTACGGACCCGGTACATATCCAGTATACTCGAAACATATCCGGTATACCGATACAATGAGCTTGTCCGGTATACCGATTGGTACCGGTATTTAAAACATTGAGATAAATTGAAAATATTTATGATATTGTTTGATTTCACAGCATAATTCTTATCGATAAATTAATATTTACAATATCAAATTTTTTAAGGGTAAAATTGCCATTTTCACCAAAATAGCATTACACGATAATCTGTTTACTAAAATTTCCTACTTCAAATTCTCATTTATACGATAATCCATTTTAAATTTGATCTTTATAGATCAAATTGATAATAAAACAAAGTCAATGTACTTGTTTTGTCTTAGATAAAATATTTAAAATTTTAATAATTGAAATATTTAAAATGTATTTAGTTTTGTAAATCAATTTGAACATGACATTTCGATTATTTACGCGTTCAATAATCATATCCAATGTATAATGTACCTTCTAATTTATAAGAGTAACATTGTCCCAAAATTCATTGGCTATTTTATTCACTACTCTCAAAATGTTTCAAAGATATGTATTGCGTATGCAGCAACGATTGGTGAAGGAAGTCCTTGGGGACACGCTTGATCTTCATGATTTTTAGGCGAAGCGTGTTGTGATCTTATTTTGCAAACCCAATATTCATGCTTGCATTTCAAGCTATGATTTACATCCTTCATTTAAAGAAAAAATATTCAAATTAAAGCAGTATGTAATGTAGAATTGGCCTTTGTCCTTTTCAAACTTGTTTCAATATGTTCGATAGTTCTTGAATCATTAGTCGATCTATTTTTGTCGTTTAAGTCCGTTGCGTTTTTCTATCAGAATTCTTTTTAGTCTAAACTGGTACGAGCCAATCCGATATCCACCATGGAGCTTTGATACCATGTAGAAATTCAAGATTCAATTGACCGGAAGAGTGTCGGTGAAACTTAATCCATAAGAGAAGTAAATTACATTGAAAAAGCTTGGATCAAACCAATTATTTGTGATTTCACTCCTCTTATAAACTAGGATTTTTGTATTTCTACAACCTATATGAGATATATTTCAACATGTAAACCCTAATTTCATGATGTTGATATCGATTGGAAATTCGATAGTCAATGTTTAAAACATATCAATGTTAAGTATGGTAATAGCCTAAGATAAATGCAATTGTATAAAGTTTTTTAGTTGTCTTAACATTGTCTTAAACGCATATCAATGTTAAGTAACGGTATTATTTCCATTTTGAAAACTTTAAAGTACTTACAACTATATTTTTTCCTTAGTTTTAAATTTACATCAATTCACTTACCTTTTACTAATTTGGATTTAATATATTTAATTTTATGATTCCATTGAAATTCTTATCATTTTGATTGAGAAAATATATTGTAGTGTAACAATTTTTTTCACTTTTACGATATTATCGACTTTGAACTATTATAGCTCACGGACAATCCTCATAACATTACATTTTTAGCCCTAAAACTTCATAGTGTGTTACTAATTTAAGTTGAAAATGTTTTAGTTTCTGGTTCTATTGGGATTTTTGCTACTTTGATAGAGAAAAAGAATTGTTTGCAATATTGCGGAAATATAATAATTATTTTATTATGCTTCTTCTATAGTTATATTGGGATTTGACTAAGGTGCATGAGGAGTTGGGATTACCCCTATCTTAGTTAATAAAATCAATAATATATATTTAACATTGAATCCATATTCCAACTTGTTGTTTTGCAATTTCGATCTTCTCTTTACAATGTAAGGATGTAGAACAGGTGTATTAGGTATGAGTCTTCGAATTTGGTCTCGGATCGAGTACGAGTTTACTATTTTAAACATATATTATTTGGATCATATTTGAGTTTATCCATAAGCATCACAAATAACATGTGTTCCTTTCTAAAATCATTAATTCCCATATTTTCCTAAACGACCAAATGACATGATTTGTTGGTATCACGATATGTAATAGTTGGAAACACATAGTTTTCAGACCCGTTTAAAATGGACTCGATTAAGATCCGATGAGCTTAGACTCGTAAATTCTTAATCGTGTTATGATCATATATGGTAATAAGAGATGGAATCATAAATTCAACCATATCCACATGTCATAATTTCTTAAGATTTTTAAAAATCAACATTTTTGTAGAAAACTAACACCACAATCATAAATATACTAGGGATACTTGTCAATCGTGTTATATATTATATAGTTTTAATCTAAATTATAATATTGTACTAAAAACTGTGTCAATTGATAAATGATACTAAATTCACTATGGCTTTTTAAATTTTAACTAGTTGGAATACTAGGTTGTTTTTGGGTCCATCCAATACGTGAAATATGTGTTCGGTCAAATAAAGTCGATTTACGAATGGACATGTCGATCAATTGTCATTTTCCATGTGGGATTGTCGACGGTGATCAACTACCGAGGGGATCAACACTTATGATTATTACGACAAAGTGAGTTGATTGACGTGGAGTTGGTGTAGAGACCTTTGATGTATGAATACTATGTTCGAATGTTAAAATATCCCACATAGGAATTGTGATAAAATTTGAAATTATTTATAATATGATACACAATTCATGTATTGATACTCGATATTATAATTATTTTAATGCTCATATTTTCAAATTCTTCTTACTAAGAAATGAGTCTAAATTATAGACTTGATGAAGATGTTTCAAATATTGCTAATTTATCATTGGATGATCATCACATAAATACAATTGTATTTGTTTCTTAAGATTTCGAATGACACCCGAATTCATGTATCCCTGATACATATATTATATATGTACATTAACATTTTATTGGATATTATGTCAGAGAATATCATCGATGTACGATTTATCGTTGTTCGTAAGTCAAATGTTTGGATGAATGAATTCAATCTTCAGTTCTTTAAATACTAAGTGAGTTAGATCTTGAATTTATTTATACAGTATATAGCTTCTATTGATTTTCTTTCAATTATTAAGTTTCTCACTTTAAAATCTCTGGTAAGTTTTGATTCCTTATCTCATTCTCCAAAATAAAAAAAATCAATATTTTTACCCGTAACAACATATATCTTCATATAAATATTAAATTATAATATTTTGACATATTTAATAATGAAATCACACGTTAATGTACAAAAAAGATGGCCACATCGGCTTCCCCGTGCGTGTTGTGCAAATATATGAAACATTGAATAGACAGCTGTCTAATTATTGTTGTCGTCAGGTGTTGCAAATTATTGGTGCAAATTATCACAAAAATAGCCTTGAAGCGTAATTTGAGCGACCGCACTTAAATAGATGATGGGGTATTTTAATTACATATAATAGTAAACTTATTTCAATTTTGTTTATAATTTTTAAATATAAAAAAAATCAAGTTTGCAACGAACTTTGATATGAATTCACGTTGGAACTCCTAACCAACAAAACCTTGAATATTTTATGAGTCAATAATAATAATATATAATATTATATATAGGATGTAATTTTTGCCGACTTTGGGATACTAGTTGCACCCAACAATTTAAACCATAAAGTATAACTCGAGTTGAACCCAATCCTATATCAAATTGAATCTCAAATCGCCTGATTACTTTCCCATGTTAAAATTATTTTAATGTTAATCGTTTTATACGATCTAACTTCTAAATAAACGAATCTCTATAATAATGTTTCATTCGAATGTTCCGATTTTAAAAACATTACTTGCAAGTTCGAGAGATGTGATTTCATCGGATAATGTGTATTAATTCATATTTATAATACAGCTTTGGACTTGATAATGTTATTATTTTTAATTATGATTTATTTATATATTTTAATTTTTTTGGACCCGTGAAGCATTAATGTATCCATGTGACACCATATAATGTATAAATCTCATCATGCATTATTTGCCATTAAGCTAAACAACAATACCAATTTTATACACACATTCATTTAAATTAATGTAATCAGTAAATAAGGACAAATACGATTTTTACAAACATGCCCCCAATAATAGCCTTATTTTCTTATGCCCAATCTAAATTTTGTTGCAAAATATATTTGAAAGTATACAAAAATCGTCCCTCATGTTTGAATTTTTGGTCATTTTGCCTCTTAAATCACAAAATATTTCTTCATCATTTAATGTGCTGAGACATTGTCCATTTAATTTAATCCATAACACAAGTGAATAATATTGAAAAAACTAATTCAAATCTATTTGTAATGATATTACTTCTTTTATAAACTAGAACAATTCTAATTTCATATCCGATGTGTGATATTTTACTTTAACACTCCCCATCAAGTCGAAATAACATTCGTTTTGTTCAAGCTAGTTTCAATATGCTCGGTAGTTCTTGAAATTATAGGTCGATCTATTTTGCCGCATAAGTCTGACGTGCTTTTTCTACTAGCTTTTTAAAAATTGAAACAAACTAATCCGAAACCCATCCCTAGAGCTCCGACACCATGTATAAATTCAGGATTCAACGGATTAGGAGAGTGTACGTATAACTCATTTCATATGAATAAATGAATCACATTGTAAAATGTTTTTTTTTCAAAACAATGAAATGATTTACATTTTATTCCTCAAAGAACATTTTATAAAAAAATGATTTACATATTTATTATTTCTCAGACTTCAATTACAATATTGTTTCATCAATTCAAAGTTAAAATATATTCAAATTTTGTGTTTTAAAATGACTGAAATAATAAAACACAATAACATGTGTTATTTCATCAATTCGATGAAATATTTAGCATTTCATCGAATTTTCAGTCAACGTTTCTCGTTTCCTGCATTTTAATGTTTTATCGCTTCCTACATTTTCATGCAATAATTTTGTGTGAATCAGAGTAAATAAAGATAGATACGCGGCAAGTGTGAGTTCAAACCACCTAAATAATTTACATGCATTTCATGTATATCTCGTTACTTGATTATTTTTCTTGTACTTGAGTTACATCTTACATGGTTATTTGTGATTTTATTTGATTCCTCTTGGAATCTAGTTTCATAATTACCACATATATTTTTTATGACATGTTTTTAATGAAAGATTCAAACTATTCTTTTATGTGATAGTTTTATATGTTTAGGTTAATGGCATGTTATTTTTATCATATTTAGATCTTTGATTTACATAAATTTTGGACATAATTTAAGCCCGATAAAACGATCTTGTTTTTATGTTGGATAGTCTGACTAAAAATGCAGTTTATTTGTTATGCGGTTTTATTGTGTTTTGTACTAAAACCCCAGAGATTGTAGACATACAACCCCGACAACATGTTAAATACATAGTCATGGTCACGTATCAAGCTAAATTCTGGCAATACCAAGGTGGTTATGGCGAAACAATATGATTCTTTACAATTAGCCCAATGTGAGATGTAAGCTAAAGGCTAGAACATATTCGAGGTCCTATACACTATAAATCAAGTCAAATAAACCAAGAAAAGTTAGGGGTTGTTTAATATGTGATGTGTATTGAAATGCTTTGATTATGCGTTTCATCATGTGTTTTCCATGTATTCTTGCACTTTTTTCATATTTGAACTTAGAACCCCTAAATGAATTAGTAACATATAAGAGTATAAACTAGTATTTTTTTGTTACAAAGTTATGATATTATGTAAAGTCATGCAATTTAGGTATGGAAAAATCAATACTTTTCCAACTTAATTCGCTAAAATCTACGTTATCATGAGTTGCAACTTAATGTTTGATGCACTCAAGAAGTTCAAGTTTAGATTGTAAAGACATTAAAATTAAGAATAACCTACAAATATGAGGTTAAGGGGCATGATATATTGCGTGCAATAAAATTATATAGTTATTTATTTCTATAACCTAATTTCGTAAGTCACGGGTCCTGATGTGCAGACGTGGTAGTATATATAATTGGATGCCTTTGCTTATTTAACTAATACTTAGACAACATCCAAAACAGCAAACAATCTTAGAAAGAAGAAGTTTGGCGTGATCAAAGTAGATTTCTCCGGCAACTAATGGGGCTACGAGACGTCGAAGAAACACTACCGCCAGGTTTCCGATTTTATCCCACCGACGAAGAGCTCGTTTGCCACTATCTCCACAACAAGATCGTCAACAAAGAAGCTATCATGGGAACCCTCGTCGATATTGATCTTCATACTTGTGAGCCATGGATGCTTCCCGGTATGATTCTAGTTTCGATACCAAAAGATCACGATTTTCATCCTTGATCATCATTTTTGCTCATGGATTTTAGGGAAAAAGTTGTAGGAATTTTGTTTTATTCAATGATTCTTGCTTCTTTTCTTACTTTTACATTCAAAATGGACAAGATCAAAGCCATTTGTTTTGTTCTTACATAGAAAAACTATCTTTTTTCAACTAGAAACTTACACCCACGTAATAGATTCCATAATTGTACTTCTAACAGATAGTGGATAAGGTTTTAGTTCATTTTTTCTCTTATTGGACACTCCTTTGACACCTTGTTTTTGCCAAGTATGGGTCTTGGACACTCGTGGGACACCGACATTTTTCATTGATGATTTGTTCACGCTTTCTTCTCTTTGTTATGTTACGAGATGCTATACGTGTCGATAAGTATCATCGTCGATGTTTCGTCATGGAAATTACGATTCTCTATACATTTTAGTCAATTGATTCTAACATTTTCAGATGTTGCAAAGCTGAACACCAACGAGTGGTACTTCTTCAGTTTCCGTGATCGAAAATATGCGACGGGGTATCGAACTAATAGAGCTACGACAACGGGGTACTGGAAGGCGACCGGGAAGGATCGATCAATCATCGATACGAGTACACGAGGGATCGTAGGAATGCGAAAAACTTTAGTATTTTACAAGAATAGAGCTCCCAATGGTGTAAAAACTGGCTGGATTATGCACGAATTTCGTCTAGAAAACCCTCACTTGCCCCCTAAGGTACTTAATCTTAACTTTTAATCTAAAACTATTACTTATTTAAGCAAATTATCTACAGGAAGATTGGGTGCTTTGTAGAGTATTCCATAAATCAAAAGACGAAAACAACGAAAGTTTTTCTATATTCTCACATGATCACGACCCTCTCGATCCAATGGTTCCATCCGCTTCTTCATTGTATCGTAACCACGATCCGAGTGTCCGTGAGACATGGCCCGAGACGACTTACATTCCTCACATCTCGAGCACAAACACCGATTTCATAGATGATAAACCAATGGTTGATGCCATTGGCTCCAAGTATGATGATGAATATCAATTCATGCTTGATTTCTATGGGATGGAAGGGATTGATTTCAACGAAACGGCATTCGATGATGAACATTTGTAGATCCTGTTTTACGAAATTAATTATTCGAGACTTGTTTGAGTTGTTAGATGTATATATTCTTATGGTATGTGATGTGGTTGGTTGGACAAGGGTTTATAATACATGGTAAATTTTAGGGTTTTAGGTTTATCCATTGTTGTCTTTTTAAGAACATGCACAACTATTTTATGAGATTTCTAATCTAATATTTTAAAAAGACGAGACACAAATATTATCCCTATAATTTCATGGTTTTGATAATTTTTATCTTTAAAATTTTATAATTGTAACGATTGTGATTCCCGAAATATGAGATGGTCAAACCAATCCACATAATTTGTATTTTTTGGCAAAAAATCAATCCCCAAAGTTTAGTGTACATGTTATAATTGGTTTCCAAAGTTACGTTTTGACAATTTAGGTGTTCAGCCAAAATCAAAATCCAATAACTTGTTTTACCACTTGAGATATGATTTACTAAATATGGCAAATTCGGAAGATCAAACTTGTCAAAACCTTAATGTTTAGGAACTAAATATATCGTTTCAAACTATGAGGGCAAAATTTGCTAAAACTACGAAAGTATGGTAACTAAATGCATCATTTTAAAAGCTTATACCCATAGTTCTTGAGTACAATTCCCAAATTACAAGCCTTGATCAATGTAATATACTAGTAGCCCTAGACTTGTTATGTGTGAAATGTTTGGTTTGATGTGATTTTATCGTTGCCGTATAGAGGGAACAATCCATTGTTTAGGGAATATTGAATCATCCTACGTTATCTCAAAATTTGAAATAACTTGTATTTTGTGTCATCATTGTAATAGCTTCACTCCTTTATTTTGTTTGTGAAAACCTGGTTTTGATTTCCAATGGATTTCCATATTAAAATTAGATGTGAACCAACGAATTGTGTGTTAAACCCATTAAATCGAGCCATCCATATAGGTTGTCCCAATTGATTGATACTATATTTCAATATGTTAATGGGTCTATCCGGCTCATACGTTCTCTGAAATGGATTAATTTTAGGTGTGTAGAGAATTAAACAAATTTGGAAACCTCTTGAGTCGAGTCGAGTATGTAAATGCACGATTTCGAGCTTAATTTTCAGCCGATTCGAGTTCAAATTCCTAACTAATCCAACTCAAAATTTATAACCAACCTAGTTGAGTCAGTTCCGAAAGAATAATATTATAATAATGATATATATTATTTTTAATTATTCGAATATTAAATTCAACCTTAAGCTGAACATGAACCGAACCTCGAATCATACTTTTTTAATTTGAACTCGAACATAACCTTGTATATTTCGGGACAAACTGGAACCATGAAATAATACTTAAGTTCAACTAAATTCAATTTACTTACACTTAAGTTAATCCACTAGTTCTAGGAATGTACCTTTTATTCAAATTGGTGATAAATTTTTTTATTTAGCATCATTGGCCAATAAATCAAACCGGTGGGCCAATCCAACATATTTAGGGTTTTTCAGGGTTTTACAATAAACAAAGAAAATCAATATTATATTAATTTTCTCCGGTAACAAATATCTATTAATAAAATTTTCCTTTTAGAAATCACCTCGTCCACCTCATCCATCGATCGGGGCTCTGGCCTCTGGCTGCTGGAGCTCCCCGCTGATCGTGAAGACCCAGCCGCGGCGTTGGGCTTAGGCTTGGACGCCTGCAGCTAAACATCCTTTTTGGCTTTTGCAGCAGCGACCACTGCAGCGAGTCGGTTTTTAGACATTGTATCAGTTGAAACTGCAAAAGAAAAATAATAAGGATAAGGAAATATGAACTAAAGGAAGCCAAAGTCGTACCCGATTCTTCTGACCCCGACGAGTCGGAGCTAGAGAAGATACCCTTTGGGGCAGGGGCGCCAGTTCTTCCTGCTACCCCGATCTCTAGCAGCTTCTTCTCCCGAATGATGTCTATCCGTTTCAGACGCCTTTCGGGAGGAGGAAGCATTGTCAAGGTGTTGGCAATATCGTGGCGGGATGGGTTGAACCGGCTTCGGTCCAATTTCCCGATGTCATGGTGGGAGGTTAGGAAGGTAACCTTCAACAGGTCCTCCCTCGGGATGTCTATCCAGACGTAGCAAGATTCTCATTCATGAAGGGAATCTTCCTTGTCTACGATAATACATTCCTTTGTTCGGGTCGCTATATAATACAACATGCGACCCCCTAATAACCTCTTTCCCCTACAGGATCCCACCAGGAATAGTTTGAAAAAATGTTTGAGGGTCGGCTCTACCCTCTGTTTATGGCAATAAAAATAAAGGCAATTATATAAACATAACTGCCCGGAAAGAGAGCAAAAGTCGGGCAGTGAATCTCCCGAAGTACGGCCACGACAAAAGGGTGAAGAGGGAATCGCAGGCCGGACCTCATGGAGGCATAGCTAACGGGGATGGCGTTAGCCGGAACATTTATTTCGGCGGGAAGAAAGCAAGGAACGTCCTCCTTCCCCCTTTAGATGGGATAATGGGCAGGGATTGAAAATTTGGCCAGAAATGCTTCGAGGTCCATCTCAGATATATCTGGATATCTAGCCCTACGAGGTGCCATGGATGGTTACCTTAGGATTTATGAGAGAATTGGAGTTGGAAGACGGTCGAGCAAAATCGCCAGAGAATTCTAAGGCTTGAACTATTTTTCGCAAAGTTATGATAATGGCTGCACATGGCAGAAATCCTGACCTTTATAGCAGCGTATTACCCAATCACGGGGCGACACGTCATTACTGCAGACGGCTGCAGTCTGACAGCTTGTCCCCCCTTTGGAATACGGAAATGCGTTCGCTATTACAAAGTCTAGAATTATGTTTTTACCCTCAACCGTTACGAATTTCAAATTTGAAAATTCACATCATGAAATTTCTGAGTGCATGATCGATCCCCGAGGACGCCGTTACGACCAGTTCGGGTACAGTTTTCTGTTGTTGCGATCGGGCACTGATGCCTCAAACGATCTCAATCTGATAATCGAACTCCGATCACCACCATGGTGGCGATAGAGTTCGAGGGGCTAGTGATGAGATCCCCGGAACCCGGTACCTCGAACCTGATCAGGACCAAGTTTGGTCAGATGAGCCCAAATAACATAAGCCGAACTTGGAGGCCCAGATCCAACCCATGTGAATGAATGGCCCAGCTAGGCCCGATCGGCCATTCGTATCGATCGGTTCCGATAGGTAGGACCCAGTTTTCTCCCGTGCACCAGGACCGATCGGTCCACACTTCACAAGCCCTGCTTCGGGCCATCCATATTCCTCAACATGTGACGACAACCTCCGACAGTCATGTCAGAGGCGTGGTCTGGTGAAGTCGTACGAGCCTCCCTTAGCCTGGAAATAGCCGGCTAGTAGCGCCGAAAGGCCTAGCGCCGTGCAGCTCTATGAAGCCATGTCCGACGGCTGTTCCGCCTAACACGAGCCGACCTAGCCGCAGAGGACAAACACAAAACGACATCTTACTGTTCACACAGCACAATAGACGTATAAAAAGGACACTTAGGGTGTGAAGAAAGGATTATCTTCCGATCCTTCTTACAAGCTTTCTGACTAAACCTCCTGTCGATTTATTTTTGATAAGTCTTTTCCCCTTTGTTGTCTAAAGAAAAAATATGATCTTTGTGATTATTACCTTGTTTATTGAATCGACTAAGGGCATTTTCTAACCCTTAGTCAAGTGGTTTTTTCCTCAGTTTTGAGGTTTTTCACTCTAAAACTACCGTGTCTCGTCTACATTTGGTTTATAATCGTCTTCCACACATTAAATAAATTATAACCGAGTTCGTCTTGCTACGAACCAAACGACTGTTGACACCCCGGTTTTCAAACCACAACAGTTATGTTCACCTTAGTAAGCCGATCTAATAGGGAAAACAAAAAACGCTGAATTTATAAAGTCGGATCAATATATATTTATATAAAAACGTGCACGAGTATAATATATAAAAAGATAAAATTATACCATAAAAGATTTAAACAATTCATTTACTATGATCTACGTTACTTCTTATAAACCAACTCAACTTTCCACTTCGGAGATTGGATAATTATCAATATTTCAACGATAAATAATACGAACAATATCATATTAGCTCAACACAGTGCCGGTAACGCAAAACTTGATGTACATGCATACAAACAATCTACGAGAATAAATCCAAACGTTTGTAAATATATACTTAAAACCAGGGAGAAATTTTCACCCATAAATCGATTCCTTCTTCTTTTTCACCTCCCTCTTGCCCCAACACCCTCCCGTTGGTTTCGAAAGTGGTTGAGAAGTTGCTGAGCCTGAAAATCCGACAGTAAACGAATGATAATTCCACGTCAAGAACGAAAAAAATTCGAAATTTTAGAACCTTTTCCTTGGCTCTAGGAGTACCCATCTGAGATAATGCAACGAGGGGAGGAACAGCTCCTTCAACCAGAATGCTTCGACAATGTCTAGGATTGTTAAAGCATAGCTGCAACAGTACGGAGGCTGCATTTTCTTTACCTCTTGGGGATCCTGTTTCGACAATCTCAACGAGTAATGGTATCCCGTTTTCATTTGCGATATCCGAACACCCTTCAGCAATAGTTGATAGATTTGCTAAAAGAGCTACTGCTTTATCAACCATTTCTGATGCAGGGTCTAAGAATCCTACTAAATATTTCACAGCTCCTGCTTGAACCATACGAGCTTTGTTTTCATGGTTAATAGATAAGTTGAATAACGCAGTTGCAGCGTCTTTCTTTCCTCGAACTGTTCCGAATTGTAAAAGATTGAGTAATGCTTGTACTGCACCTGATCTACCGATCTTGATTCTGTACTCTTCCAAAAGAGAAACACTAAAAAGTGTAGCTGCAGCATTCTCTTTTGCTCCATCACTTCCTGTTTCTAACACATGAATAAGTGGCTTCACAACATTGCTTTCAGCAATCTTAATCTTTAGCTTTTCGTTTATCGATAAATTCAAAAGTGCGGTCACAGCATGTTCTTGTGTTAGCTTCACATCCGAGTATAAAAGTCCGATCAATAAAGGAATTGCCCCGGATTCACCGATAATGGTACGGTTATCTGTATTATACTTTGCAAGTAACCTTAGTTCTCGAGCAGCGAATGTTTGTAATTCCTTTGAATCACTACTCAAGCTTTTCATGAGTTTTCCAATATGGGAATCTGAGGTCAAGTCATCGTACCCCGAATCGGATGAAATCGAAAGTGATCTCGACGGATTATACTTGTTATCAAAGAAAGATGATGACTTAGCTCCGGAACACTTCGGGTCAATATATCGATCTGTTGAAGTATCTTGCAGGCTAGCTAATCTTGATTCACTTTCACTCAAAGCAACATAGTCGATGCTCGAAACAGCACTGGAAATGGATTCGCTCCGGCTGTGTGCATACGAATGATCACCCAAAGACTTATCTAGTTTCGTATCCTCTTCAAATGCTATTAGACTGTCACCTTCCTCTTTAACTTTCACTTCTTTATATAATGATCTCGAAGCAGAACTTTCCGATAGAAGAGAACAATTTGAGAGTGTTACTCCATGTTCTCTGCACCAATTTGCGAAGAGATCTTTGACGGTAAAATTCAGAATGAGGTTCCGATGAGAAAGCAGAATTCCCGTTTTCGGGCATCTTACTAGTCCATGGTCCAGCCATTTCTGAATGGCGGTTCGCTCAAAAGTTTGTCCAGAAGCAACAATTACAGGATCTGACATCAATTCTAGAGACAATGGACAACGGAAACATGAAGGAACCGGAACTCCAGTCCGAGTTTTAACATCTTCGAGCTTAACTACATATTCGCGGATATGTAATAATAGATTTGCAGCTAGAGAAACCTGATCCAAATCTTCTTTACTGTTAGATTCCTCATAAATCTGTCTCTCCTTTTCAATTGCAATAGCTTCCATCAGTATATCGTGACCCGAAATCAAGCTCAAGGACTCCACGATTTCCATAAGAAGTTTAGTGATAGCTAACTTCACACCCTTTTGGCTTCTAAGAACCTCTGTAATACATTCTGAAAGTCGTCCTATCTTCAGATCTTGCGACTCTTGTAAACATAACTAAATAGGATATGGAATCAGATACGAATTCGAAACGAAAAATGCCTTTTAGAACGGAACGTAAGAATCGAAACTGACCTGGGAACTTGGGAGATTTGAAATAGCTGCTGAAGATTCAAGTTGCCTGCATATAAGACGAGAGAGCCTGATGGAAGACATCTGGATTTTCAAGAGCAACGGCTTGCTCCGTAGTACCTTTGGATGCAAATGATGGAGTAAGAACAAAAAAAATAACACAAACTACAAAAACTAACTGCTATTATGAGCACATTTTATTATTACATTCAAGTGTTTATAAGAAGACGGGATGCTGAAGATTGATGCGTAACACTGCAGCTCAAGACGATCCAAAGTTACTCACAGTAATTATCTTGCTTGTTTTAGGAGACCATTTCTCGAGTAATTCTCTAGCCTCATTCACAGCTGCATCTAAATCTTTGCATTCTTCAAGGAACGCTTCGTTCGGAGGTATTCTGAGATCAATGAAGCCGTCAACTACTGGTCTCAAATGCTTCATTAAGGAGACAACATTTTGGTAATCCTTCTGAGCAGGCATTCTACTAGATGCACAGCAGGTTGCCAGATGAATGAATCGAGAAATGCTATTTGTAAGACATCTGTATGATGTCAAGTCCATTGACCTGCTTCACAAACAAGATTTAACTCAAGCTAAATTTCCATATAAATGTTCAAGACAAATTAACGAGAGCAATCGAACCAAAAACCGAGAAAGCTTCATTATTTTCATTGAATGAGGAGAATATTATGGATCTCTAAACTGTAAAAGCAGCAATAAAAATGACANTTCACTCCTTTATTTTGTTTGTGAAAACCTGGTTTTGATTTCCAATGGATTTCCATATTAAAATTAGATGTGAACCAACGAATTGTGTGTTAAACCCATTAAATCGAGCCATCCATATAGGTTGTCCCAATTGATTGATATTATATTTCAATATGTTAATGGGTCTATCCGGCTCATACGTTCTCTGAAATGGATTAAGTTTAGGTGTGTAGAGAATTAAACAAGTTTGTAAACCTCTTGAGTCGAGTCGAGTATGTAAATGCACGATTTCGAGCTTAATTTTCAGCCGATTCGAGTTCAAATTCCTAAATAATCCAACTCTAAATTTATAACCAACCTAGTTGAGTCAGTTCCGAAAGAATAATATTATAATAATAATATATATTATTTTTAATTAATTCGAATATTAAATTCAACCTTAAGCTGAACATGAACCAAACCTCGAATCATAATTTTTTAATTTGAACCCGAACATAACCTTGTATATTTCGGGACAAACTGGAACCATGAAATAATACTTAAGTTCAACTAAATTCAATTTACTTACACTTAAGTTAATCCACTAGTTCTAGGAATGTACCTTTTATTCAAATTGGTGATAAATTTTTTTATTTAGCATCATTGGCCAATAAATCAAACCGGTGGGCCAATCCAACATATTTAGGGTTTTTCAGGCTTTTACAATAAACAAAGAAAATCAATATTATATTAATTTTCTCCGGTAACAAATACCTATTAATAAAATTGTCAATTTGGCAATGAATATTTTAATCTTGTTTGAACGAGTGTTTTAAAATGATTTTGTTTTTGCCTACATCAAAACATAAGTGAATAAATGGGAACAGGCGGTAAATAATATTAAATTTAATCTCAATCATCAAAAGACATTATAAGATCCCACTTAACAATAAGGATATATTATACATGCATTTTGAAAATAAGAATATAGTTTGAGAATGTGTTTTCATGATGTGATTATAGATCAAGAATGTGTTGAGTGTTATGTAATGTATAAATTAAATTGCAGAGTAACAATGATGTTCTGTATAAAATTAAATTTATCCAAGTTAGGTTCATCGTCGATAGCATTTACATGACGAAATAAATTATGTATGGTTATTGTTGCACGTTAAAGATACATTAGAATAGATAACTAAGAACGACGTTGTAAATGTTAGATTGTTTGTGGTGAAAGAAAATATGTTTTTTAGAGAATATATTTGTAATTTAAATAACGAGAATTCATTCTAATTTCCAAACCTATTACCTCATTTTGGATCCAAATAACAATTTGAAAATACATTTTGTTCACAATGAGAATACATTTGCTGTAGTGTTCTGTAAAAACTACAATAATAAATTTTAACATCAAAATGCATTTTGATAATGTATCCAGAACATAACCTAAGACATATTGATGATTCATGGAAAATTAGTTTATAATATTTTCTTAGCAAAAAGTTATTGATGAGATCCCCGGAACCCGGTACCTCGAACCTGATCAGGATCAAGCTTGGTCAGATGAGCCCAAATAACATAAGCCGAACTTGGAGGCCCAAATCCAACCCATGTGAATGAATGGCCCAGCCAGGCCAGGTGGCCCGATCGGCCATTCGTATCGATCGGTCCCGATAGGTAGGACCCAGTTTTCTCCCGCGCACTAAGACCGATCGATCCACACTTCACAGGCCTTGCTTCGGACCATCCATATTCCTCAACATGCGACGACAACCTCCGACAGTCCTGTCAGAGGCGTGGTCTGGCGAAGTCGTACGAGCCTACCTTAGCTTGGAAATAGCCGGCTAGTAGTGCCGAAAGGCCTAGTGCCATGCAGCTCTATGAAGCCATGCCCGGCGGCTGTTCCGCCTGACACGAGCCGACCTAGCCGCAGAGGACAAGCACAAAACGACACATTACTGTTCACACAGCACAGTATGCATATAAAAAGGATACTTGAGATGTGAAGAAAGGATTATCTTCCGATCCTTCTTACGAGCTTTCTGACTAAACCTCCTGTCGATTAATTTTCGATAAGTCTTTTCCCCTTTGTTGTCTAAAGAAAAAACATGGTCTTTGTGATTATTACCTTGTTTATTGAATCGACTAAGGGCATTTTCTAGCCCTTAGTCAAGTGGTTTTTTCCTCAGTTTTGAGGTTTTCCACTCTAAAACTGTCGTGTCTCGTCTACATTTGGTTTATAATCGTCCTACACACATTAAATAAATTATAACCGAATTCGTCTTGCTACGAACCGAACGATTGTTGACACCCCCGGTTTTCAAACCACAACAGTTTGGCGCCGTCTGTGGGGACGATTTCTCTAATCCCCAATCGAGGTCTTTACCCGGGATAGGATAATCAAAGGCATGGCAACTGGAACTTCAACGAACGATAGTTATACGCTTCCCAGCAGCCTTCCAGCATCAACGTTCTCTTTGTATGACCTGGAAGCTGTTGTCAGGAAAGTTATAATGGAAGTTACGTCGGAGAGGAGTGGAACAGAACCACCGGCTATCACAAGCCTTGGGTACGAGAGCGACCCAGACGCGCAGAGCTCCGATGAAGAGGAGATCATCAGACGTGGGGTAACAATAAGGAGGCCGAGATACCAGTCTACTCCACCTCCTCCAATTAGAACTCCAACTCCCGTTCCTGGGATGGACTAGGAACAGATGCAGAAACGCATTGACGAACTTACCAGGGAGTTGGAGACCCTGCGAACGCAGAGGGATTGCAGGCCCAATCTGGGGCGCAATCCTGAACTTTATGATCGAGCCATGGATGCCCCGATCAGGCGGAGCAAGGATGATGACTGGTGACATAATCTGCATATAACCCAGACATCATCCCAACAATCTAGAGGTGTCTCCGCCGCGTTGGGAGATTTGATGCTCCCTTTTTCCGAAGAGATTTGGGCGGCAGTCCCTAATCGATACTACCGCAACCCCGAAGGGTTGCCAGTGTTCCGAGGCGACGGTGATCCTATCGATCATGTCGCGGATTTCGAGCTAAGGATGGGGACCGTTCGGGCCTCTGATTCATTGAAGTGCTGCATCTTCGCGGCAGGGTTGTAGGGCGATGCCCGGACCTGGTTCAAGAACTTACCAGCCCGATCCATACAGTCGTATGGCAAATTCATCCTAGCTTTCTAGGAGCAGTTTGCTCCAAATGTAGGACCGCCCCGTAGCATGCAGGAACTATACGACTGAAGTATATCCCAGCAAAGATGAGTCTCCATTATTTTATGGAGAAGTTCAACCGAATTGCTCGGGGTATCAAGTTGGAGCTCCGAGATAAAATCGATATCTTGCAGCAGGTCTTGGGACCATGCGGCCTTTCGGCCAGCCTTGTAAAGAGTCCACCGTCCACCTTGGGAAAGCTCCTTCAGAAAATCAATAAGTACATCAAGGTGGATGAAGCGCTGGGAGCGGGATATCGAAAGCCTGGCGGGAATTCTGATCCCGCAGGTGATCATAGGGTATCTTACCCTAAGAGATAGCCGCGGGAAGTTGCGGATGTGGCTGAAAAGTTCGTCCCCCAGAAGAAGGAGGATAATCGGGTCTATTGCGAGTTGCATCACAATCGCGATCACCCGACGCTGAAATGCCCACTACTGCGAGAGACAGTAGCGGCGATGAATAAGAAAAAGCCCGATCATAATGATCACAGGGGCAAGCGGGCAGATTCTCCCCGAATAAGCCATCAGGGTGACGATCGTCATAGGCCGAGGGGGAGAGATAATCGGGGCCAGCCCCGCCACTATAACGATCGGGCAGGAGACCGAAGGTCCCCCAACCCGAACAGGATAGAGGCCAGCATGGTCAAGAGAACCATGGCCAGGGCCGAAGGAGGAGATGGCGGGGCCGTGGCGGCAGAGCCCCACGAAATGAAGGTGAAAGGTGGGAGCAGCCAACTCCCCCACCTGCCGAAGTGGGCACCCAACCTCCCCCGAAATGAGGAGGTGCCTAGAGAAAGATAGGTCTCCGGAGACATTTATGTTATCTCCGGCGGAATAAGGATTAACGAGTCGGTCAGGGACCGAAAAAGAGCAGCGCGAGAGGAGTTTCCCGAAAGTTCCGAATTTGTGGCGTTGGTCAAATATGAATCGGCTGAGAGGTCCTATACCTTCGAGGGCGATATCATCTTCATTGCAGCCGATCGAGAAGGGGTTACCGATCCGTGTGATGATCCCTTCATCATCACTGGAATCATCGCCGACCGACGGGTCCATAGGATTTTGGTGGACACCGGGTCTTCATGCAATCTAATGAAGCGTGAAGTGGCCGAGATGCTAGGAGTCGCGGCTCATGATCTCTCTATTGCCAATATAACCCTTTGGTCGTTCGACTAGAGAAGTGTTATCCCGTGCTGGAAAATTCTTTTCCCGGTCACTTTGGGGGAACCGGGCAGGGACCGATCGGAAACCCTGGAATTCATAGTCGTTGAAGTCGATCTGGCCTATAACGATATTATTGGGCGGACCGGCCTCAATAAGTTTGAGGCGGTCCCTTCTACGTATCATATGATGCTCAAGTTCCCATTCACTTATGGAGTGATTTCTATCAAGGGGAACCAGAAAGTAGCAAGACAGTGTTACATGAGCTCGTACCGAACCTTGGCACCAATCAAGAGAGCTCGGGTGGATTTGCTCGAAGAGCCCCCACACCCGAGGCAAGCTATGGAACCCGTTGGGTTCAAGCTTATCAACTTGGTTGAGGATGACTCAACCAAGAGTACTCGCATCGGGGCACATCTAGGCCCGACCTTCGAAGAAAAACTGGTCCGCTTGCTGAGAAGCAATGTGGACATCTTTGCTTGGACCCCGGACGATGTGCCGGGGATTGACCGATCCGAGAGTGAGCATCGGATCAACACTGAGCCCGGAACCAAGCCTATTAGGCAAAAGAGGAGACGCTATTCTCCTGAGAAGATTGAAATCATCCGGGTCCAGGTAGACAAGTTGCTGCGGTTGGGTTTCATTAGGGAGATTCACTACACTGAATGGGTTGCTAACCCGGTGGTGGTCTCCAAGGCAGATGGGAAGTGGAGGATGTGCATTGATTTTACCGACGTCAACAAGAGCTGTGAGTCGGATCATTTCCCACTGCCGCACATTGACTGATTGGTGGATGCTGTGGCTGGCAGCACAATGATGAGTACCATGGAAGCTTACTCCGGGTACCATCAGATCTTCCTTGCTAAGGAATATCAGAAGAATGCATCATTCATGACAGAAGACGGCGTTTATTGCTACGAGGTTATGCCTTTCGGCTTAAAGAACGTCGGAGCAACATACCAGAGGTTGGTCAACAAGATCTTTAGGGATTTGATAGGCCACATTATGGAAGTGTATGTTGATGATATGATTGTCAAGTCCATGAATGATGAAGATTATATTCCTTATTTGTCTCGTTGTTTCGAAGTATGCCGTAAATATAAGCTCAAACTAAATCCAAACAAGTGTTGCTTCGGGATTCGAATTGGCAAATTCCTTGGATATTATGTTTCTGAGAAATGCATAGAGGTTAATCCGGAGAAAGTCCAGACAATTATTGACATGCAACCTCCGAGAAACAAGCGAGAATTTCAGAGGCTAACCGGCCGATTGACAGCGCTGAGCAAGTTTATCTCTAGGTCCACAGACTGGGCTCTCCCTTTTTTCAGGATCTTAAGGAAAGCCAGCCATCTCGGCTGGACCAAAGAGTGCGATCGGACATTTTACTACTTGAAGACTTATTTGAGCACTCATCCTGTGATGGTAGACCCGACTTGCCACGAACCCTTAGGGTTATATCTGGATGTGTGAAAGGCCAAGTCAGCGCAGATCTGGTAACCATTGGGGATGACATTCACCGACATGTCTAATACGTGAGTCATTCCCTGGTACCAGCCGAAACCAGATACACTACATTGGAGAAATTCATGTTGGCCTTGCAGAAAGCTATATCTAAACTTAAGCATTATTTCGAAGGCCGAAAGGTTTAGTGTATACTGATAAGCCTTTGAAGGCAGTTTTGAGTCAGGCGGACTCCAATGAAAGGTTGGTGTAACGACCCGTCTTTCATCTTGCACGATATTATCCGCTTTGGACTAGGCTGACCCTAATGACACCCACATAGTCCTCACGGTTTTACTTTTTCCCTAGCCCTCACACTTCCCAGTGGGTCACCCATCTCTGAATTGCTCCAGGGTGAGCACGCTTAACTTTCCAGTTCTAACGTTCCGCTTGCCACTTTGCTAGGGAAAAGGCCTCGTGCAATGGAAGACGAATCATTATACTTAACATACGATCGTTCCCCGTCTATAGCCGATGTAGGGATTCGCCTAAGGTGCCCTCTCTCTCGCACCCCCAAGGGGACCTCACAGTTGGCCAAGCGGAAAATCAAGATCAGCTCCATGTATTTGGAATTCGTTCCCCGAAGGGCGATCAAAGCTCAAGTCCTCGCGGATTTCGTGGTCGAAATGACCCGATTGCTCATATTTCTGAACCAAGAGGACGACTGGTGGGTCATTTATGTTGACGGATCAACCTTCGGGGGAAAGGGAGCGGGCATCACCCTTGCTACACTTCAATGAGACGTTATCCACTCCGCGGTCAAGTTCTTGTTTTCTTGAACGAATAACATGGTGGAATACGAGGCCGTGCTGTCGGGGATGACCTTAGCCCAAAAGATGGTAGTTGCTAAGGTGCGAATGTTCTCATACTCCAAATTTGTAGTGGAGCAATTCGCAGGACGATTCAAAACACATGAGCCAACCATGAAGCTATATCATGCAAAGGTCTTGGAGATGTCAAAAAAGTTCCGAGAATTCTCACTTGACCACGTGCCTAGAGAACAAAATAAGGTGCCGACGTGTTAGCCAGACTGGCTGCAGGCTTACCAGACGTTGGATCAGGCACAGTATCGGTTCATATTCAGGACCGACCTTAAGTCGAAATCTCTGTGACCGAACAGTCGTTTGAGAAAGTCGGGGCTTTATGCCATGAATTCCAGGACTTGAAGATAAATGCCATTTACTCACCGGTAGATACCACGTGGATGACCCTTTTGTCAAGTATCTGACCAATGGCCATCTACCGGAAAATGCAATAGAGGCTAGAAAAATTGAGACCCGGGCGACGCGATATGTGCTAAATGACGGGCAGTTATTCAAAAAAAGCTTTGAATGACCGCTCTTGCGATGCCTATCCCCTATAGAGGCTGAGGCCGTTATGATTTATGTTCATGAAGGGATGTGCGGTATACATTCTGGGGCCCGATCGTTATATCATCGTGTTATTAGGGTCGGGTATTTCTGGCCGACGCTCCTTGAGGATGCTAAGAAGTACACAAGACGTTGCGCTGCTTGCCAACATCATTCTCCGGTCCCCCAACTGCCAGGAGCATCCTTATCGATGACCCCACTTCCTTGTCCATTTGACAGATGGGGGATTGATATCCTGAGACCGTTTCCTCGATCGGTCCAGCAGCGAAAGTTTTGCATTGTGGCTGTTGAATATTATACAAAGTAGATCGAGGCTGAAGCGGTGGCTATTATTTCCGAAAAGGTTGAGAAGCACTTCCTATGGAGGAACATTATAAGTCATTCGGAGTACTTCGAGCTTTTGTATCAGATAATGGACTTCAATTCCACGGAAAAGCCGTTCGGGATCTTTGCATCAAATTTGGTATCGCTCAGCACTTCTCGTCGGTGGCTCATCCCCAGACCAACGGATTGACGGAGGTGTCCAACAAAGTTATCCTGAAGGGATTAAAAACTAAGTTGGAAGATTTTGGGGGAAAGTGACACGATCACATCTACGAGGTTCTATGGGTTTACCGCACTACTCCCCGTTCAACGACCCAAGAATCTCCATTCTCTTTAGTATATGGGTCTGAAGCGGTCAGTCCAGTGAAGGTAGCCATACGATCACCTCGGATAACCCAATATGACGAGCATCTGAATATTGAGTGAAGATCCTTAGATTTGGAAATGATTGAAGAGAAAAGGAACGTCATCTATGCGCGCATGTGTGCTTATCAAAAAACAATTGAGCGAGCTCATAACAAACGGGTCGTGCCAGAGAATTCTCAGAAGGCGATCTCGTTCTCAGGAATGTGAGAGTTCAGAGAAACGTTGGGAAGCTGGACATGAATTGGGAAGGGTTCTATCGAGTCCTGAAGAACCTAGGTGCTGGGGCTTATAAGTTAGAAAATTTGGATGGAAGTGAGATCCCCCGAACCTGGAATGTTATGAACCTAAGACGCTATTTTATATAAAGCCTTTGACGTTATTCGGTAATTTTGAAATGTAAAATGTTTCTCAAACATGAATAAGTTACAATGGGTACAATACAAACTATTTCTAGCTAGGCGAGTGACCGATCTCGAAGTTAGATTTTCTGGACAAGTTTGGACTGGTGACTGTAGCAATCCATCCATAAGGCTCCCGAGTAGTGTGACCGCTCTGACGAGTCAGTTGCTTCTACGCTTGTTGAGTACTTAGATGAATCACAAAACTCTCAGAACTCACTACGAACTCAATTTCCCCTTCATCGGCACCCACCACCTAGAAGCAGCTCTTGCTTTCTTGTGCTTGATCCATGAACGAGATAACAATGATAGAGTTAGCCGGTCAAAGTGCAAGCCAAAGCCCGCCATGTGACTATTTTAAGAACCTGGGCTTCGGCTAAATTTGTCATAGGACTTATAAAGAACCAAGGCAACGCCGCCAAGGTCATAATATTTTTTAGGGACGGATTCAAGTGTAGTCTGTTGGCGCAATTAGTATCCCCTAACTTACTAAACCCAGCAGGATTCAGAGTTAAGTTGAGAGGACTGTTCGGTCCGGGTTCAGCTTGAACCCCGAGCTTACACTTAGCAAAAATGACATTTTATTAAGAAACGGAGTTTACAAATACATAAGGGAAGGGACTGGAAGATTTAAAACCTAGTCTATTTGTCTTTCTTCCTTATCTGCTTCCCCAAACTTCTCCGCGATCCATACCTTGAGATCTTCCACCTTTTTCCCCCTTTCTTCAACTATTTCGTTGACCGATCTCTCCATCATGTCAAAGAGTGGATAGTTGGGATCGTTCTCCAGCGGGGGTTCTTCTAGTTCTGGGATCTCACGGAAGTTTCCATCTTTAGTTAGGGGATTGATCGTCTCCCAACGTTCATCTTCGGGATCCAGACCAAACTTGCTAATCACTTGGTCCTTCAGGTTATCCATATACTGGGAGACGCTCGGTCCGTAAACGTTTGCCTCTAAGGCAAACATCAGAGGTGATCGGGCAAAACCCAAAAGGGCTTCTCGAACCGCGCCCTCAGTTGCTCCTTGTACCCTAATCAAATCTTCCTTCAGTGCTTCCTTTTATTCCTTTAAGGCATCTTTCTCTTCCTGGGACCGAAGGAGAAGTCTGTTGCTCTCGTCAGATATTTCTTGAATCTGACGCTCCAGTTCCAAAACGCGGGCCGTTGCGGAATCAGCAGCTGCTTGGGCCTCTCCCGCCTAAGAAGCAGCTAGGGAAAGCTCAGTACCCGCTCCAAGCAACTCTCCATTCAGAAGGTCCCGATCGGCTCGGACCGATTCCAGCTCTTGCTGCTTGATCTCAACTTGCAGCTGAGCTAAGGCAAGTTGGCTTTCCAGATCTTCAGAAGCCGAAGAGATGCTTCGGCTTAGCTGGACGGCAGAAGCAAGGTCCAAAGCCCTTCTATGTGCCTACAAGAGACAAATTGGAGTATGAGCACACACCCGATCGGGGCAGCAAGAGCTGAATACAGCTTACCACAGCCTGGGACTCCATATAGGCTAGCACCAGGCCAGGAAGTGCGCCGTCAATACCGGGCGGGATTTTCCTCCCCAAGAGCCGGTATTCTTCAAGGGCGGCATCCTTCCATGAAGGGGAGACCCTTTTCGATCCCCGGGCTTTGGAAACGGAGACTACCATCTCCTGGATAGCCTCCCTAATGGACTCGGGGTTTGACGAGGACGGGGCCGATCTCTCCCCAATAGTGACCCCTTTTGCCGGGATCGGGGCTGCAGGCCTACTCACAGCTGACCGCAACCTTTTGTATTGCTTCGGGGCTTCCTCTTCTGGGCCCATCTTGCTTGTTGACGCGGAGACTGGAGGTCTCGGCACTCTGTCCCCTACGCTGGAGGATGGGCGTACGTCTTCCACTCGCATTGACCCCTGCAGCAACAACCGCACGACGTTAAGATCCATATGGGAGTTATTTCCGATTCTGTACATGGCGGGAAGGCCTAACGAGCGAATCTTTTTAGAAATCACCTCGTCCACCTCATCCATCGATCAGAGCTCTGGCCTCTGGCTGCTGGAGCTCCCCGCTGATCGTGAAGACCCAGCCGCGGCGTTGGGCTTAGGCTTGGACGCCTGCAGCTGAGCATCCTTTTTGGCTTTTGCAGCAGCGGCCACCGCAGCGAGTCGGTTTTCAGACATTGTATCAGTGGAAACTGCAAAAGAAAAATAATAAGGATAAAAAAATATGAACTAAAGGAAGCCAAAGTCGTACCCGATTCTTCTGACCCCGACGAGTCGGAGCTAGAGAAGATACCCTTTGGGGCAGGGGCGCCAGTTCTTCCTACTACCCCGATCTCTAGCAGCTTCTTCTCCCGAAGGATGTCTATCCATTTCAGACGCCTTTCTGGAGGAGGAATCATTGCCAAGGTGTTGGCAATATCCTGGCAGGATGGGTTGAACCGGCTTCGGTCTAATTTCCCGATGTCAGGGTGAGAGGTTAGGAAGGTAACCTTCAACAGGTCCTCCCTCGGGATGTCTATCCAGACGTAGCAAGATTCTCATTCATGAAGGGAATCTTCCTTGTCTACGATAATACATTTTTTTGTTCGGGTCGCTATATAATACAACATGCGACCCCCTAATAACCTCCTTCCCCTACGGGATCCCACCAGGAATAGTTTGAAAAAATGTTTGAGGGTCGACTCTACCCTCTGTTTATGGTAATAAAAATAAAGGCAATTATATAAACATAACTGCCCGGAAAGAGAGCAAAAGTCGGGCAGTGAATCTCCCGAAATACGGCCACGACAAAAGGGTGAATAGGGAATCGCATGCCGGACCTCAGGGAGGCATAGCTAACGGGGATGGCGTTAGCCGGAACATTTATTTCGGCGGGAAGGAAGCAAGGAACGTCCTCCTTCCCCCTCCAGATGGGATAATGGACATGGATTGAAAATTTGGCCAGAAATGCTTCGAGGTCCATCTCAGATATATCTGGATACCTAGTCCTACGAGGTGCCATGGATGGTTACCTTAGGATTTATGAGAGAATTGGAGTTGGAAGACGGTCGAGCAAAATCGCCAGAGAGTTCTAAGGCTTGAAAATTTTTTCGCAAAGTTATGATAATGGCTGCACAGGGCAGAAATCCCGACCTTTATAGCAGCGTATTACCCAATCACGGAGTGACACATCATTACTGCAGACGGCTGCAGTCTGACAGCATGTCCCCCCTTTGGAATACGGAAAGGCGTTCGCTATTACAGAGTCTAGAATTACGTTTTTACCCTCAACCGTTACGAATTTCAAATTTGAAAATTCACATCATGAAATTTTTGAGTGCAGGATCGGTCCCCGAGGACGCCGTTACGACCAGTTCGGGTACAGTTTTCCGTTGTTGCGATCGGGCACTGATGCCTCAAACGATCTCAATCTGATAATCGAACTCCGATCACCACCATGGTGGCGATAGAGTTCGAGGGGCTAGTGATGAGATCCCCGAAACCCGGTACCTCGAACCTGATCAGGACCAAGCTTGGTCAGATGAGCCCAAATAACATAAGCCGAACTTTGAGGCCCAGATCCAGCCCATGTGAATGAATGGCCCAGCTAGGCCCGATCGGCCATTCGTATCGATCGGTCCCGATAGATAGGGCCCAGTTTTCTCCCGTGCACCAGGACCGATCGGTCCACACTTCACAGGCCCTGCTTCGGGCCATCCATATTCCTCAACATGCGACGACAACCTCTGACAGTCCTGTCAGAGGCGTGGTCTGGTGAAGTCGTACGAGCCTCCCTTAACCTGGAAATAGTCGGCTAGTAGCGCCGAAAGACCTAGCGCCGTGCAGCTCTATGAAGCCATGTCCGGCGGCTGTTCCGCCTAACACGAGCCGACATAGCCGCAGAGGACAAATACAAAACGACACCTTACTGTTCACACAGCACAATAGACGTATAAAAAGGACACTTGGGGTGTGAAGAAATGATTATCTTCCTATCCTTCTTACAAGCTTTTTGACTAAACCTCCTGTCGATTTATTTTTGATAAGTCTTTTCCCCTTTGTTGTCTAAAGAAAAAACATGGTCTTTGTGATTATTACCTTATTTATTGAATCGACTAAGGACATTTTCTAACCCTTAGTCAAGTGGTTTTTTCTTCAGTTTTGAGGTTTTCCACTCTAAAAGTACCGTGTCTCGTCTACATTTGGTTTATAATCGTCCTCCACACATTAAATAAATTATAACCGAGTTCGTCTTGTTACGAACCGGACGACTGTTGACACCCCCGGTTTTCAAACCACAACAGTTATGTTCACCTTAGTAAGCCGATCTAATAGGGAAAACAAGAAACATTGAATTTATAAAGTCGGATCAATATATATTTATATAAAAAATGTGCACGAGTATAATATATAAAAAGATAAAATTATACCATAAAAGACTTAAACAATTCATTTACTATGATCTACGTTACTTCTTATAAACCAACTCAACTTTCCACTTCGGAGATTGGATAATTATCACTATTTCAACGATAAATAATACGAACAATATCATATTAGCTCAACACAGTGCCGGTAACGCAAAACTTGATGTACATGCATACAAACAATCTACGAGAATAAATCCAAACGTTTGTAAATATATACTTAAAACCAGGGAGAAATTTTCACCCATAAATCGATTCCTTCTTCTTTTTCACCTCCCTCTTGCCCCAACACCCTCCCGTTGGTTTCGAAAGTGGTTGAGAAGTTGCTGAGCCTGAAAATCCGACAGTAAACGAATGATAATTCCACATCAAGAACGAAAAAAATTCGAAATTTTAGAACCTTTTCCTTGGCTCTAGGAGTACCCATCTGAGATAATGCAACGAGGGGAGGAACAGCTCCTTCAACCAGAATGCTTCGACAATGTCGAGGATTGTTAAAGCATAGCTGCAACAGTACGGAGGCTGCATTTTCTTTACCTCTTGGGGATCCTGTTTCGACAATCTCAACGAGTAATGGTATCCCGTTTTCATTTGCGATATCCGAACACCCTTCAGCAATAGTTGATAGATTTGCTAAAAGAGCTACTGCTTTATCAACCATTTCTGATGCAGGGTCTAAGAATCCTACTAAATATTTCACAGCTCCTGCTTGAACCATACGAGCTTTGTTTTCATGGTTAATAGATAAGTTGAATAACGCAGTTGCAGCGTCTTTCTTTCCTCGAACTGTTCCGAATTGTAAAAGATTGAGTAATGCTTGTACTGCACCTGATCTACCGATCTTGATTCTGTACTCTTCCAAAAGAGAAACACTAAAAAGTGTAGCTGCAGCATTCTCTTTTGCTCCATCACTTCCTGTTTCTAACACATGAATAAGTGGCTTCACAACATTGCTTTCAGCAATCTTAATCTTTAGCTTTTCGTTTATCGATAAATTCAAAAGTGCGGTCACAGCATGTTCTTGTGTTAGCTTCACATCCGAGTATAAAAGTCCGATCAATAAAGGAATTGCCCCGGATTCACCGATAATGGTACGGTTATCTGTATTATACTTTGCAAGTAACCTTAGTTCTCGAGCAGCGAATGTTTGTAATTCCTTTGAATCACTACTCAAGCTTTTCATGAGTTTTCCAATATGGGAATCTGAGGTCAAGTCATCGTACCCCGAATCGGATGAAATCGAAAGTGATCTCGACGGATTATACTTGTTATCAAAGAAAGATGATGACTTAGCTCCGGAACACTTCGGGTCAATATATCGATCTGTTGAAGTATCTTGCAGGCTAGCTAATCTTGATTCACTTTCACTCAAAGCAACATAGTCGATGCTCGAAACAGCACTGGAAATGGATTCGCTCCGGCTGTGTGCATACGAATGATCACCCAAAGACTTATCTAGTTTCGTATCCTCTTCAAATGCTATTAGACTGTCACCTTCCTCTTTAACTTTCACTTCTTTATATAATGATCTCGAAGCAGAACTTTCCGATAGAAGAGAACAATTTGAGAGTGTTACTCCATGTTCTCTGCACCAATTTGCGAAGAGATCTTTGACGGTAAAATTCAGAATGAGGTTCCGATGAGAAAGCAGAATTCCCGTTTTCGGGCATCTTACTAGTCCATGGTCCAGCCATTTCTGAATGGCGGTTCGCTCAAAAGTTTGTCCAGAAGCAACAATTACAGGATCTGACATCAATTCTAGAGACAATGGACAACGGAAACATGAAGGAACCGGAACTCCAGTCCGAGTTTTAACATCTTCGAGCTTAACTACATATTCGCGGATATGTAATAATAGATTTGCAGCTAGAGAAACCTGATCCAAATCTTCTTTACTGTTAGATTCCTCATAAATCTGTCTCTCCTTTTCAATTGCAATAGCTTCCATCAGTATATCGTGACCCGAAATCAAGCTCAAGGACTCCACGATTTCCATAAGAAGTTTAGTGATAGCTAACTTCACACCCTTTTGGCTTCTAAGAACCTCTGTAATACATTCTGAAAGTCGTCCTATCTTCAGATCTTGCGACTCTTGTAAACATAACTAAATAGGATATGGAATCAGATACGAATTCGAAACGAAAAATGCCTTTTAGAACGGAACGTAAGAATCGAAACTGACCTGGGAACTTGGGAGATTTGAAATAGCTGCTGAAGATTCAAGTTGCCTGCATATAAGACGAGAGAGCCTGATGGAAGACATCTGGATTTTCAAGAGCAACGGCTTGCTCCGTAGTACCTTTGGATGCAAATGATGGAGTAAGAACAAAAAAAATAACACAAACTACAAAAACTAACTGCTATTATGAGCACATTTTATTATTACATTCAAGTGTTTATAAGAAGACGGGATGCTGAAGATTGATGCGTAACACTGCAGCTCAAGACGATCCAAAGTTACTCACAGTAATTATCTTGCTTGTTTTAGGAGACCATTTCTCGAGTAATTCTCTAGCCTCATTCACAGCTGCATCTAAATCTTTGCATTCTTCAAGGAACGCTTCGTTCGGAGGTATTCTGAGATCAATGAAGCCGTCAACTACTGGTCTCAAATGCTTCATTAAGGAGACAACATTTTGGTAATCCTTCTGAGCAGGCATTCTACTAGATGCACAGCAGGTTGCCAGATGAATGAATCGAGAAATGCTATTTGTAAGACATCTGTATGATGTCAAGTCCATTGACCTGCTTCACAAACAAGATTTAACTCAAGCTAAATTTCCATATAAATGTTCAAGACAAATTAACGAGAGCAATCGAACCAAAAACCGAGAAAGCTTCATTATTTTCATTGAATGAGGAGAATATTATGGATCTCTAAACTGTAAAAGCAGCAATAAAAATGACAAGATTGTCTTTAAAAACATCTAAATTTGGCGTAATGAAGGCGTTCACGATTACATCCAAAAACAATAAGCGAATAATCGATGAAAATTGAAGTAAGAAAACGCAAACCCACCTCTGCATCTGTCTTTACAAACGAAGATCCAAGAAAGAAACCCAGAAAAAAAGAGATCTTGAAGAAACCCAGAACAGAATCAAAGCATTAATAAAAATAACCCACAGCCTCACAAATCCAAGAAATATGATCCCCTTAGCTTAGCTTCTCCTTCCCATAAAAATTATGTCCTGCCCCTTTCACCCAGCTACGCATCTAGAACCATAAAAGGAAACATGAAAATCAAGGCAAGGCAAGCCAAGGGGAGTCCCCATGGGCCCTCTTACACATTAATCAGATAATTGCAATTTTGATGAATCACTAATGCAACGGGATTAGGCAGATTAAGTAAGCTTGTACTTTCAGTCCTTAACACGTTCGAATCATAGGAGATAGATTAAATTTATAAAAAAATAAATTTTAAACAACCAGTATTAAATAAAAAGGTATCCTTCTTGTAGATTTAATAATAGTACTATATTAATTATTATTTTTAATTATCATAGTAGATTTAGGATTTAACCGAAAACCCGATCCAATATTATATATGGGTTGAGATGACTACCATGGTTAAAGATCCTAATGTATAGGAATTGAATGATTCTGGTAGAACAAAAAATCAAATAGGGCCCGACCGTTCTTTTTTATTTATTTACAAAATTCAAATCCAAACGTATTATTGGAGAAGATATTAGACGTGATCTTGTGTGTTCTTTCTCAAATTTTTGTGCCATGTAAATGGTAAATTGGACAATACTCAAATCTTCATTCATAATGTTAGTTCAACGACTAAGTTGTTTTGGTGAGGAAATCGATCAATTGTATTCAATGTTGGACGTTCTGTTGGTAGCATGTGATCCATCGCCAATGTCGTCTCGCCGTCGTAGGTATACGAAGCAAGTCTGGATGTTAGAATGAAGTTCAAAGATAAATTTAATCTTCAATATTGCATTGCACATTTCCATAGTCGAAAATATATTAATATATAGTTGTAGGAAGTGGATAAGATAAATGAACAATCAAATATGTGCATGATGCTTACACTTTTTATTTGAGAGCAATATGTTGGGACGAGATCAAATATGTCAAATATTTGTATATAAACATCATTATATGTGCAATAACATATTACTAGAAGAGAATCATCATAATATATTAAAGAATATTCATCTACAAATAATTTGGAGGCCGGCTACACACCTCCAACCATAAAACGAGTAACAACTTTCATCATACACCTCACCGAGGAAGTGTTACATAAAATTTGGTGTAAGAGAACATCCAAGACCACGCCAAAAGCTGCATAATACAAGCACAATTTAATTAAATATATTGTATTAATTTTCTTTAATACCAAAACATATACAATTCTAAATGCACTATCAAGAGTCATAGATATAGTTGTAATTTTCACTGTTATTATAATCATAAAACTTTAGATATCAAAATTATCAAAACAATAAAACTATGAGAATCAAATTTGTGTGTCGCCTTATATGTCAAAGTTGAACTCGAATTGATCCCAAACATTAATAGAACTAACTTTGAATTGTTGATGCCTTGAGGTTTTTTAAACCTCAATCGAACTTAGTCTATTTCTAGGAAAATTCGAACATTGAAAGAACATTTTGTTTATTTTGTTAACCATAGGGTTATTAAATCATGCAAACATACTTAACTTCTAGGTTTTATGTATTTCTAACCAACGTTGTTAGAAAAAATATTTTATATTTAATTTCCACAAATCCTATTTTATATTACCACATTGTCCTTAATCGATTTGGGATATCTTAAGTGTGAAAAATATTTATATTTAATTTCCACAAATCCTATTTTATTATTACCACATTTTCCTTAATCGATTTGGGACATCTTAAGGTTATGTTTATTTTTTTTAAACGCAAGTTTTGTGGTTCTACCTAAATCCTTCGTCAAGGTGATTGGAACTTTTTTATATATTTATTTTTTATTATTAAAAAACATAAAATATTTGTAACACATTCAAAAAATATGATTTGAATCTCTAACTATAACCTTCATTTTGAGAGCAATATTAGTTTTAGATTATCTTTTAAATCACATCTTTATTTGTTTAAATTGCGCCGTTGACTGACATGATGCTACGTTGCGCTGCAGTTGACGTGGCCTCATGGAGGAGATAGATATTTACCCCAGGGGAGAAATGGCCGTTAGGAATTTATTGCTAATATGCGCCATAAATGGCGTCGCCACGGAAGCCGAACTACCGATTTTGCCGCTGCAATTTTTCTTAATTCTATATTCCTGGCCTTTACTGTTCCAGAGAGGAGGGTGACGGATCATTTCTGACCCGTTTCCCTGGGCCCTGAGCTCCTGATCACGCCGGAAAAAATGGCGGAAGAATTCTCCGATGGGGATTCAAACGATTATGAAGGCGAAATTGAATTAGAAAAAGAATACGATCGATTGGGCTCTAAGAAATCGAGAATCCATTCTCTGGTTGAATTCCGATTAATGGTGGAGCAAGCGATTCTCGGAAATAATATTCTCATTGAAAATGAAAACAGAAAGGAGATTACATTATGGGGCGTGCCCTTATTACCGAGCGCCAGTCACCCAGGGACGGACGCCGTTCTGATGAAGTTCTTGAAAGCCAAACACTACAAAGCTGTAGATGCGTTCAAAATGCTACGCAAGACTCTGAAATGGCGTGCTGATTTCCAGCCTGAAAGAGGTTTTGAAGAAACCTCCAGACTTGATTGCGATAACTTGTGGTTTACAGGTGCGATGGATAAAGAAGGGCGTCCTTTATGTTTCAATGTTTTGGGGAAGGAATTTCAGAGACAACTCACGAAGTCTGATTATGGAGGCAAGTACGATGATTATCTGAGATGGAGAGTTTGGTGTGTAGAGAAAGGGATTCAGAATCTGAGATTTGAACCAGGTGGGGCGGATTCATTTATACAGATCTTTGATCTGAGAAATGCTTCTGGGCTTGCAATGGAACAGGTAAAATTGGTAAGCAAAAAGATGATGTATTTGCTTCGTGATCATTATCCTGGAATCGTGTACAAGAATGTAAGTGAATTGCAGCTTTCTTTTTCATTTGATTTTGCTATAAGATTGCAGCCATTTCTGTGCAGATAATCATAAACGCTCCATGGTTTCTATCTCTAAACGCTTTAAACTTGAGGGTGATAAAGAAAAGAAGCAGGAACAAGTTCATTTTTGTGAAACCTTCAGGAATAACACGCACACTTCTCAAGTAAAGGCTAAATACCAAATCTTATATTATCCAATGGCATGCTCATAGTTTTAAAGCACAGGTATGCTACAATAGAGAACATTCCGGTAGAATACGGAGGCCTGAAACGTGATAGCGAAGTAGGATTCACATTGGAAGATAAAGTTCATGAGGTAGATGTAAGAGCAAACTCAACAGAATTCATTCAGATACCTATAAATCAGGTTGTTTTAAGCCTTTGCTTTATACATTCAAATCTGTGGAGCTATAGTTTGTAAGATTGTGCAGGTTGGGGTCAATTTGAGCTGGGATTTGACCTTTGTTGGTCATGAAGTCACATACAGAGAAGAATTTGTGCCAAATGATGACTGTTCTTATAAAATATTGCTCCAGGAGAAGAAACTGAGAGAAAGTACAAGGAATTCATTTTACATTAGAGAGCCTGGGAAGATTTTGATCACTATAGTTAATGCATCTTATGTAAAGAGGAAGGCTTTCTATAGGTACAAGAGCATGCCATTTGTGCCCATGTACGCGTTCATTAACTGATCAAATTTCCATAACATTTCTTATGAAGATCACACTCAGATTTTGTTCATAGTTAGCTGAAAATTTGCTGTCTGTACAAAAATTCTGCCTGTTTACAGAGATGACATCTTTATGATATGAAATGAATGAATTTAGACAATAGCTTGTATCTTATAGTAAAAATCTTGCAGTTTTGTTTCTTTGCAGCCGGAAATCTTCTCCGATTAGCTTCTCGCAGGAGAAGGGGATGTTTTTATATAAGAGTGAGTTTGAACTGAAGATTGCTCCTTATTTTATGAAGTGCATTGAAGAACTAAGTTGTAAGATGTTTTAACGCCTCGATACCCATATCGAAGCGCTATGGAGCCATAGCATTTTCTAATATGACCGGTATACCACTCGTTTTTAAGTAGAAAAGACACTTTTAACTTCAAAGTTGTGATGAAATGTGGTTAGTTTACATTTTATTTGCCGAAATAAAACGTATTCATCTTGATGAAAATAATATGTAGACACATCTTGTAGGATAAAAACAAACAACATATATAACCTTGGATGCACTATGATGTATGTCTGAATAATGGCTTTGTGATGTTGGATTTTCCAGTAAAAGATGATCAGTTGGTTTGTGGTAGCAAAAAGCTGAAACCCGAATTCTCGCGGATGAGAGGAGGTGGATCAATGTCCGAGATATCGATCCGGTCCATCGATTTGGAAAGATCATCGACGGAGAACGGTATGCTGCAATATAATTTAAGGTTGAAATGGTATAAGATAAAAAGCTATGTAATTCATGTACAACAAACACCTTGAGTCATCATCCAAGAGGAACGAACTACTGACAGCATTGTTCGAATCCTCCGTCATTAAGATTCTCATATTCGATATTACCTGTTGATGAAATAAGTAAGTTTTCCGATAAATTTGAAGCTATGTTAAGTGCGTTACATCGGGAGATAAGCTATGAGTTCCATATTTGTCGTCCCAGTACATCGTGCTGATTCTATATAGCTGTTGAATACTAAGAACCTTCATAAAAACAACCACAAACAAACATAAGAATGGTAACTTGATTAAACTGTATTCTGTATCATATATTACTTACTGGGCAAAGATCATGACTTATTTCATCTAAACTTTTCTTTGGTTTTTGATGTATAACCTGTTGAAGAATAAGATGTTGAATGAATCTGGGATTTAAGTAAGCAATAATGATCTTTCAAGGAAATAAAAATACCAGGAATCCGATAGCCTGTCGTATGTGTTTGAGCTCATCCCAAGCTGTACCTGCATACTGGAGCCGAATTCGGATTAAGCAACATAAAGATAAATGGGAACAAGGAAGAAGTTCTGATGAGACAGTGAATGAAAAAGGTACCTCATCAGTAGCTTTGTAACACCAGTGTTCGAGCTCGGCCAAACCAGCCTTCACATATTCACCATTACTGAACGAGCAGCATTCTCGTCTAAGTAAGAGACTGCGAATATATGGCGATAACACAGTAATAAAAAATGGGAAACTTAAGGATGAGTTCAACCAGTAGTGAATCATACCTGTTGAATAACTGCACATTGATGAATGAGAATATTTGAGTGAATATTTTCCGAACCAAAAACGGAGGGACCTGAGGAAAACCGAAGAATATTTCAGTCAATGATCGATATACATATTGCATAAAGAGATGACAAAGGTTTTGTTACATGGTTGGTTTTCAAAACATTGAGGAAATTCCCAAGGCTTTTGACAATTCCTTGCCAATGAGCAATCAAAATTTCTTGGGCAGCAGCATTCGCTAGAGTACGCGCTGTACCTTTCATGAAGTGAGCCCGGGATATTCTAGGTGCCTGTGCTGATGAAAACAACTTTAAGCCTAGAAAAATTGCTAGCATTCATTTCAGTATCTTGCTTTTATACCTGGATGCATTGTCCAAGAACAGGAGAAATTTCTTTCTTCAAGTTGTCTCGTATCATACCATAAATTTTCTCTACATAAGCAGTAAGCTGTTGCTTGAATAACAATGCAGGGTATTTAGCATCTACTTGACGTATGGTGCTGGCTGAATCATCCGTTAGCAATGATAGATTAACTTCCTGAGGCGTGCTCCGGAAACTCTGGAAAAAGTATGAAATTAGAAATTATGCATCTCTGTATGAAAATAAATGCATACCTGAGTCATTCTCCCAAAAAGAGTAGCTGAAGGAGATCTTCTATGTTGTGGAGGAGCCCCTGCACCTCCACCGGCTTTAAGCGTACGTTGCAGTAGTAACAACAAAGTTGACGCATTTGACAACCAGTATGCCAAGAGATCATTTTTGTCACCAGTCTTCAGTTCAAAGGAACTTTCAGTTTAAGGGGTTAAAATAAACTATAATTATATGAATGAAGATTCAGAATTTCTTACTTCGATAGCATTACCAATTGCTTGTATTATGCGATCAAAGATGCTCGTTCTTTCGACCTCAAATGAATGCCAGTGCCGTAGACACTTATATATTATGCAAGCAGTCACTGGCCTGCCTCTAGCGAAGCCCAAATGCTGCGCAATGCATCGGATTAGTAAATCATGATACTCTTGTTGCTTCTCATTGAGTGTTTTCTGAGGTCGGTCTTCCATCTCTGATTGCTCTCGTGTTTTCAAAGAAGAACTTCGAAAATCCTTCACCATTTGCATCAACATGTTAGCATTACATCAAGCTTGAATGAAAGAGATTGTTTTTATCAGATTTGTTAGACTTACAGCATTCGATTTTGCACTCTCTGCCCTCTGAAATGTTGTGAATGAAAAATCTATAAATCAAGAAGTAGATACGCAGAAAATCCTTCTCACAGGAATTATATATTGATCCTACCTGCATAATTGATCTTGAACTTCTGGAGAGCAATTTATTATTTTGTGCCATGGCAAGTGCTTGCTGACGAAGAACTTTATTTTCTGATTCGACATTTGTTATCTTGTCTTCAAGCCTATAAGCAGTAATAACATCATGCCGATTCGGTTAATAAGTTAATGAAGGAGCAAAAAATGATGCAAATGTCAATTGCAGGACCTGCTCAATGACTCCTGAAGTTGAGTTACTTTTCTTTCAGTTTCTTCCAACTTTTGACTCTTCCCTTCACCTGATTCGTGTGCTGCAGCGCATCTCTTTTCAGCATCATCAGCCCTTTGCCTCTCAGAATCCAACAAATGCTAAAAAATAACAACACATTCAAGGGTATAAATTAAGAGATTCATTGGAATAGCTTCAGCTGCATTAGTATTACTTTCAACTTCTCCATTTCTACATTAAGAGCCTCGATCTTGGCAGTATCCTCGACAGGAACTGGGGTTTCTTTAACTACTGCAGAGACTTCTTCTATTGCTTTTTGTGCTGCCTCTCGTTCCTTAATAAGTTGAGCATTTGTTTCATCCACTTTGATTTGCATGGCTTCCAATGCTTGCTGCAACTTCATCATCTCCTGACTCTTAGTTTCTTCCAAGTCGACCTGTGTAGAAAAGGTGTCCATTTAAATGCGGATCTTTACACACAAAATTTTACCTCAAATTCATATGCAAATTATAACTTCATAGCCGTAGTATAGTTACCCTTCTTCTCTTTTCAAGCTGTACACGCAGAGTAAGGTCTTCAACCTGCTTTTCAAGTTTATCCTTCGCTTCTTTCAGTGCACCGGTTTCTCGTGCAGCCTGTATATATACGGCACAGAACAGTTTATACATAATGTAAACAAAATTCAAGCAAAAGAAGTGTGATTCTATTGGTGTAAGTACAGCAAATCCTACCATTTTCAGTTTCCTAAGCTCTTTTCTACCCATTCTTCCCCTCCACCTGCATTGTGTGAGTATGGTTGCCCTAATGAGTCTCTTGTAATACAAATAATCTCGATAACCACGCCATCTTGTCTGCGAATACAATTCCAGTACACATAAGAATACTTCGAATCGTTGCAGTAAAGTTTTTCCAAGCTAAGAATTTTAATCACCTGTATAATAGTAGATGCCTTACTTCGCTTCCTATGACTGAATTCACAGTGGGCAGCCATAGCACGCATCCCAGCTTGCACCAATATAACCGATGATTTAAGCTTAGAGTAATGCCTCCTTGAGACATGTCCTCTATGTTTGGTCTGAATTTTAAGAGTAGCTGCTTCCCTTTTAAGCTTAGTGAAAAGTTTGAAAGCAAGCCTCCCTGAAAGTGAAAAAAGTGCACCATATGAGCTAAACGTTTCGTACATTTCATTGCGAAACGACTGAGGTACCTCTGCAAAGGGATTGCATAGATACTGCTGCCTTGTGCAAGGCAAGAAAGTTTTTCCTTGCAATATGAGTTTTGATCTTTCTTTGAATCGTCTTTGCTGCATTACTGAGTTTTAGAGCTCTTCGAGCATCTAAATCGGCCATTTGACCGGCTCTCAGAAACACCTTAGTTTTCCCTATCTGTAAAATGATGTGGTATAGATTATCATGAAGCAAATATACACGAAAAGCCTCGGGTATTAAAAGCATATGATCCTTCGCAATTAGTACTACAAAACATCTAACCTGAGCACCAGTGAGATTCATCTTCTCTATAATCTTTTTGCATACCGCTTTTTCGTCAATACTGCTCACATTATTAAGGAAATTAAAGGCTTTCGTTCAGTCGAGCACTAACTTAGCACAAAAAGGTAAATGTACTTTCACTTTACTTACTTCCCTTCCATGAGCTCCGGAGCTAGAATTCCAAACCGGTTGAGAAATTCATAAAATGTTTTACGTGTAGGATAACCCGCACAACTAATTCTAATCGCTTCTAGAACACCCTGCAAAAAGTTATAACACGAGTAACGATCTATTAAGACGAAATAAGGGGTATTAGACATTGAAAAGACTCAAACAAAAAAAAAGAATTTGGCACTCACACCACACCGTAGTTGCTGGAGAATATTTAGATTCTCAAATATAGAAGGCTTCAGAAGGTTATTAGGCTTAACACATCTAATGTAGTGTGGCTCTGTAGAATTCAATGTTTCCATAAGTTGTTGGAGTTGAGTCTGTATAGATAAAATAAAGCATCAGCTTTCAACATTTACTATGAACACCTAACTGCACTCAAGAATGAAATACCTTGAACCGTGAACCTATCGATGAAAATTTCGAAGACTTGTTTGTCTTGTTGGTCTCTTCAGGAACAGGAGGAAAAAGTCCTGCAACAAATGAGCATTTGGAAGCAGAAAGCAAATCTTGATGTTCAGGAACCACATAATCTTTGTTTTTGTCCAAAAACTGATCAGACTGATACTGGACCTAAAGCGTGCAAATTAACAAAAACCTCCAATTCAGTTGAAACTCGAACTGAATAAAAAACACATCACATTACCTCTCCAGCATAATGTGCAATGGTGAAATCGGTGCGAGAAAGTTTCGGTTTGACAAAGCGCTTATGGGATTTAAAGGTCTGATAGAGCTTATTGGAAAATGTTTCATGCGTTGACTTGGGAAACATACTGGAAAAATACCACAAACATCATGAAAATGTAGTTCAGAGAAAATTGCAAACCAAAAATCATTTTAAATAAGGACTCACCATGCCTCATCGAGAAGAGCAATAATCCCTCCAGGCTTCTGCGGGTACAAGTTAATAAATCATTGCTTCACTACATACCTCACAAGGAAAATATCAAAATAAATAAGGAGTTAAGAAAAAAACCTTTTCAATAAGATCAAGGACATCTTGGTTATCAACAAATTCTATGTAGCTCCAGTCAATTTCTTCTCTTGTGTATTCCTCTTGCTCCATCTTGAAAACATGCTGAAAAGGAAATACATAGAATTTCAGCACCAAATATGAAACTAACTGAAGAACTCGGGAAATATGTGGTACCTGGTTAAAATGTTGTTGCAGCTTCTCATTTGTAAAGTTAATGCAGAACTGTTCAAAACTAGTCACGAAATCATATTTTAGTACATTTAACAGCATTTATACATAATCGATTTATAAATTTGATTAAACGCATCTTACCTGTTAGTTTTGAAGCTTTCAAAACCATAAATATCAAGAACTCCTATTAGACACTTCGAGTTTGCGTCTTGCCCAATTGAAACATTTATTTTGTCAACTAACCTGTTGATATTTATCATATTTGTTTCAAAAATATATTGAGAACTGAATAAAAATTCAAGTCAAAATGTGGAACGTATACCAATCAAATAAACGAGAGTATGTCGTCTTTGCTAAGCCATCCCGACTAACTAAGGCACCATCAGGATCAAGACTTCTCTTGATAACTTCTTCTGGAGTGACCATTACCCGCTTCAATAGAGCATCTTCCAAGGCATTAGGATCACACCTATACAAAGCAAGAATTCATAGAGATTGAGATTTCAATTCAACTCACTTATCATTCAAAAGTAGGACCAAAATGATACATTAGAAGCTCTGCTGTGGTCTGAAGATGGAATTTGGATTTGTCGTCTTTAAGGACAGAAGAATCGACTTCTTGTCCTTTTGCAAATTGGATATTACCAAGATGAAGAATAGCTGCCACCACTCGGAAAATTGCCTCCTAAAAACTGGGGAAAATTAAATGCCGAATGATTATTGGATACAAAGATAGAATTTGTTCATCGTACCTGCTCCTTTTGACTAATTCCCACGACATCCATGGCTCTTCTAGTTGCCAAGTAATCATGTGCATCACTTACACCAACGAGTTCAGTACAATTTGACTGGTTAAGATAGTGAAACGTTTTGGGGCTTCCAAGTTTATACTTCTCAATTTCCTAACAAGATAAAGAACTAATCTTGCTGATTCAATGTTCATGAGTTTTTTGAATGAAAGTTGTATATGAACGCTAGAAGAACAGGGTACTAACCTCTTGTGGAGCTGCACAAAGAAGGTAGAAACAGTGGTAATTGCGTTCCGGGTCAGAAATTTGGCACACCCGAGATCTTTCTAGAAGATATGTTCTAATGGCTGCCCCTGATATTCTTACATGCTTATCAAACTGAATTTCAACAAATTTACCAAAGCGACTGTGCCAGAAGAAAAAAAATGTCAATATCAAATAAAAAAAATATAGATCCTTCTTTAGCTTATCAAAACTACATAAAGAAACCAATATGTACCTTGAGTTGTTATTTCTGACAGTTTTTGCATTTCCAAAAGCCTCGAGTACCGGATTTGACTGCACGAAACACACATATAATGCTCAAGAATTTTATAGCTATATGAAGCTACAAATGATCAAATCAAATTTACCTCAAGAACTTGTTGTTCTACTGTACGTCCTTCCGTTCCTTTTCGGCCTCCAAGATAAGCTAGATATTGCATAAGCATTTTAGTGGTTTCTGTCTTACCGGCACCACTTTCTCCACTGACCAGAATTGAGTTACTCTTCCCCTCATTTATCATTGCCCTGATCATCGTATAAATTCTATAATGAGTTATCTAGAAAATATACAAGCTTTTTGGGATTAATTGGTGTAATATAACCTGAAAGCAATATCTGCTACGGCAAAAACATGAGGGCTTAATTCTCCAAAAGGTGCCCCTTTGTATTGCTCCATCATATGCAAATCATAAAGGTGAGGTAGCCTTTGAAAGGGATTGATGGCTATAAGAATGCTTCCTGTATAAGTCTGCAGAAATGACATAGATCCATTTATAACAAAAACAAATAAGAAATCAAGTGATGTTTATACAAGATTTTCTTACATATATTTCATTAAGTTGATATCTTGTGGCCAAATTCTGCAGAACACCAGGTTCATGCAAATACGACAGTTTTGTCATGTCATCGACTCCACCAGCAGGTGCATCCTCATCCTTGGGATATATACTTGACAGCTTAACAATAATCTGATACAATGACAAAATTAGTTACTCAGCTTATACCACTAAAACTAATCTAAAAAGAAATTCCATATAACTTTCTCAATGCATTCACCAGAATACAAGCTAATGCATCACCACAAACTTACCTTCTTCCCATTTTTTGTTTGAACTTCACCTTCCAGTCCATCTATTCTCACCACATTCCCATCAACCCAGGCAATGTCTGGGTCCTCAACCCAAACATGAGAACCTACAATGAAATTGACTTGGGTGGCCTGCATATGAAGTACGATACATTTTTAATGAATTTAGCAGTTATTCAGTACAATAAAACAAGAATATGAACAATAGTTTTAGCATAAAATTTTCAAAGAATTCGAGTTTTACATATTTCACCGAAATCAGATATGGTCAAATGCTACCTAAAACACAAAGTGTCGACTACCAATGGCTCTCTAGTCTCCTAGAGCAATGCACGTAGGCTAGTTCTTTGAAATTTAAAGTTTCAAACAGTCAATTGATCAAAGTTGCATTCATTAAGATAATATATTCGGAATGGGCTAATCAAACACTCTAGACATGATTAGGATTTACATACATTAATCATATGCCCATAGATAACAGTTTCAAAAAACGTTTCACAACCCAGAATCAGATAGCCCCAGTACTCACCATCTTAATTCAATAAACAGGACATTCCCATCACCATTTCCACTCCGATCACAAGATAAAACAACTAATCTTCTTCACCTATCTTGACCCATCGCCCAAAATCATCTCGAGAACCCAAAAAACGTGTCGAAATAATATCAAAAAAATGAAAAAAATGAAACTCCCCCTGCTGGAACCCTGAAAAAAGACAATTCGCGAAAAACATGCGATGCCCCAATGTCTGAAACCCGAATAATAGTTTGTTAATGCTCCTTGTTCCTTGGGAACTCATTTGCGATGCGAGTAATGGGAATGGGTTTGTGGAGGAGAACGACATGCTTCGAATCCTACGTTGTCGGAGTTGAATCCTTCCTTAATGAACGATGGAAATAGGAGTATGTGTGAATTTGAGAGCCGTTGTGAATGTGCTGGAAAATCATTTTTATTGAAGAAATTAATTATAAATAATTACTATCACCAAAAATATTAATGGCGCTAACATATATAAATTAAATATTATAAATGGTATAGAATCGATCAATACTTTTAAAATTATATCGAGAAAGTGAACGTTATTATTCACTCTATAATTATTTTTAAATAATACAAAATATGTAATTTTTAAACTTTAAAAATATTAATTTATACTATTTTAAATTTGAGATTTAGTAATTTTCTCATCGTTTTTGTTTTATTATGGTTTAAAAAATCCTAGGGAAGATTGGATTACACAACACGTGGCGATATGCTATTCGTTCTTTGTTGATGAGAGGTTTGGTTCTGACCTTGAGTTTTGTTTCATTGTTCATCCATCGGGTATCTTCCTCGATTCTCAGCATTCCCAAACCCAAAACACAACAAAATATGGCTACAATCTCCACCTGTACCTCAACCCCCACAATCTCACGTGCCATCGTCCTCGGCAAGACGCCCACTGTCGCCTCCTCCGCCGTTGTCGGTTAGATCCATTGCACTTTCTGCTACTTCCATTATACATCTCGTTTATTTCACAGCTCGAATGAATTGTAAAACAGGGTTGCCTTCCATGACGAATAACGCCGGTAAGGTGAGATGCTCAGCCGAGAAGGCACGAGAAAGGGATCATAAAACTAATTTCGGATCGGCAGCTGCTGCTTCGGTGATGGCGGTGGGTGTATGGAGCCCGAGGGCGTTGGCTCTGGTGGATGAGAGGCTGAGCACGGAAGGAACTGGGCTGCCGTTCGGTCTGAGTAACAATCTGTTGGGTTGGATTATTTTGGGAGTTTTTGGTTTGATATGGTCCTTCTATATTGTCTACACTTCATCCCTTGATGAGGATGAAGACTCTGGTCTTTCCCTTTGACTCCACTTCTCTGTGTAATCCTTCAAAAGTATAAATATATTGCTAATTGTAATCTCATTCCTTTGTTAGCTTTATAATACTAATTAATTTATGTGGAAAGAAATAGAAATAAAATATAACTTATACGATATTCTATTGTTATTTTTATTAGGGGTCTATATGAATTTGATATTGGATTCTATAAGAAGTGAGATAGTCAACTGTTTTTGTAACTTTGTTCCTAGATTCGTCCAATCCTTTTGAGTGATTATTTCACACAGCTTGGGGTTAACATTTCATTTTTAATCACTTGTAAATATGTTTCGCGGTTATTTGATAGGTCTTAGTTCTTGTATATATAGTCATCCTTCGAATTTTGGTATTCTATGGTTTTTTCTTTCCGTTTGCATTCTTTTATTGCCAAAATTTTCCATTTGATATAAATGAATTTGAGAGTATCATACATTGTTGTGACGATTTTATCATACTTCAAGTCTATTCTTAAATTTCGTTGAGGGGTGTTTGTATTGTTATTTAGAGAGAGATGATGTTTGATTTTTAAGATGTCATAAGGTGTTAATAAAAATCACATTTCTTCACTATTATGCCCATATTGTCATTTATATATAATTTATTGATTTGTAATGTTTAATATGTTATTTCATTAATGAAGTGAATGTTAAAACTATTTGAGTTTGTACTTTGTATCCAAAATGACAATATATTTTTCATGTTTTTCATATAAATTATGTAGTATATAGAAAATTTATATAAAATGGATCATATTTTATTATTGGAGTTATGTTGTAAAGTTAAAATTGTGTTCCATACAAAGTTATTCATGCAAATCATACATAATAAACCAACCACACTAATAAATACATAAATTAGCAATTAACACATAGTTGTATTTTCAATTTTGATTTTACAAATTAATCAGTATCCAGTATCAAACCAATCTATAATAATTTAACAATATTTAATAATTTGTTTTCATGACATCTAAAATTGAGGTTAACAATGAATAAAACATTGATCGCATGACGATTTTATTGAAAAAGATCAAATCGCGGTATTTATTTCCCCGAGTTTTTAAGATAAAATTTTAAACTTCAAATTTGACTAAAAATAATTTTAATGTGTTTGGATTCTATTAAATATCTATTTTGAAAGTAATCATTTATAATTAATATAATATTTTCGAATAGAAGAGTACAATTACACAAAATATTATAATAATCTTAAGATGTTCTGCATATTTTATTATAAATCAAATCTATATTTTTCATTGATTTCAACTTGATGTCATTTGTGGGAAAATTTTCTATGATGAAATCATTTATATTGATACTTTTATCGAGTGTCAAATATAAATATTTGTCATCAATTTCAAAATAGTGTCATACCTAACATTTGATTAATGCGTAAACTTATTTTTGATGAACCATATGAGATCAAAAGTACTCATATAGTTGTAATTAACATGATAATATTCTTGGATAAGTTCAAATAATTCTATTGGTAATGTATAATCTCATTTCTCAATATTTGTGACACAAATGTTTGAGTGACGCGTAAACTTATTTTTGATGAACCATATGAGATAAAAAACACTCATATAATTGTAATTAGCATGAAAATATCTTTTGCAAACTTCAAATAACTTTTCTATTTTCTAATAATACATAATCTCAACTCTCAACATTTGTAGCGATATCAACTACACCAATACTTTCTTTGGTTCATGATGAACAAATGGTTTACAATTCTTAAAAAAATTATAATTATATTTAAGAAACTTTGCTAGTTTATGACCATCCCAAAATAAATGATATTTTAGTATCATTTACAATTTAGAATGTTATATAAATATATAAACAAGTATGAAGTGTTGCTATTTATTTTGATGAATATATAGGTAATGTTGGATGCATATAAAATGCACATACCTATTATTTTGAAATGAATCAAACAAGATTTCAATCAAATAAATGGCTTCCGATAAAGATTTTTAAAATTTTTTGTTAAATCTATATGATAGCATATTTGCAGTATTTTTTGAATAAAGATAAATGCATGCATACTTAGCATTGGTAAGACAAAAATATAAAATGTATACTAAGTCGAAGTAATCATCTCTTTCACCTTTCAATCTATTTTCATTATTATGATATCTCTCTTTAAATTATATAACAACAAAATTTTAACTTAAAAATTACAAAAAATGTTAAAAAGATTTAAAAAATTATAATATTTTTAATATTAGCATAAACAATTTTAGCAGTTTCTTTTACAGTTAAAATATTATAGGGATAGAGTCTTATGTGCTTTTATTTCTATGAAGATGGATAAACTCTACTATCATATCCATACAAAAAATAGTATACATAATTTTAGATAAAATATAATTAATGTTAAAAAAATAGTTCAAATAATCTACGAAATAAAACTATTGTATTAATTTGTACATCAAATCTATATTTTTCATTGACTTCAACTTGATGTCATTTGTGGGAAAATTTTCTATGACGAAATCATTTATATTGATACTATCATCTAGTGCCAAATATAAATATTTGTCATCAATTTCAAAATAGTGTCATAACTAAATATTTGATTAATACTTAAACTTATTTTTGATGAACCATATGAGATCAAAAGTACTCATATGGTTGTAATTAGCATGATAATATTCTTGGCTATGTTCAAAAAATTCTATTGTTAATGTATAATCTCATCTCTCAATATTTGTGGCACAAATGTTTGAGTGATGCGTAAACTTATTTATGATGAATCGTATTAGATAAAAAACACTCATATTGTGGTAATTAGCATGAAAATATATTTTGCTAACTTCAAATAATTTTTCTATTTTCTAATAATACGTCATCTCAACTCTCAACATTTGTAACGATATCAACTACAACAATACTTTCTTGAGTTCATGATGAATAAATGATTTACAATTCTTAAAAAAATTATAACTATATTTAAGAAAATTGGCTAATTTATGACCATCCCAAAATAAATGATATTCTACTATCATTTACAATTTAGGATGCTATATAAATATATAAACAAGTATGAAGTGTTACTATTTATTTTGATGAATATATAGGTAATATTATATGTATATAAAATGCACATACCTATTATTTTGAAATAAATCAAACAAGATTTCAATCAAATAAATGGCTTCCGATAAAGATTTTTAAATTTTTGTTAAATCTATATGATAGCATATTTGCAGTATTTTTTGAATAAAGATAAATGCATGGATACTTAGCATCGGTAAGACAAAAATATAAAATGTATATTAAGTCGAAGCAATCATCTCTTTCACATTTCAATCTATTTTCATTATTATAATCTCTCTTTTTAAATTATATAACAACAAATTTTAATTTAAAAATTACAAAAATGTTACAAAAGTTATAATACTTTTAATATTAGCATAAATAATCTTAGCAATTTTTTTTACAATTAAATATTATAGGGATCGAGTCTTATGAGTTCTTTTATTTCTATGAAAATGGATAAACCCTACTATCATATCCATACAAAAAATAGTATACATAATTTTAGATAAAATATAAATTAATGTTAAAAGAATAGTTCAAATAATCTACGAAATAAAACTATTGTATTAATTTGTACATCGAATCTCTATTTTTCATTGACTTCAACTTGATGTCATTTGTGGAAAAATTTTGCTATGATGAAATCATTTATATTGATACTATTATCCAGTGCCAAATATAAATATTTTGTTGAAGTTTGACTAATCTCGGTAATATCGTTGCTTTGTTTCATTAATGGGCTATCGTTAATGGGCTTTATACACGTTTATTGGGCTTAACATGTGGGCTGTGAAATCCTTTGGGCTGTGTATGTTGTGGGCTTTGATTCATTAATGGGCTTTATATACTTTCGTTGGGCCTCGTATGCTGTGGGCTGTGCAAAACTGACCTTGATAGTGGGCCGCTGGGGTCTTCTAAAATCTTCGTTTTTCTCTTGGGCTTGGCCTGTACTATATATACTGCGTTGCTTCAGAAATGCCTCACTTTTTTCATTTCTGCATTTAAGTTTCTGCGCTTTGCTCTCTAGCTGTTCTTGCTTTATCGTTCTGTTCTTGCTTATTGCTCTGTTATTGCTTGCGTTAGTGCTCTTGCTTTCGTTAGTGCTTTCGTTGCTCAGATCTGTAACGATACTGCACTGTTTTAGGTTTTAAAAGAGCTTTACATTTTTTCAAAAACTTACAGCGCCTTCTTTACGTTCTTGAGAAAATCTGTGGATTTTCTCAACGTTCTTGGCCTGATAGTCTGAGTTTCAGACAAATCTTTGACGATCTGAGGAACTGTGTGACTTGGTTAAAGAACGCATTTACATACTACACTTTACGTTCTGTATTTACATTCAGTATTATACGCTCTGCTTCTAGCCTAAACTGTTGGCTCTAAGCACTTACTGTGAGATTACTTAGTTTTTTGGGTTACGTCTTTGAGAAAACCTTTGGGTTTCTTAAAGACTTGTGTCAACGTAAGTGTTTTCAAGCCAGATCTGTATAGATCTGAGTTCCTGGAAACAGTGACCAAGATACGTACTGAAGCCTTAAAACATTACGTAGATCTTTGTAAATACGTTTGGCTTGTGTGATAAAAACTACCTACAGTTTCTGTCCACTGTTAAGGCCTCAAAACGTATATTCTGAAACTGCTGTGTTAACTAACGATCTGGTTGAAAACTGCAGGTTTACGTTACTGACTTCTTAGTGATTAAGAAGTCCAGTACACTGGTGATGATCTGTTACTATACCATAGCTTTAACTTCCTGTGAATATTTGTATTCTGTATTTTAGTTGGTTCTGTGTTCTGTTTTTGTTGAACATTACAACTAAAATAGTGAATAAATTGCAGGGTGTTGAAAAGTGGATTGCTGATACGATCGTGTCTTAACTAAGACGACGTGATCGGATACCACTATAAATCTGATGTCATTTTTATAGCTTTAAGAACGTAGCTTAACTAATAGGATTAAAATAACAACATATTTGTCATCAATTTCAAAATAATGTCATATATAAATATTTGATTAATACATAAACTTATTTTTCATGAACCATATGAGATCAAAAGTACTCATATGGTTGTAATTAGCATGATAATATTCTTGGCTATGTTCAAAAAATTCTATTGTTAATGTATAATCTCATCTCTCAATATTTGTGGCACAAATATTTGAGTGATGAGTAAACTTATTTCTGATGAATCGTATGAGATAAAAAACTCATATAGTTGTAATTAGCATGAAAATATCTTTTGTAAACTTCAAATTACTTTTTTATTTTCTAATAATATATAATCTCAACTCTCAATATTTATAGTGATATCAACTACATCAATACTTTCTTTAGTTCATGGTGAACAAATAGTTTACAATTCTTAAAAAACTTGGCTAGCTTATGACCATTCCAAAATAAAGGATATTCTAGTATCATAGACAATTTAGGATGCTATATAAATATATAAACAAGTATGAAGTGTTTGCTATTTATTTTGATGAGTATATAGGTAATATTATATGTATATAAAATGCACATACCTATTATTTTGAAATGAATCAAACAAGATTTCAATCAAATAAATGATTTCCGATAAAGATTTTTTAAAATTTTTTTTAAATCCATATGATAGCATATTTGCAGTATTTTTAAATAATTATAAATGCATGCATGCTTAGTATTGGTAAGACAAAAATATAAAATGTATACTAAGTCGAAGCAATCATCTCTTTCACCTTTCAATCTATTTTCATTATTATAATTTCCCTCTTTAAATTATATAACAACAAAATTTTAACTTAAAAATTACAAAATGTTAAAAAATATTAAAAAAGTTATAATACCTTTAATACAACCATAAACAATCTTATTAGTTTCTTTTACCGTTAAAATATTATACTATGGAGTCTTATGGGTACTTTTATTTCTATGAAGATAGATAAACACTACTATCATATCCCTACAAAAAATAGTATACATAATTTTAAGTAAAATATAAATTAATGTTAAAAGAATAGTTCAAATAATCTACGAAATAAAACTATTGTATTAATTTGTACATTGAATCTATAATTTTCATTGACTTTAACTTGATGTCATTTGTGTGAAAATTTTATATGATGAAATCATTTATATGGATACTATCATTCAGTGCCAAATATAAATATTTTTGTCATCAATTTTAAAATATTGCCATACCTAAATATTTGATTAATGTGTAAACTTATTTTTAATGAATCATATAAGATCAAAGTACTCATATGGTTGTAATTAGCATAATAATATTCTTGGCTAAATTCAAGTAATTCTATTGTTAATGTATAATCTCATCTCTCAATATTTGTGGCACATATGTTTGAGTGATGCACAAACTTATTTCTGATAAATCGTATGAGAAAAAAAGCACTCATATAGTTGTAATTAGCATGAAAATATCTTTTGCAAACTTCAAATTACTTTTATATTTTCTAATAATACATAATCTCATCAATCAACATTTGTAGCGATATCAATTACACCAATACTTTCTTTAGTTCATGATGAACAAATGGTTTACAATTCTTAAAAAAATTGTAATTATATTTAAGAAACTTGGCTAGTTTATAGACATCCCAAAATAAATGTTATTCTACTATCATTGATAATTTAGGATGATATATAAATGTATAAACAAGTATAAAATATTGCTATTTATTTTGATGAATATATAGGTAATGTTTGATGCATATAAAATGCACATACCTATTATTTTGAAATGAATCAAACAAGATTTCAATCAAATAAATGGCTTCCGATAAAGATTTTTAAAAATTTTTATTAAATCTATATGATAGCATATTTACAGTATTATTTGAATAAGGATAATTGCATCCATGCTTATCATCGCTAACACAAAAATATAAAATGTATACTAAGTCGAAGCAATCATCTCTTTCACCTTTTAATCTATTTTCATTATTATAATCTCTCTCTTTAAATTATATAACAAAAACTTTTAACTTAAAAATTACAAAAATGTTAAAAAAGATTAAAAAAATTATAATTCCTTTAATACTAGTATAAACAATTTTAGCAGTTTCTTTTATATTAAAATATTATAGGGATAGAGTCTTATGTGTGCTTTTATTTCTATGAAGATAGATAAACCCTACTATCATATCCCTACAAAAAATAGTATACATAATTTTAGGTAAAATTTAAATTAATATTGAAAGAATAATACAAATAATATAGGAAATAAAACTATTGTATTAATTTGTATATCAAATCTATATTTTTCATTGACTTCAACTTGGTGTCATTTGTGGAGAAATTTTCTATGATAAAATCATTTATATTGATATTATCATTCAATGTCAAATATAAATATTTGTCATAAATTTCAAAATATTGTAACCTTGTATTTTGCGGTGACATGCGTTGAAGTTATCGGTGTTCTTTTAATACAAACCAAAAAAATCATTATTGTGATAGTTCATTATTAGAAATCGCGTTTCAACCACCGCTAGTCGTATACCTATCACTTAATTCTTAATCTCTTATAGCACATGATATTTAATCTATTTTTCATTATTTTAGAATTAAATATTCTCAAATTTTCTATTAGGGCTTATGGTATTTCCTATATTTTTATTAATTTTACAATTTTAATATGACTATTTCTTCAAAATTGTTGTCTTAATTGTCGAAAATTGTAATTCATAATTTTTCATATATGACTGATGCATACATTTTTTTGTAAAACTACTTGCATGTGTTACTTGTGTTTTGAATTTTGTTACTTTGTGATTTTACATTACTAAAGGTATGATTGGTATGTGTTATTTTATATAAAGTATAATCAATACATTTTATTTTTACAGAATACATCACCTAACCAATTTTACATAGTTGAATCAAACAAATACAATTATATTTTTATGGATGTATCACCACTACCTTTATCTCCATTTTGTAATTTTCAATGACAAATCCATATTTGTTTGGTTGCAAAATTTCTTGATAGTACTTAAATTTAATATTATATTATAGTGACACTTAATGTTCATCATAGTTGTATTCTGACATTATTATTTTCATCGTTTTATTAGTTATATATATTTTAGTCATAATAGTTGTCATGTGTACCATATTTGGAGCATTCACTACTAAATCATGGTTCATTGTTAATTTTTAACCGCAAAATAATTTAAACAAGCACGCTTATTATCCAATGCAACTATTTTAGATATGTTTTTTGTACATACAATTTTAGTCACATATGAGGGGTAAAATATGATATTTTGTGCATCAATCTTTAACTTTTCGAAACCGAAAAGAATTTAACCAATTAACTATCCCCTTTAACTATTAATGTTTAAGATGTTGTTAGACTATGAGTATTATACTTTAATATTGATAATTTCCTAATAATAATTGTTGTTCAATTTAAAAAGTTGTTATAGAAGGTAAATTTGTTAACTTAATTTTGACTAAAAAGTTAGTGAAGGTCCTTAGCTAAAATATGGTTTTTCACTAATATATGTGACCAAAATATTCTAGAAAGATAGATATTTTTACAATAATACTTTCGACAATAAGGAGAATCTTTAGGTTATTTTCATTTTGTGCATTGTTGGTAATTTTGTTTAGACTTTGAAAAGTTAAGTGAAATGCTTGAAGCATCACACATTATTTTTGTCAATATATTCACTACCATTTTTTGTCTTTGCGGATATACCTATCTGTCACATGTATTTTTGCAAATACCAAAAATTGCTTTTGTGGATATATATATATCTATCATATTTATTTTCATAAAGATCAAAAATTGTTGTGGATACATTGGTAAAAAAGTCACATTTAATCTCACACATGTGATTAAAATAGTATATCCAAATAAATATGTCTAATAGTTGTATTGAAATGTACATCTTTAGACCATTTTTCCATTATATCTTATTTGTTTATTACACTAATCATTTTAGGTTCTATTGGGCTTTGGACATTCTTGGTCCAATAGACGGTACAAGGCTTATATTTAATAATTTATTTGTTTTGCTCAAAGTATTAAGGAAAGGTTCCAGATTTTTTAGCTTAGGATAACAGCAGCGATTTCTACAAGCTTCTTTCAATGGCGGCGTCATCACTGAGCTCGCCGAGGCTGGGCTCGTCGTTGTCTTCTCCGACATTGAAAACCCTAAGGAGCTGCAAGTTTCCTGCAATTATATTGTCGTTTTCTCGCTGTGTTGAGACTGTAGCCGCTGGGGATTTATTCCGTTCCATTTCTTTTTCGCGACGGGCTCGTCGCTACTCCTCCTTTGTTCGATCAGAGTTGGGTAATGGAAACGATACACAGCGACAGTACGATTATGATTTATTCACTATTGGCGCCGGAAGCGGTGGCGTTAGAGCATCTCGGTTCGCCGCCAATTTCGGGGCGAAGGTTGCTGTTTGCGAGTTGCCTTTTGCAACTATATCTTCTGATTCTACTGGAGGCGTTGGAGGAACGTATGTTCTCATCGTTATATCACCTTTACTAAACTATTTTTCAATTCAAGGATTGCATATTCTTCATTGTCTGCATGTTCAGATGCGTCCTCCGTGGATGCGTGCCGAAGAAACTCCTTGTATATGCATCAAAATTTTCTCATGAGTTTGAAGAGAGTGGCGGTTTTGGATGGAGCTATGAAGCAGATCCAAAGCATGATTGGAGTACCTTGATTGCTAACAAGAACGCCGAATTGCAACGCCTTACTGGAATTTACAAAAACATTCTAAAAAATGCTAGTGTTGAATTAATTGAAGGCTATGGCAAGGTCAGCTGATGCTCTAAAGCTGGGCATTCGTTAATTCTTGATAATAATCTGTATGGTGGATTCTTTCTCTATTCTATTAGGGTTGTTTGAACATTTTTTCAGATTGTAGATCCCCACACAGTGAGTGTAAATGGGAAGTTATATTCAGCTAGGAACATACTTGTTGCAGTTGGTGGGCGTCCCTTCTTGCCTGATATCCCTGGAATTGAATATGCAGTAGATTCTGATGCCGCGCTAGATTTGCCTTCAAGACCTGATAAAATTGCTATAGTTGGAGGTGGTTACATTGCTGTTGAATTTGCTGGCATATTTAATGGCTTGAAGAGCAACGTTCATGTTTTCATAAGGCAGAAGAAAGTCTTGAGAGGTTTCGATGAAGAGGTGATTTATTAGCATCTTTTAATTGCGCTATCATAAACACCAATCAAAAACAGTTTACCACTTGAAAATTATGTAGATTAGAGATTTTGTTGGAGAGCAAATGTCATTAAGGGGGATTGAGTTTCATACGGAAGAGACTCCTCAGGCTATTCTGAAATCATCAGACGGTCTGCTGTCCTTGAAGACGAGCAAGGGGACTGTCGATGGCTTTTCCCACGTCATGTTTGCAACAGGACGTAAGCCAAATACAAAGGTAATTTTTTGCTTGCTTTTACTCTTAACTTCAATTCGCACGTAGAATGTTCCTTTTCATTTGGTTGCCTTCCCTTTTGTTATATCTTCTTAGAAGGATTTTCAGAAATTTTTTTGCCGTTTATTCTGGTAACCATTAGTGGAGTTGTGACACCATTTTATTAGATTGTTTCAAATATCCTGAAAGTCATTTGTGCATTATTTTTTATCGCAGAACTTGGGTTTAGAAGCAGTTGGAGTTAAATTAAAACCTAATGGTGCAGTAGAGGTATTATTTTATTTTTGAAATCTACTTCTTTTCAGTTTCATCTGCATAAATGATTCTAATTCACTGTATTCTTTACTGGTAAATTGTTTAGGTTGACGAATATTCTCAGACCTCTGTCCCATCAATTTGGGCAATTGGAGATGTTACTGATAGGTTGAATTTGACACCAGTTGCGTTAATGGAAGGAGGTGCATTGGCAAAAACTCTTTTTGGAAATGAATTAACGAAGCCAGATTTCAGGTTTGGGAAATTTATTTAATAGTCTTTTTGCGTGTAAGAACACCTCTTGTTAGGATATAATGATGATCATGTTGTCTGTTTACTACAGTTTTGTTCCATCTGCTGTGTTTTCTCAACCTCCTATCGGTCAAGTTGGCCTTACGGAAGAGCAGGTAATAAGAATTTAGGATCTCATATCTGTAAAGCCTCCAAAACCCGAGTTTGAAGCATGCCGTGCTTCACCTACAAAATAATGAATCATTTTTTGTAAATATTACGTGTTTTGCAGGCTATAAAAGAGTATGGTGATATTGATGTTTATAAAGCAAACTTCAGGCATTTAAAGGCAACTGTATCAGGCCTACCCGATCGTGTTTTCATGAAACTTATTGTATGTGCCAAATCTAACAAAGTTGTTGGCCTACATATGTGTGGAGATGATTCACCCGAAATTGTTCAGGTTCGGCTCTTAGTCTTCCTCATTAGTGTGTTGATGGTGCGGGTTTCCTTTGCTGAATCATGAAATTTGTTCTCCATCAGGGATTTGCTGTTGCTGTAAAAGCTGGCCTAACAAAATCGGACTTCGATGCGACTGTGGGAATCCACCCAACAGCAGCAGAGGAGCTTGTAACAATGAGAACGCCTACTCGAAAAATTCGTAGTGCACCATTGGAGGTAATACTTTATAATGCGTCCATGCTTTTTCTATACCATTTTTTTCAGCAGTTGATCTAAATTTGTGTATTATGTTAAAAAGAGATGGGACAATTAAATGCAGAAGTAATAGAATATTGTGTGTATTTGAATGAATGCAGGGAAACACAGATCCTAATGTGAAAGCTGGTGCTGGTGCTGGTGCTGGTGCTGGTGCTGGTGCTGGTGCTGGTGCTGTTGCCAGTGCTTAGACAAGAAAGTCGGCACCAGATGTGTGTAAGAGCGTTTCATCTGAACCATGTATTATATGATGCCCTATTACCAGTTTTGTTATCTTTTGTTCCCGCCTTATACTGTTTCTTTGAATAGCTACTAAAATCCAACATTTATTGTATTGCATATATTATAATTTTACTTCAAATTTTCTTATTTTTATTATTATATATATTTATATTACATGATTAATTATTAATATTTTACTAGATGTTTTCGTTTATATTTTAGTTCTATTTATATTTCGTGTGTTTTGTTCTCGTTTCGTGATATTACGTGTTTAACAATCTAGCTGGTCGGTCAGAGTGATATGTCAAGGTAAGTTGAACAAAACCTAGTCTTTTACAATATTTTTTTATTAATACCAGTTTTAAATTGTGGGTACATGGGATTAGAGTATGTTGGATACTACTACAAAAATATATCTGAATTAATTAAGAATAATATATATATATTCGAGTTCGATTTCAGAGACACATTTAAAGGTTCATGAAGTAGTTTACTCATTTTGCACCTCTAATCTGGACTAAAGAAGATGACAAAAAGAGTTAATGAATTGGGCCTGAAGTCCAGCTCATTAAGACAGCCCACACCATTTAATGAATCGCACGTGTCACTAGCCACACCATCTACTTCCCCTCATTCCATACCCATAAATAATAAATTTATATTAATTATAGCTTTTTAAATCATTTTTTAAGGATATAATATTATTCACAACCTATGCAACAACGACAACACACGGATTCATACGTTTAAGTCTTCTTATTTACATATTGGTATGTAACTCTAAAAAATAAATAAACTTTACATTAAAAACAAAGTCAAAGACTTCATATATATGTATGATTAATGAAGATATGCGATCTTAAAATGTTTTGGTTCATATATTTTGTCCGTATCTCGTACATTATATGAATCTCGATGTGTATTATAAATAGATATTTGATATTTGGATCTATTAATTTTGTCGTTTTAAGAAAAATGTAGAAAACCTTAACTCACACTCCAAGTTTACGAAAATTTTGACATAAGCGCGCTTAACTTAGATTCTTTTGGGATACGGGTTACTATTGTTAAGACAAATATTTTACACATAATCCTATATTTAAACTATGCACATTTGGTTGAGAATACATATAAAAAATTGGATATTAAATTAAAAAATTTATAGTTTATAGGAATCGTAATATTATGAATAAATTTAGCTATAGGATATTGTATATAGCCATTCGGTCTAACATTTTTAATCTAATTCACATTTCTTATGTATTTAATTTGATGGACATTATCTCGATCTATTGAATTCTAAATTTCCATATTGTATCGGAACTCAATAATGCGTTTTAGGCTGGTCCATCTGATTTAGATAAAAAAATGGTAGAAAAATGTATTGAACTTATGTGACAATATATCTACATATATTTTGGCAAATGTAAAAATTGTACATCGAGCTTTGGCAAACAAATCGATCTACCTATAACTCAAACATTACTAAAAATAAAAAGCAAAAAAAATGAAGTAACTCTAGACAAAGATGAGTTCGACTTGATGGATACATCGAAATTAAATATAGGATTTTTTTAATATATAATGAATAATTGATTATCGATTTAATATTTTTAATGTAATTTACTTCTTTTATTAATTGAATTAAATAAACACTTTTCCGAACCATTAAATCCTAAATTTCTATTGCTTTTTTGTCTTAAACAATGTAGAATATCCAAAACTTAATGGGCGTAGTCCAAAATGGAATCGAAATGACAAAAATGAGTTGGCTCTTGTGTGGAATTAATGCAATGAGCTGGTTTCAAAAGCTATGTACAATTTTTATGGTCCCCAATGTAATCAAATACGACCCGACCCACAAATTTTGTTACCGTGTTTGTCCCGGACTCATTTTTAGTCGGGTATTAACACACTTAATCTCAAAATCATCTAACATATATAAGTACTCATCTAATAGCTTATTCCCTCAATAAAACAAAGGTTGTCAAACGGAAAATAACATTTATAGGAATAATTTAGTGGTATATCATAATATATTTATTTTTCTTATATTAGTATAATTTTTATAATAAATAATTTGAATTATTGAATGTAATATCCAAGTTGTATATGAATGCTTGCTCTAATTAGCCGAACTCAATTATCATGTCATACTTGATATTTACCGGTATGAGAATTAAACGTGGCAGCATGACATTATGTATAACTTTTAAAACTATTTATAGTTCAAAAATGTGTTTAAAATAAATTTAGATAAATGTAAAAATGTAAAAAATTAGAATATAAAAATGTTTACTATAAAGTTTTACAAATTTAATGTTATAAAACTTAGGAATATGATTGAAAATCATAGTGATTTTTAATCTTTTTTCTTAACAAAATTTTGAACTTACATTTACTTTTGAAATAACGCACATTGACCATATGAGCAAATTTAAAATGACATTATTATGGGGATGAAGTGTTTTACTATTTTTGTTATGATTAATTTAATGTCATTAACATAAAGTTNAAAGCCTTGGAAACCATGTTCAAATGCAATCTCGGTAATATACTATCCTCATTCATGCTTAACATTATAAATTTATGCAACTCAAGAACACAAAATTGAACAAAATCACTGAATTCAGGGGCTTACTCTGAAAGAGAAGGGTATAATGTATGTGATTACGCCCCAACATATGAAGACAAAGATGGGGATTGGATGTTAGTAGGAGATGTGCCATGGGATATGTTCATTACTTCATGTCAAAGAATGAGAATCATGAGAGGATCAGAAGCTAAAGGTTTGAGTTGCTTGCAGATTCAACATTTCTTCACAAAGTAACAAGCAAGATCTGTTGTTGGGTATTCGGGTTGTTGCGCACTTCGTCTTCCCTTTTCGTATTTCGAAGATGAATACGAGAATGGAAGACGATGGTGGCTGGGAAGAAGTAGAAGAAAGTTTGCATGTATATGATATTGCATTATTTATGTGGTTTTATTGTAGAATATGTTCTTGTTCTTTGCTTTTTGAGGCTCCTCCAACTGTAGAAACTTTAATATCTTTCAAATTTCTTATGCTATATTCTCACAAATTCATATTCCTCTTGTAGTTTATTCATAAAAATTCAATCTTTGATGGATAATAAAAGAATCGATATGCATATGAATACAAATTATAAATGGGTAATTCATACAAACATAAAGTTCAAGCCTTTCCATAATTGTGGTATGCATGAAACAGATAATATCATACACAAAATATGCATATTAATGGGTGACATATGCATTATATTTTAAGTTATCAATATCGTTTATTATTGATATTCTAAATATCAAATTTAAATGGTTAATTTTGTATAATTTTTTAAATTATAAATGTCATATTTACGTACTTGTTAACGGAAAATAGTGATATAGTGTGGATGGTAAAAAACAAATTTATTAATAATTTATATATAATATTTGTAATTTTGTAAGTTTTTATATATTACCTTTATACCACTTGTAAATTGAAGCTAATTATATTCTGAAGATTAATAATTTTTTTTAAAAAAATTGCCTAAATGTGAATTTAATTGGTAAGGCATTTAGAAGATTTGACGTGGTTTGTGTCGGCATGCTATTTATGGTAAGAGGGAGATTTGAGGATAATATTGTTTTACGAGTACAGCCTATCTGATACTGACTTGTAATTAATTGACTCAATTTAATTTAAAATGAAGGGACCTCAGGGGCAAATTGTGTTGAATCATCTCTTCGATATTAAGAGTAATGTTATGTTTTTTTCTTGAATTGTTTTATTAAATTAATTTAAGGAAATATATATTTTAAATAAATGTATAAATCAAATTATTATTATCAAAAAAATTTATATATGTTAATTTAAAATACATTAACATATAATCTTATACTTTGAGTATTTAATAAAAAATTTAAATTCGATTACTATTATCGTATATCAAAAAAATCGAATTCAATATAATAATATAGAATACAAACAGAGGATTCTACTACTAAAACAATACAAACTAAAATAAGTTTAACACATTTTATCATATATGAATAATATTATGTTAAAGTAAATTAAAATATTCATAAAAAATCATATTTTAAAGTTAAACACATTTTCTCATATACGAATAATAACAATTTTAATAAATTAAATAATTAAATTAATAATTTGTTATCTTTAATACTCTATTGTTAATTATTATTTTAATATTCTTTATTTTTAATATTTTAATATCAATTATTGTCTTGAACTTTAATTAGTTAAATAATTAAAAGTAAACAATTCTTTATTTTTAATACTTTAATATCAATTATTGTCTTGAACTTTAATTAGTTAAATAATTAAAATTAAATAATACTTTAATATCAATTATTATCTTGAACTTTAATTAGTTAAATAATTAAAATAAAGAATTTTTTATTTTTAATACCTAATATCAATTATTGTCTTGAATTTTAATTAGTTAAATAATTAAAAGTAAATAATTCTTTATTTTTAATACTTTAATGTCAATTATTGTCTTGAACTTTATTTAGTAAAATAATTAAAAATAAATAATTCTTTATGCTTAATACTTTAATGTCAATTATTGGTGATTGATAGAATATAACTATATAAAGAAAGCAAAATTAATCAAGTTCTTCACAATTTTTCTCAACTCCAATTTCAACATTTTGAAAAATCACAATGTCCAAAGATATGGTATCTCTGAAAATTTACAGCGGCGGGAATATCATAAACGATGGATCAGGTCAAATTGTGTATAATAGAGATCCAATAAGATGTATTCGATTGAAGAGAAATGTTTTGTTTCAAAAACTTAGTCGTCAAATTTATGAAATCATAGATGTTGATCCATTGCAACACTCTCTTAGAATTTCTGCACAATATTTCGATAATGATACAGGTGCGGCTAATTATATCCTTGTAACAGATGACAACACACTTCGTTTCTTGCTACATCCAAATAATACGGGTTCAGGAATTGACATGTTCGTTGCTGCAGATGCCATATTTGATTTTAATGCATCATCGTCAAATACTAAAGAATTTTTTAATGGCAGTAGCAGGACAGAAAATAAGATTTACTTAAATATTATTGAATTTAAAACTTTCAACTTTTTGATAGTGACAAAAATTTTTTTGTACTTCTAGCAATGATGTAAGTTTGATTAGATATTTATATATTATTATTATTTTAATTAGATTGTTAATTAATATAAAAAGTAGCTACATTATTTAATTTTATTAGTTTAATATGTATTTAATAATTTAGTATGATAGAGGAATGAAAACCGATCCAAATACCCAGTAGTGGGCAGTACGAAAAAAAATATTATTCAAGCCAAATATTTGATGTACCGGACAATATACCGCCGGTATTAAAACATTGATTTAAATTAGGAAATCAATAATTACATAATACCAAATTTTTTACCAAACACCGAAATAGTCGAAATTTAATAACCGAACATAGAACGAATTTTTAAAAATCGATACAGTTCAGTAAAAAATTTTGATATTCACTTTCTATCAAATAGTGAACACCCCTAATGATCGATCGTATTGCTAGGAAAAAAATATTCCAAACTTGTAAAACCAAAATAAGGGTTAATCGAAATGGGACATCCAAAGTTGGTTGCTTTAATTAATTTGTAAAACACGTCTCTTGAAGATTTTAATTGAAAATAGTTGAACTATTTTAAAAATTAAAAAAATTAGTTTTCAATTAATTATGAAAAATAGATAAAAAAAGTTGTTACATAAAGCTTTCTGTCAAATCATGGATCAATCACTGCTAGAAAAATGAATTGAAATTTGTCAGGGTTATTATGTTATATAATTTGATTTCAGTCATAATTTTTATAGATTAGGTTTCTGACACTGTTAACTTAAATTTTTTCCCAAATACTAAAGGTATGAATTATCATTTTTATTGTAAATGTATACAATAACAATATGTTATTCATAACATTCACACCCTTTTAAGTAGATCATTCATTTTTTCATTTTTTATATTTTTAATAGAGATACACTTTGATTTAAACACAAGGCATTCTCAAATGTACGATAATTTATCGTCTCGGATAATGGAGGACAACTTTATCAATACTACAAATCTTACGGAAGAGAATTATGGAATGAATTACAATATTCATCAATATGATACATCTAAAGGTTGATATCTATAATACTTATTGTACAATTTTATAATAACATAAACATTTAATCAAAATTATTTCATTTTTATGTTTAAACACATTATATTAATAGTTATTCTTCAGTTTTAATAATTTAGCAATGTTGAATCATAATAAATAAGTAAATTTTATGATATATTATTATTTTATTTAAGAATTAAATAATAATAATCAATATTTTAGTTTAATATTTTTAAATTTTAATTAAATTTTTAAATTTTCAGGTAATTCGTATAATATGAGTCCATCAGAATGTATGGATCATGTTGAGCGTCGTGATAGTAGTCTGAAAACACTCCAAACTCGTCGTTATCAAGAGACGACACTTGTAACAGATGAAGTAGAATGTCCATCGCCTATGTGGCAAGATACTTGTGTAGATTCAGATGATGATCGTGAGGCAATCCCAAATACTATTTGGAGTGAAGATGAATCTCTCCCAATAGACGATGTCAATATGGAGTCAAACGTCGAATTTGAACTTAATTCACAAACTCAAGTTAATGCATATGATATGTCTGAAGTTCAAATTGAACCTATTTTGGACAACCCACCAATGTGGTAAGACTCAGAGGATATCTTGGTAAATCATCCAGGTTACAACACTAACACTCTACTCTTGGATCTCGGTTTCACTTTTGCAAATAAGGCTGAGTTAAAGGATGATGTAACAAAGTACTCTGTCATGATCGCTAGAAAAGAATTTCATGTGATTAGAAGCAGTAATTCAGTCTATGAACTCATTTGTCGTGAGACCTATGAAAAAAAGTCTACATGTATGTGGCATGTGCGTGCACGCTACCAAAAACGAACGGAATTATGGAAGATTTCAACTTATCAAGAACCACATACATGTGATGTGAATAATACACTAGTGACAAAACACGTAAACCTTCGAAAGGACTTTCTTGCCCGTGGTTTGATCCAGATAATTGTTGGCACGCCGAAAATCACAGGTTCACTAGTGCAAAGGATAGTATTTGCAAATTTCAAATTCAAAATATCTTATTGGAAGGCTTGGTCAATTTTGATGCGTGCATACGAGATACTTTACGGCACATGGCAAATATCGACACGTGCATTACCTAAGTATCTTCAGGAAATCGAAAGGCAAAATCCAGGAACTGTGGTTATTTGGAAGAATACACGTGGTAATAAAATGGGACATCTATTACACTATGTTTTTTGAACTTTTGCTCCAAGTATCGAGGGATACAGACATTGTCGCCCGGTGATTTCAGTAGATGAAATACATCTTTATGGAAATTATAACTATAAATTACTTGTTGCAGTTGCTATAGACGCAGGATGTCATATTATCCCATTAGCATATGCAATAGTTGATGGAGAGTCGGGAAGTGCATGGACATGGTTTTTAGAAAATTTGCAGTAGCACATTGTACGTGGACGTCACCCCACTTGTTTAATAAGTGATAGAAGTTCTGGATTAATAGCCGCCTTGAATTCTGTCTAAGCATTTCGGCAACCGTATGGATACCATCGCTTTTGTCTTCGACATGTCAGAGCGAATTGTCTCACACATAATAAAAGCAAATATTTGCATGGGTTGGTTTGGGCCGCCGGTATTACGCCATGTGTACGTGAATTCGAACGAATTATGAACACAATCAAACAGGTCAACCCTGGAGCGCATAAGTATCTTATCGACATTCCCAAGAATCTATGGACATTATCACACGATGAGGGCGTCCGGTACATTGATGTTTTTTTGTGCAACACAATAGTCACATTAATAATTAACAATATGATTAATTAAGTGTCATATTACGTAGATATGATATTATGACTACAAACCATGTGGAGTCAATGAATGGGGTTTTACGTGGTGCTCGACGTCTTCCACCAACTGCAATCGTTAAGGTTTATAAAATTAAAAGTTTGTCTTAATTTACTATTATATTTAATAATATAGATTTTATGTAGGTTACGTTTGATAAGGGAAAAAAATATTTTGAGGAACGTAAAACTAAGATCAAAGATTTCGTTGCTAATAAAAAAATATGGGCTGAGAAAGGTGAAGAGTTATTTCAATTAGGATATAAGAATCTTCATGGTCTCATAGTTGAAGAATACAATAGAGATACTATGACAGCTTTCGTGACAGAGATAGACCATCATCAAAACATAGTACACATCGTCAACGTTTCACTTAGAACATGTACTTGTGGTTTTTGGCAGAGCTTTAAAGTCTCATGTTCTCACGTACAACAAGTAATAAGACACGAGATTAAAATATTTATATGTTTATCAAATATTATTACTAATCATCAATTTGTAGAGGCATATCATCATTTAACATAAATCCAAGGAATATGATCAATACTCTTTATTCAGTCAGTTCTCTATCTGCTACTTACTCTGGTAATTTTCACCCTCTTCGAGATGAGAGCCAGTGGAATGATGCATCTTTTTTATTAACACTAGACCCTACTAGACGCCGTGAACGTTGTCGTGGTGGGCGAGATAGGACAACTCGAATGCTTGGACAAATGGATTGGAGTTTGAGATCATCAAGGCGTGGAGTTAGACATGAAAAAGACCATGGTATTGCAGAATCAACAAGGGAAGATGACATTATGTTTAATCTAAGAGCACGACATTCCTCTTACTATCCAAGAGATCATTCAACACAAGCCGATACAAGTGCATTTAGTCAAAGGGAACGTCAATCATTCCATTATACAATTCCTATGCCCGAGTCTTCTTCGCAAGACATCTCTACCGCACGAAATCCAGTACATCGACGTCAATCTAAATCAACAATAGGGAGGATACTAAAAAACATTATTCCAGGTCGACACTCCAATATTTAGATAACACTAATTTTGTTGTGTTATATGATTGATATAATCATTTGTATGAATTTTATTTCATATTATTATATTTATTTGGGCTTAAATATAATTAATTTAAATGTTTTATAAATTATTTTGAGATATATAATTTATATTTCTTGATTTGATTTAATTTAAATTATCGTATAGATCTATTTTAGTTTATAGTGTTTCGTTTGTATAATTCATTGTTTGTATTTTAGTAACCGAATTTATTTTATTTTAAATAGAAATTTATTAATTTTTTAAAAACTCAAAATATAAATTTAGATTTTATTGTATTATATGTTAATGTATTATAAAACAATGATTTTATTATATGTATTATATGATAACATACCATACAATTTAGATTTTAATGTATTTTAATAAAAATATATAAAAGATGGGTTAGTTTAAAAAATGATATATAATGATATATCATTTTCTCTTATTATAATAATAAGAGATATATAATTTATTATTATATAATAAATAAATGATATAATAAATGGCATCATTTATTATTATAGCATCATTTTAATAATAAATTATATATAATTTATTTCTTAATTAATTTAAGAACAATTTGCCCAACATATACATACATCAATTTTTCTTTCACCTAAATGATGCTATTTGACAAAGAATTTTGAAAAATGAGTTAGTTTGCAGAGCTTTTATAAAAACATGTTAGTTTGCTAAAAATATTTGTACAGGTGGCTAGTTTGCCAATTTGCCCCTCAAGCTTAACCGTATAAGTTAACGGCCATTTAGGATTTATATTACTAATGTTGCTTAAGTTTTTAACAAATTAACATTTATAACTTGGAATTAATCATTATAACGATCTAATTTGCTCTAAATGAGATATTATATAGCGACAAATAAAATGGTACTAGTAGTTTCGTTACCGTTTTTTTTTTCAAATTATTATAATTATGTTTCACAAATTATATTAAGAGAAGTTTAGATCTTTATATTTTTCAAATATTTATCAAAAGCAATAAAATTTAATATTTGTGACAAAATTGATTTATAATATTGTTCGATTTTAACAATCAAAATCTTTGTGAAAAATCAAACTTTAGAAACATGTTTTGCAATTTGGGATCATATTTGTCTCATTTTTCACATTTAAGATCAATTTTGCAAAAATGCAAAGCACGAGGATTGAAAGTCATAAACTATCATACTAAAAATCGGGGACTAATTTCACAAAATTATCAAACTTTAGAAACTAAAGTTGTTTTTAAATTTTAATTAGACATTCCGTTCATGAACTAATCAATAAAATGGGTGGGCACCCTTATTAAGATTATTCGTTAAAATTATGGAAGTGATACCCACTGGTTTTGCCGTGAAATCGGATCTAGTCGTTTTCGATGTGGGACATTCAATACTCCATTCTTCTTTGTAATACAAGGCATTCTTAATTAAATATTATAAATAAAACTTACAATAACTTAACATTACACTAAAACATCATCATCTCCTTGACATTTGCACAAACACTCTTTAATCTCGACTTCTTAAATACTACATGTAAACCAACAACCGACTTTTTCCATGCTCTTCTTAAGCTCATCATTTCCTATAAAATTGTAGAACGGTTATAATCGAATAATAAAAACATCGATTAAAACTTAACTTTATTTCTAAAACATCGTTTTCTTGAAAACTTCTCCATTTAATATCGTTTGAAATCTCATCATAAAACATCTTAAAACATGTTTTACAAAACTTTAATAATTCTTTCATATACGTTTTATTTTATCTTACCTAATTTTACATGTCCGGTAACATGCCTTGTACAAACCGATCTCTCATTGAGAGTCATATCTCAATGAGCTATTGCCCAGTTTTTAATATGCCCGGGAACATGTCCATCTTTGCTTGATCAGTTCCATCTTACCTTAGTAATGTATTTTCTATTACTTGCGATATATCTTGACTTGTGGTTCACATATACTGATACAATACTGGTTGGTACGTGCACATTCCCCGAGTTTTAACTTACCTTTGATACATCAAAATTTCAGAGATACCTTGGCTGAGTGATCTTACCAGTTGGACAACATATCACTAAGTACGTGCACATTCTCTTTAAAACGTAATTTGTTTTTTAAGATAATTTTTTTATTATTTAACTAATCATTTCGATTACTTTTACTTCATACATTGTCCATAGCTCTATTCAACAAAAAAAAAATAATCACATTATTCACAAATTCTCAATTATCATATTGAGTTAGTATATTTAAACTCGTTATTTCGTCGGTATAAATGGAAACAAAAGTGATTGTAATCCTCCAACTACTTCTAAATTTGTATTGCACTTGATAATCAGATCGAACGGATGAAATTGGTACTCAAAACTTGAATGATCCCCCGATGTGATGATGTCATCATTTTTTCATTTACGCGAGGAAACCTCTCAATTTCGCAACAAATCTTACGCGACCTACTACATAAAATCTGCGACCAATTGCAATGTGGGATCATTTCACTTCCAATTCACGACCAATCCTCATTTTTACGATGAATTTATACTTAATACAAACTCAAATCGGAGAGGAATTTTATTAATTCATTTAAATTTCATCATAATTGATCAACAAGTTGGGCCTAGTTACCAATTACTTTTTATTAAGCCCATCTCTTTATAGGGCCCACGAAGAGAGGGGCTTTATTGGTACTATTATGGTTCCTTATTAAGGAAAATCAATAGTCATGGGGGTTCTCATAAAAATGTCTATCGATGAGCCCTTTCTAGATTTATTGTTTGTGGAAATAATTTTAAATATGAAAAATAGAAAAAACTCAAATGACGTTAACGTGTAAAACTCTTTAAGAATGAAGAAAAACAATGGTACGGAGAGGGAAACTTCACCGAATCAAATCAATTTGTTGATCTAGACCCATTTTATTCAAAGAAGTCATATTGGTCGGTACTGCTCTACGATATACCGTTGGTATACCGGGGATATATCGAAATACCGGTGTATCGATCACGACCGATATTTACTGGTATGATCGGTATATCGGACGGTATACCATCGGTATGACTTCCATGATACTAGAGATGACTCATACCTAATTAAGAATCTAAGTCTAAAATTGTTAAATACTCATCACGTTAGAATCTTAAATGTGTCAAGTTAGAAGAAATTGAGAAAAAATAATTTTAAAAATATGCATACACGTTATCAATCAGAATTATATGGGCCCAAAAACCCAGACCTAACTTAAGGCCCAAATAAGAAGATACAAACCCATTGCAGATCAAACAATTATTCACATCTAACGAATGTCACTATTATATGAATCGTGATTCATTTTAAAATTTAATATCATAAATAAAAACAAGGATACTTATACTAATACATCTCTATAGTAAAAAATATGTATTTATTTTTAAAAATGATTAACATAATAATATTTAATAGCGTAAATCCGTAAACTAAATATGGATACTTGTAGGTCTATACTACTATACTAATACAAAAAACAGTGCACATCAAATCCCAAGTGTTAAATATAATTAAATAAATAATTTAGTATTTTAATGTTGAATAACAAAAAATAATAATGTATAGGTACTAAATTGATTTGAAGATGCCTCAATGACCACAATTTGGAGATTCTAATAATCTCAAATCAATTCACTCATATAATATAATGGTTATAACAATTATTTATTTTAAAAGTATGAATTTTATGAAATCGATTCTCTTATTTCGTAATTTTTTTCTAAAATTAGTTCCCAAAAATGAATATAGCATAATTGATCTATAAAAATTTAGTTTATTAAAATTTAGTTTATTAAAATTTAGGGATTGATATTGATACTTTAGAATCTAATTTACCAAATTTTATCAAAATATTAAATTTGATAAATAAATATATCGTTAAGAATTATATCATCAAATTTATAAAAACTAGAAAAGTGTGGGATTTGACCTCACATATTTTCTCATTAATTTTACCTCAAATTTTGTGGGCCATTATTATTTGTTGTTCTGGCCAATCATCACATTCTATATTTTAAACTAAAATAAAAAAGATGGAAGGAACAAAAGGAATAAAATAATTTATGATTTATCAATATTTTCTTAAATATATGAATTCTAGCAAAATAAAAGCCTTTATGTTCTACAAATTAGGCCACTAGAAAACCAATTTCCGGCGGGCAATTGGGGATGTGGACAAATCCCGTACAGTCTCACTGATCAGATCCTTGGCTACCAACCGTTCGATGTAAAGTGCGACATCCGCCATCTCCGATGGCCACTCTCCCCACCCCACGACGTCGTCGTCGTTGTCCATATCCTTCTTCACCATATTCCAAATGGATTGGAACATGTCTTCACTAGTCTCATTATTTTGAATTCTTATAAACTCCGACCAAATATCATCAATCGACGGCTGCCGATCAACGTACGATTTCCAGTAAACGGTTTTCCACGCCGGCAGACGGCACTTTCTTTCGAGAATTTCGTTTATTGTATCGAAGATTAGTAATCTATGAAGCCTGGAGATCTTCGAAGTATCATTCCCCTTCAGATAATATTGTTTCTCCAAAATACGAAAGATATCTGTATCTTCGCGAAGATAGTGACATTGACCTACCTTTAGTATTTCAGAGATATACTCAAAATCGGATGCTTCGCGGTGTTTAGAACCGGTGAAGCTCAATATATCGTCCTCGGATTCGCCGGAATGATCTGTAAGAAGAGGTACGCCACTTTTTTTACCTAAAAAATCACAGATTTCGATGAATTTACTTTAGAATAAAGAAGCAGATTGGTAATCAAGTACTAAACGATTGGATGAAGCATTGATGAATTGTGCAGGTTTATGAGTTGTATTCTACAGGGACTTTGATGAATCTATTTGTATTCTACCATCATTTTCATGACCAGAAGATGTCTTCGCAAAATCCAAAGCTAACCCCACCTATTAAGAGATTATTATGCAAGTTTAATGGCAACGCTCTCCCCAATGTAAGGACCACAAAGACAGTGGTCACCATTGATGACTGAGCAATCGCCATACTTACTGAAATCAGATCAAATCAAGCTCCCCGTCTACACCCACAGAGATGTACAGGACAGTTATAAATGCATAGATTACGAAATGTCAAATTTCAGGACACCAATATTTTGGAGTGAAGCAAGAAAAGTGAAAGCCCTAGTTGAAATTCTGGCATGTCTTAAGCCAAAGTTCTATGGACTATAGCCAGCCACACGGTCCCCATCAACTTTCATCATGGCTTTCAAGTCAGTACAAGGATTGGATTCACTGAGAAGGTAAATTTTCTAAAAAAAGTACTCTTTTTATCTTTTGAAAAACCTCCCTAACTTATGATACAATGTTAAAATGGTTTGCCATGATCCAACTATAACTCTTTTCCCTCTATTCTTAGCTAGCAGTATGGGTAGAAATGATAACTTTTGAATACAACACTGCATTAATTTTAGTGTACCCCAAAAAGTAAGTAACTTGTACCTTCAAAATTAACATTTGGTCTTGTGGTAATAGGTGAAGGGGTTAAAGACTCGTCCTTGTAGAATGAGGAATCAAGAACAGATACTGGGCTTGGCTGTTGATCAGCTGCAGTTATTTCTGAAATACTTTGGAGTGTTTTCCCACATCTTTGTAACAGAGTTTTACCCTCGATGAATCCCTCGTGTTCCCTGCTCTTGGACCTCTGTATCTGGATTTCTAGTTAAAATCTTCAAAACTGTAATCAGAAGAAGATTAAGCTTGAATTTAGAATATACCTCAGAATCAGTTGATGGGGTGATGCTGCTTTCAGAAATGGATGAAGATCCATCCTCAGATGCAACAGTCTTCTCTTTCTGATGTATATTTGACACTATTCGGTTCCTCTTTGATGGACTCGAACCTGCAATTCTGGGATTAAGCTTAGAAGAACGAAGCAGAGCATTTCTCTGGTGTCTTGTTGATTCATTCGTTCTCTTCTGAGTAGCCTTTGCCACTGAGTTTTGGGGAAGTATTCGGATGCTCTTGTCATTACCAGAACTCCTGACCGGAGAAGCTTTGTAGTTTCCGTTGGCCATTCTCCGATTGTTCTGCGGCGGTATCTCTTCATAAACAGTTCTCTCCTCCAGTGATTTGCTTGAATGCAGCAGTCCCTTAAACTGCAGAGACTCAATGATTTGCTTCAACGTTTCCAGATCATGCTTTCTTTGGTTAATTACTCGGGCCGTTAATCTGTTATCCATCACCTCATGGAATGAATTAACTTGTTCCTTGGAATCGGAGAAATATTTCTGGACCGGCGGAGGAGAAGTAAAGCTTCCCATATCCCGTAAATCTCCGTTATCATTACCATTGAGACATGATCGAGGCTGCTTTGAAGATGAACACGCACTGGCTTCAGCAACAAGGTGGGAGCGAAAGAGATCTCGAGAAACCCTCGATTCGGAAGACGATCGTCTGAGCTCCGGCGTCTTGGCCGGATCAGGACTCGATGAATCTGGCACAGGCAGTTGGTCCAAGCCCATGAGCCTTGCAACTACACTGGGAGACCTATTTTTATGCCCTCCATCTGCATCCGAGGAACCGGTTCGGATTTCTCTGGGATGGAGTCCTCCTTTTGCATCTGTAACCGCTCTGCTGTCCAGCGACAGCCTTGGGGATTCTTTTATGAGCATCCACGAGGAGTTTACCCCTTCTTTTGCTTCCGAAATCGGAAGGCGCATGCCTGGCAGTAGCACCGATGTCGCCGCAGGCGACTCCCTCAACACCACCGGAGAAGCCGGCGATGATTTCTCAGATTCCGACGACGTATCGGCGACCTTCAAAATGATTATAATCAAACAGAGAAACTGTGAAAAAAGATCAACAGAGAAAATCAAACTCCTACCGGAGATGAAGAAAGGCGTTTCGCAGAGTAGAAACGTTTTCCTGACAAAGCCTGATGACGATCGAATATGTGGAGAAAACCTGCCATGCATCCCATCTGCTTTTCAAAACTACTCTGCTCCGTCGCCATTACGGTTGAATTTTTTTCCCGGCCGGCCATTGGGTTACAGTTCCGGTGACTCCTAACAACAAAAAAAGTCTTTTTCCCAACAAGTCAGCGACAGATTTTCGCTGCACGAACCGAACCGTAACGAAACCCCGTTTTGTTCCCACTTCTCACTCAAATCAATCACTCTCTTTCTTTCTTTGTTTCTTTCTCGCTCGTCATTTTCGTAAGGACTCCCGCTATCACCTATTTGTAAAGGGGCACTAAGCCTCATCTTACTTAAGTCAGGCGGGTCGGGTTCACCCACCCACTTTCATTGGCTGGTTATATAGTGGGTCGAGTCGCGAGCCCCTGGATCTGAATGACCGTTTTGGTTGCTCCGCGTAATATTCCTGAGAACTTGGCTGACAGTCCGGGCCGACATCCCTGTCATTCCTCCGATTTATGCATTAATGCAGATTTTTACAGTGACTTTTTAGATGACTACTTTACCCTCCTTTGCTCCACCGGTTTGTGGATATCCTCGGGGTAGACAGGGGTTGGGATGGGTATTTTTCGTATGTTTTTCACGTGTTCTTTTTTATTACTTGTTTAAATTTTATTTTCTTACATATAAAATCTTCTAATCAATGGAAAATTAATTTGTGACTACAGAGTTATACTTGTAATACTATTCTGTAAAGCTTTCATATTAAAGATTATTTCTTGAGTCAAATATGCAAAAAACTTAAAGGTATTTTGGTAAATAATAATAAAATGATCAAAAATATGAAAAAATAAGTTGAATTGATTTTTTGAAATGTAGTATTAAATTAGTTTTTTTATAAAATTAAAATGGACATATGTCCCATAAGTTGTATGATATGATAAATTTAATTTTCATATTTTCTAATTTTGGCAATTTTATTATTGAAAATGTCTGGAAGACAAAACTAATAATCAAAGTAATGTGTATCATAAAGTTAGTTTCTCAATTTTCGATGTGTTGTGATTGAAGTACTCTAAATTTGGTCCTCTAAATTCTAATTTGATCCTCTAAATTCCACAAAATGGTTTTAACGGTGTTAGTAGTTCTCAAGTTTTAAAATTATGTATTTATAGTCTTCATATATTATTTTGGCAAATTTGGTTTCTATTATTGAATTATTTGACTATTTTAGTCCCAAATTATCAAAACATAAATTATAATAATGTATTATGTTATAAGCAACAAAAGAATGTTTGTATATATTAGTATCTTACGTATTTGTATGCATGCCGAACGCAAATAATCAATACTTGATATTGAACCAAACAACTTGGGAATCATGTCTAAGATATGTAAATCACGAAAATAACATAGGATGATACCATTAAGAAAATATTTAGGAAAAATGTTAGACGATCACGAGCACACAATAGCTAAGAAAATATCACTATACAATATCAATTTTGTCTCAAATGTTTTCAAATGATTATTGTTCCAAAGTCGGTACACATATACGATCATGATCATACGATAAATACCAAAAATATTTTCTTTATTATTTAAAATATTTTTTTGGGATCGAACACAGAAAAATACGGAATCCGATCTTAGAACATGTTATCCAACGATATTGTATTCTACGTACCATTTGATATAAAATATTGTACGAAACATATAAAAAATAGTATTTTGTCATCCCGAAGCCCGTAATCGTAATGAAATATGCTCTAGGGATATAATCTAGAACACATCGAGAAACGTGTGTCACCTTCAAAACTAGTTTTAAAAAAATTTTCAGGAAGAGTATCACGTCACCTAATCTATAAACAATGTTTTCATACTGTACAATAATATTGTTTCGATCAGGGTGGATACCAACAAAATTTATTTTTAAATAATTTTAAAATTTACTTATTTTATTATTATTTAGGGTTGCCAATATGTTATGTTATATTGGCGAACCCGATATGAAAGCATTGTCTTAAACATATCAGGAAGCTGGTGTAACGTCATGGGACATGTAAAATAAAAATATCATTGTGCTACACCAATGAATAAAATGTTTTAGAAGAGTGTCCGGGATCCCGTGTACATGATAGTTACAACAATACTCATATGTGCTATCAAATTAAAGTTTGATATGTAATTAAAATTTGAGGATCGAATTTGTCAAAATCATTAAAATTTGGTGGTCAAATATGTTTAAAATTAGATTATTATGAATTTTACCAAAATTCACGAACTTTTATACATATATTTGATATCGTGTGTAAACTTTGAAACAAATAATTGTTAAATCAATTTTGAAAACTAGTTTTGAATTTTGGGATCAAATTTGAGAGAATCAAATATACGAAATTCATGAAATTTTGTAGACTATATATGTCAAATTAAATTTCGAGAACCAATTTTATAAAAATAAAAAAATATTCTCAAATTAAAATGATTTTTTGCTCATATTATATGTAAATAATGAGAGACGCCCGGTGAGTAAATAAAAAAATAGTTGAAATAGACAAGTGAATTAGGTATAAGAATGAGTAAATGATATATAATATTTATTTATATATATTTGAGTTGGTGGTTGAATAATGAAAAGTCCAAGCTTTGAAATCCTGTCTCCATTGATTTGGTGTAACTATCCGTACTGAGCTCTGTTCATCACTTTCTTCTTCATCCCTTTATTTCAATATTTTCAATTTAAATTATAGGAAATTTATATACTACCTATCTTTAAAGTGAAATTTTTCGAATATAACTTGTTTGATTTGAAAAAAATATAAAATTTGTAAATTATTTTATATTTATTTATTCAAAGTAACGATAATATAAATTGGGAATGCCATAAAAATTTTATATTTTCTCTATATTAATAATTTATTTTATTTTATTATATTGTTAATATAATAAAATACTGTTTGAATTTATTTTTGAAAAAGCATTATAGTTATAATGTAAAATTCTATTATCTTAAGATTTTATGTTGGATTGTGATCAAACAGTGAGGTACTCAAATTGTGAAAAGCCCTACAAAAAATCCAAAAGCCCGACCGGTCTTGCAACCCCAAACAATGGACCGGTTGATAGCCCGATCATCCAACCCAACTATGGGTCCAACTCTACTTTTGTCATTTGGTAAACTTAAAAGTTAAAGCATGTAATAACGTTATTTCCATGTAATATATGAATTAATTAACAATTTTGAGTTAATTAACTAATTAAGAAATTAATTAAAGTGATTATAGTTTTGGTTGATTATAATATGTTTAGTTGTTCAAATTAAGTTAATTCAATAAAAGAATTAAATATTTGGTATTTACAACAAATTAGACATTTGAAATTTTAATCAAATCTATTATAAGGATGTCAATTGATAGAGTTGGTTTGGTCAAATCCATACATGCTCCACTACTTATAACTTCAAATCCATGTTCGTCTGAAATCTCCATTGGTTTTGAATATTCAAATCTGTAACATACCCTTACGAATACCCGCCCAACGACGAATAATCCAACCCACGTAAAATTTCAAATAATAAAAAATATAAATAATTTTTTTCATTTTTCCCTACAATTTTTTTTAAAATTATTTTAAAAATATTTAAAATAAAAAGTAATAAATATTGTAAAATAAAATTTTTTTATTTATAAACATATCGAAACTTTAAAATAATGTAAAGAAATATCAAATTTTGAAAATGATAAAAATAGTACAAAAATTGTTATAATAAAAAAAAACTTAAAAAGTTTGCAAATATGTTCCCTAATATTTATAATTGCATATTTAATCCAAAATATTAAAAGTAATTGATGTTTGATTTTAATATCCGTTAATGTTTTAAATATGAATATCATTTTTATTTGATCACTTAAAAATAACAAAAATAATGTAAAAATATATCTAAATTTTAATATAGTATAAATAACATGTTTATATATTAAAAATTATATAAATAACACTTTAATATTTCGAAATCGATTACCAAAAAAGGGACGAAAAGTCATCATTTTATAGTCAATATTCATTCATAAACATGTGTAAAATACACAATTTCTAAATTTCGAACATCTATTTTAGATTTTAATTGGTTACAAAATAAATAAAAATATTATGATAACACCAAAATGCATTCATTCAGACAAATATAGTTTTATAAAATTTATAAAATAAATTTTTAGTATGATAATTTATAAATATAATAAATTTAATCATAATTACATATCATGAATACAAATATATTGATATATAAGATACTTAAAAAAACATTGGATATAAAAAAAAATTTAATATTATATTAAGTTTGGCGGATATAATGTGTATGAGTTTGAGTAGAAATCCACATCTATCCCAACGCGAATTTATCATTTTAAACTCTTGTCCTTCCCATACCTACCAAAAATCCAACTATCACGGATAGAGTATGGTAGAATATTTGTCGGGTTGAGTTTTTTTACCATCCATATAGCCCATATAGGGACAAGTTCAAGTCTATGGGTATGTTAGGATGGCTCGATAGAAAAAGTGTACGAGAGGACAGAAAAAGTCTACGGGTCTCTTACTTATCTCTTGAAAGAACAATAAACATTCCACAATCTCATGTTACTCCACCGAAGCTGAATATCGATGCATGACATTAAATTAAAATGAATTTCCTATCTCCAACATGACTTGCAACTCCGTTCCATACTGGCATTCCTTTGCAATGCAAAAATGAATATGCTCTATTGATCGTCTCAAATCTGATGCTACATGAACGTACTAAATATTTGGAAATCGATTGTTTGTGATTAATTGAAATTGCAATTGATCATATGTATCCAAAATGATCAAAATGCACATAGATTAGTTACCATGTAAGCTAACTATATTTTTAAAGACTGTGACATGACATATTAGTGGTCACATGATATATTGAGTTTTTTTTTCAAATATTATTTGATCGAAAAAACAACTTATTTATGTAATTGAATAATTATACGAGAATATTTTGAACAGATTAAAAAAATAAAATAAGACACTGTACATTAAATTGAATAAGGCGGATTCCAAAATCTGATGTGAAGGGGTTCACTTTTATGACCTTACTCACACTTCTCAGCCTCGCCGGCGCTCGAGCTCTTACGTTATCGGTTCCCGCCAGCGAGATGTCATATCGGTTTGAGATCTCTGGTATCTTAATTGTGTAGGTATGTGGGTAATAACTGATTATCTGTTTCTGCACTTATCGGGAGCAATTTTTGGCCTTTTATTGTTTTATGATTTGCTACAGAAACGAGTTACATGGTTGTGCTGGATTTTTCTGGACTTTTTATCCTTTTGTAGTGTCCGATCAGGCGATCTTGCTGACCTATTAGGTTCTGTTTACATTGTTTCATTCTTTGCTTTGACTTCTGAGTTTAAGTTGAAGTAGATTGCGTAGTTGTCCTAAAGTTATGAGCTTGATCTTTGAAGAAGGATTACAAGGAGAAGAGTACTGTAGCTTTAGTTATTTTTAATTATCACCTGTTTAGAGGAATATGAACTGTTTTAAACATGAGATGCCAACTTATACCAATGAGAAAAAAGGTTAATCTCCTGAGTTTGAGGGTGGAATACTGTTTGTGGTCTTCTCTTTGTCACTAGAACGAGATAAGCCACTAGGTTTATGCATGTGGACTCCACCTAATCTGCTGCATTGTCAGTTCTCTTGGATGATTTTGTAATGACATAGCTGGTGTACATTGCAAAAAAATATTTTGCCTTTTTATTGTTCTTATAGGTTATAAGTTTTCGATCTGCCACACTAATCACTAGCCATTATGAGTTGTCTTATTTTCATAGAAGTGTAACGGGGAATAAATTTTGTTCTGCATGTTTTACACACTAATTCACACGGACCTTTTGTTGTTGGTGATGTTGTGACTCTAAACTCAATGTTTCGCATGTTTTAGTGATTTCTGGAAAACTATGCTGTGCTCGGGTGGATGACGGCTTACAAGTGCTTAACTTGTAACTTTTTTTAATTGGTCAGGCTCAGGATATAGTTCCATGGGAACTGGAAACCCCAACCACCCCAGTTATCCATTACCATCTCATGAGGAAAATTCTGCTGCTCAGCGAAATCTAGCACCATTTATACCTTCTGGAAGTATGACTGGATCTCAATCACCTCCGTTTAGACCTGGGCTGCCTTCTGCCTCTTTGCCACCTTACTTTGGTGGATATATAGCTGGATCAGAGAACCCTGGATTTAGGCCCCCTCCATCAAGTATGTCTAGGGACCAACTTAGACCACCTCCATTTGGATCTTCATACGGAACATCATCTTCCAGACCTCAGAATATGCCACCACCCTCAATCAATCAGGTGCCTTCTCGTGCCTTGATTTCAGATCATCTCGTGCATCCACCAGCCAGAGCTGCAGTTCCTGGACCTCCCCCTGTTTCCTATCCTTCACAGCCCCAACCCCAACCTCATTCATTACCCATTGGCTCTCCTCAAAACTTCCCTGTGCCTGCTCAATATCAAAGCTCTCTATCCTGGCCGAATCCCCAAGCCTCTTCCCAACCATTTGAAGGGCAAGCTTATGTGGCGGGTGGTGGTCCCTATCGCCCTTCATTTCCTGGTTATGCAAATGTTCAATCTTATTCTGATTCTCATTTTCCAGCTGCAGTATCTCCTACCTTCTTGTCAGAGAAAGGGGGTTATGTTCCTCAGGCTCCTTCATCAACATATCTTGCTCAACAGGGACTTCGTGCTGCTGCTCAACCTATTCCATATTCCTCGGCTTCCATCTATCCAGGGAAGCAAGGGCAACCAGTTCCCTATGCAGCATCTCTTTCTAGTTCTCATGGCCTGGTTGAAGATTTTAGTTCACTTGCAATTGGTTCAGCTCCAGGATCATTTGATGGAGGAGTTGATGCTGCATCCTTACCTAGGCCATTGGATGGGGACTCAGAATCAAAGTCTCTTTCTGAAATGTACACCCAAAATTGCAGCCCTAGGTTCTTCCGACTGACAACTAGTGCCATACCGAATTCCCACTCCTTGTCTTCTAGGTGGCATTTGCCTCTAGGTTGTGTTGTTTGCCCACTAGCAGAGTCTCCTGCTGGGGTAAGGCTTCCTATATTTATGTGATATCTCTATGTTTGACATTAATGGTGTATTTACTATAGCTTTTACTTTGATTACTTTCAGGATGAGGTTCCAGTTGTCGATTTTGGAACAGCAGGTATAATTCGGTGTAGAAGGTGCCGTACCTACATTAATCCATATGTTGTGTTCACAGACAACGGAAGAAAATGGAGGTGCATTGTATGTTCCTTGCTTAATGATGGTCAGTATTTTTCAAACTTGCAGTATAAATTTTGAATTGTGTTAAAGATCCTTTTGTTGGGAATTTGTTAAAAGAAGCTTCATTTTATTATTATGTATTGTAGTTTTTATTATAACACATTGCTGAATGGAGCATGGCTACCATGTTTACTAATTACATCTTTTTCTAGTTCCAAGTCAATATTTTGCTCACATTGATGCTAATGGAAGAAGAGTTGATTTGGATCAGAGACCTGAGCTTAAAAAGGGTAGTGTTGATCTTATAGCTCCAGCTGAATACATGGCCCGGCCTCCAATGCCACCGACATACTTTTTTCTTATCGATGTATCACAATATGCTGTTCAAAGCGGGATGCTTGAGGTAATTCCTTTTATGAGTTTCTGCTAAAATTTTGTGTTTACCGAGTCATGAAATAATGTACAGTAATTTAAATGTACTGCATTCACTCATGTTTTTCACTGTTAGTAGAAGTTTAATGTTGTAGAAATCTCATCTTCAATCGAAAGTCCAATGATTATCAATTGAAATGATGCCACCAAGTCAAAAAACAGATAATCTTATTTCTGTAAATTATATTTATAAATATCTGCTTGATTTGCATTTGATATAATATAAAATATAAGAATTTGCAACATTTTTATCATTATAAAAGACATGGATAGAAATCAGGAATGTACTTAAATTATGTTCAAGTGCCACTGTGGATTTACTACGTTTGCTGATTTCTACTGGATTCTAGGTTATGACACAAACAGTTAAGTCATGTTTGGACAGCCTCCCTGGTTATCCTAGGACACAGATTGGATTCATCACTTTTGATAGCACTGTTCATTTTTACAATATGAAGGTAAATGATAAGACACATTTCTGTTTTGTAGCATTGTTTTGAGTATTAACAGTGGATTACTCTTGCATCAGGCATCATTGACCCAGCCTCAGATGATGGTCGTCTCTGATTTGGATGATGTGTTTATCCCATTGCCAGATGACCTTCTTGTCAACTTGTCAGAATCCAGAAATGTGGTGGAGGCATTCCTTGATACGCTGCCTACAGTATTCCAAGATACCTTAAATGTTGAATCTGCATTTGGGCCTGCGCTTAAAGCTGCGTTCATGATTATGGTGTGTTTATTTGTTTTCTCTATAGCCCTTCCGGCTGCTAATTAATTTAAATTATTTCACTTTTTATAATTTTTTCTGATTCACACCGGTTGTAGATACATTTTAGGAAACGGTTTTTTATTTAGCTGGCATGACTTCTTTTTTAATATGTGTTCAGAGCCGACTTGGTGGCAAATTGTTGATATTCCAAAATACTTTGCCATCCCTTGGAGTTGGCCGCCTAAGGCTGCGTGGAGATGATATTAAAGTATATGGCACAGACAAGGAACACATGTTGCGAATAGCAGAAGATCCATTCTATAAGCAAATGGCTGCAGATCTAAATAAGTTTCTTATTGCTGTGAATGTCTACGCTTTTAGTGACAAATACACCGACATAGCCTCCTTAGGTAAGTTGTTCGTTACTTTACCAGTTTTTGAAAATATGGTTTTTTAGAGCATGCTACCGTAGTCTAATCTTGTTAAACAGCATATTTAGTTGGAAAATTTTCGTGGTTAGTTCTCTCTTTTTCTGCTGGGTTTCCATTTTCTTAATCTGATTCCACATTGTATCTTTGTATTTTGTATTTTGTATTCTATTACCGAATGATTATAAACGTTATGACTAGTTGCTAGTTGAAAAAATTACAAGGACTGAAAATTTTAGTAATGCAAATTTCTTGGATAACAGTACACCACAGTTCCTTTTTTAACATTTTATTTAAATTTGATCAGAAACGATGTTCTTAACATATGTGGGATTCTTTGCCTAGCAATTTCCACCTATTCCCTTCAATCCTTACTAGATTTTGTGCATGCATTTTTTTTCATAGGAACTCTAGCGAAGTATACAGGAGGTCAGGTGTACTACTATCCTAATTTTCACTCAACCATTCATAGAGATAGGTTGCAACATGAGCTTAGCAGGGATCTTACAAGAGAGACTGCATGGGAATCAGTCATGAGGATAAGATGTGGAAAAGGTATATACTTACTGTGGGTTGGTTTAGCATTATTTTTTTTAATGATATGGTGATTTATTATATCTCCTTAGTATCAAACTAATGTTTTATTCCCTTTTAGGATTGCGCTTCGTATCTTATCACGGAAACTTTATGATGAAATCCACAGACTTGGTTTCCCTTCCGGCTGTTGACTGTGATAAAGCCTATGCAGGACAGCTGTCTCTAGAAGATACACTGTTGACAGTGCAAACCGTGTACTTCCAAGTTGCGTTGCTGTATCCTTTAATTTATATCTTGCATAACTTTACATTTTTTCTCCATTCTAAATTGATTGGATTCATGCTGAGTCAATCACCTTGTGGAATTTTTAACATCATTCTGCAACTTTACATTTATGAAGACCCCATGAGCTTAAGTTTGAAGTTGAGGATTGAAAGACTTAACTATTGCAAAGATATACATCATCTTCTGGAGAAAGGCGCATTAGAGTGCATACTGCTGCTTTCCCAGTTGTCTCAGAACTAGGAGAAATGTATCGCCTGGCTGATGTAGGAGCGATTGTATCTTTGTTCTCAAGGCTTGGTAAGGGTGCTTCCATCTCATTTTATTACTACCTCTGTTAACTAACACCTGACTATTACAGCAATTGAAAGAACATTATCCTACAAGCTTGAAGATGCTCGAAATTCCATTCAACTTCGGATAGTTAAGGCTCTTAGAGAATACAGAAATCTTTATTCTGTTCAGCATCGTCTAAGTGGAAGGATGGTCTATCCAGACTCATTAAAATTGCTACCCCTATATGGATTAGCTTTGTTGAAGTCATTAGCCTTACGTGGTGGATATGCTGATGCACAGCTTGATGAACGCTGTGCTGCTGGATATACCATGATGGCTTTACCCATTAAAAACTTGCTGAAACTCCTTTATCCAACCCTTGTCCGAGTAGATGACATTCTCGTAAAAGTAAGCATGTTTTGTTCTTGTTTATTTCTTAAACTTCATGGTTTATTTGTGAAGCATACCTTCTCATGAATCTCTTTTAGGCGGGAGACCTAGAAAGTATTATGACAAGGCTGCCACTTACCGCACGGAACCTAGATCCCAGTGGTGTCTATATATTTGATGATGGCTTTCGATTTGTTATATATTTTGGAAGTTCAGTTGCACCTGATATAACAAGGAATTTACTCGGGGAGGACTTCACTGCAAATTACTCCCAGGTAACTTCTGTACCATTGCAACTTACCTCATGGCTTTACTCTGTTTATTATGTCATTTTTAATTCGTATTTTTATTTGTCTTTGGCTTGCAAGTTTCTCCTTAATATCAGGTGCATTAAGAATTTAAGATCATGCCTCGGGATTAAACGATTGAGTAATTATTTATTTATTCAGTATATGAGACTGAAGCAGTGTTACGAATTAAGAAATGACTAATTTCATTTATTAGATATCATTCTGCTTGAATGGTGCTTAAATGATTGAGTAATCATGCATGAATCCATGATCAATGTTTTCATAGTCTGGTACGTCAAATACCGGGCTTGACCGATATTTTTTCTGTACCGCTCCATACTGGGTATCAGGGTCGATTTTCGTTTTTTTCCGAGTCCGACCCTAAAAAATTAATTAAATATTATTTTTTTAACAAAATACAATTTGGTAACGGTCGGTATACCATTCGATATATCGAATGGTATGAAAACATTGATTTTGATGTGTTTTTTTTCTCCTTGGTTTATGAAGTAAGGCTACTGTAGTTTTGTCTCGTAATATCATGTCCTAAGTGAAGTAAGCTTGTGATTTGTATGGTTTTTAGTTCCAGCTTCATTTATGATTTCTATGGTTTTTAGTGTCAATTCGATCGATCCTAAGATACGGTTTGATTACTTGAATCCAGGTTCGGGTTTCACAGAAAGAGAACGAAGTTTCAAGAAAGCTAATGAAGATACTTAATAAATATAGGGAGGATGATCCATCATACTTCCAATTATGTCATGTTGTTAGACAAGGTGAGCAACCAAGGGAAGGCTATTTCTTTCTCAACAATTTAGTCGAGGACAAAACTGGCGATGCGTATGGATACCCCGACTGGATGTCACTATTATATAGGCAAATCCAACAAAATGCATGACCCAAAGAGGTGAATTTTTCTTCTATGTCACCCGAAATGAAATCGTCGCGTATTATAAACATCATATAGTGATTCGGGATATTTTCTTCTTTGTTTGCAGCATATGTAGCAAAAAAATGCTTCAATTGAGCTATATTCTTGGTTTGTTCGGGGATGAGTAGCCTTTTAAACTTTGTTTTGGTATTCCATACGGGTTTCTAGTTCACTTATTGCTTGATGATTTTGTTTTCTTTGTTTATGTGTATTTTTTTGGTGTTCTTGAGAGGATAGTTAGTGTGTCTTAGTAATGATATAATATATGCTTCTTCAGTGCTAATTGCTGCTATTGTTTATTATGTCTTTATGCACATTTAGCTGCAATGATCTCCAAAGTATGAACAATATATGATTGATTTATATATAGTAAGGATTATATCCTCGTACATTCTCATCATAATTTCAACTAAATTCTAATATGAAGTGTAAAGGGATTTATTTGTTACTGCATATCAAATTAAAAGTGTAAAAGTTAATTTAATTTCTCATCATAACTTCAACCATATTTTAACATGACGAGTGAACACTTACTTGTTAGTGCATACCAAATAATTAAAAGTGTAAAGATAATTTAATTTAGTAATTATTTTATGTTTGGTTGTTTTTGTAAAATAAAAAGGCAGGCAATGGACTAATTATATCTCTTTGAGGAGATATAATGTTCCACTCTCTTTCCTAGGATATTTAAATATTTAAAAATGAAAATATTAATTATAAGTTATATATTTAAAATTGTATATTAGGTCGATTATTAATAATGTTGTGATTAATTGGTACTAAATGTGGGAAAATAATTGATTTATCGATTTTAATCGATTAATTATCTGTTTGTATCGATTGATTACACTTTTAATTTACAATTGCAATAACAAATTTCTTAACTAAATAATTAAAATTCTAGAATGTTCAACTCTCGTAAAAATTACAAGTATCAATTTAACACATAAAAGGTTATTTCTATAACAAGAATATCATTACAAATAAGTAGTTATAAAAAATAATGATATAAAAAAAATTAAAAATTATAATTGTCATAATATTGTTGTGTGGATGAGATAAAAATTATTTATAAAGATACTGATATTAATATCAAAAATAAAAAATAATGATGTGTATATAAAAAAAACTAATGTATAGATAGAAAATTAGATGAAGACACACTTGAAGATTAGGGGTGGACATGGACCGACCTAATCCGCAGGGCCAACTCAACCTATACAAACAGGTCAATCCGTGGGTTGATCCGTGGAAAATATGTGAACGGGTTGGGCCGTAAAAATAAACACGTACGGGTCAATGGGTTAATATGGACCACTTTTATTATTTTTTTTAATTTTAATTTTAAGATTAATAATAATATTATTTTAAATTTATAATTAATATTATTTCAACCTATCGACAGATTAAATCGAACTTCTAACCCGTTGACGGGTCAAAAATATTTACTAATCTATCTGGTCAACCCGTGATTTTTTTCTTCTATTTTAAATAAGTTTAAAAATAACTATACGGCGGATGTAAACATATATTTATGTTTTATAATAAAAATTTATTATGTAATGCAATATAATAGATTATATTAAAATATTAAGTACTTTAAAAAAAATTAAATAGGATTTATATTATTTAATACTTTGATATATAAATTCGAGTTTATAAAATAAACTTTTCAAAGAAAAAAGATGTTTCTCCATATTCTATTTTTGTAAATAATCGAAAAGTTAATTTATAAAACAATATTTGGATGGGCGCATTAAATATTTTTTATAAGGGATTATATTTTTATGGGACCTAATAACTAATTCTTTTTATTTTTCTTGAGATCGTTTTCTAATGTTTTAAAAAGAAAATAACCTAAAAATTTATTCTTCAATTGAAATCGATATATCATACTAAAATTCAAATATATTTATATATGAAAAATAAATAAATACAAATGCGAATGAGTTTCACTACCTTTAATGTTATCGAGATCAATTTTAGAAAACTATAATAGAAGTTAAGATAATTTAAAATAATTTCTGTGGGACCTATAGATTCTTTTTTATTTTTAAACGTTTAAATATAATTCTTTTAGTTTGATTAAAGTTTCACTTTATATAATACGATCTAAAAATGTGTACTTTATATAAATACTATTATTTTTTATTAAATTAATAAATAAGAATCACATCAAAAAATTATTCACTATTAGAATAGAGTTTGATATTTGTAAGTGGCTTTAATTTATTCGGTAGAGAATTAATTTATTCGGTAGAGAATTAATGATATTTGTTTAAATCTTTTTATTGATACAATTATTATTCCAAATTTCCGGTAATTAATGGGTTTGTTTCTTTCAAATTTTTAAAATTTAGGTGTGATGATGTGCGGTGAGTTGTGGTGAGCTGTTGTGATATATGTTTGGTAAAATTATGATATTATGATGGTGATTTATGTAATAATACTAATATACACTTATATATAAAAAATAATAAATATATAATTAATAGAAGAAATGGTAAAATAGTTTTTTTCAAAATTACGATGAGACCACAGCTGTGATGAAATCGTGAATTTTTAACAATTATCATATCACAATTAATTTTATGTTTTGTGTACCATACAAAATTCACGATTGGATGATTTGAAGATATAAAAGCAATTTATATAGCCGAAAAAAACAAAATCAAAAATTATAATCTTGTCGTCATTGGTCAAGACGACAGAGCACTAAACGACAAATATTCACTTGTCAAATTAATTACGTCTAATTTAGAATTTTGAATTAATATAATATTATTTTAAATAATTTTACTAGAAAAATATTATACTTAGACCATCATTATCCTTAGACGTCCAGTTTGATTGGACAGCCAATGTTGCATTCTTTTTGTCCAGGCGAGGAAAGATAGTATCCCGACCATGATATTCTTTTTTCTCTATTTTTATTAAAAAAAATAATTTTAAAATAATTTTAAAATATAAATTTTTATAATATATTTATATAATGATTTTATCGATAATATTATGATTCTAAGGTATTCGATATGTAAAAAAATAATATTTAAAAATTACAATTGTCCGGACATTGTTGTAGGAATGAGATGAAAGTTATTTATAAAATTAAAGAATAATAATGTGTATAGAGAGAAAACTGATGTAGATGAGAGATTAAAGTTTCTGAGTTGACATGGTTGAGGATGACCTTTGTTGTGGTCTAAAAACCGGGGTATCAACAGTCGTTCCGTTCGTTGCAAGACGAACTCGGTTTTAATTTGTTTTAAAAGGGGGGAAACGATCTAGAATCAAATGGAAAATGACAGTGCAATTTTAGAGTGGAAAACCTATGGAAAAGAGGAAAAAACTACTTGACTAAGAATTGGAAATGCTCTTAGCAGATCTAATAATCAAGTTGTTCAATACACAATCCATACTTGTTCTTTAGATACAACCAATAAAGGGAAATGTAAGGGAAGCAAGAGAAAAAACCAAAGTATAAAATGTTTTCGTTTCCAAGTGTCCCTTTTATAGGTTTTTTCTGCTGTGTGAACAGTAGGGTGTCGTTTTGTGCTTATCCCATGCGGCTAGGTCGGCTCGTGTCGGGCGGGACAACCGCCGACCGTAGCTCTAGCTGGCTGCACGGTGTCAAGCCTTTCGGCACTACTAGTTGGCTGTCTCCAGACCATGGGAGGCTCGTACAACTATGTCGGACATGCCTCTTACAAGATCATCCGAGGTTATTGTCGTATACCGAGGAGTGCGGATGACCCGAAGCGTAGTCTGTGCGTCCTGGACCAATCGGTCCCGATGAGGAGGAGAGCACGTGATTCCATCGATCGGTCCCGATCACTAAGATCGGACGTTCGGGCCTGACTGTTCTCATTGGGCCATCCATTCGCGTGAGTTGGATATGAGCCTCCAAGTTCTACTTATGTCATTTGGGCTTGTATGGTTAAATTTGGGTCTACTCAAGTTCCGGGTACCGGTTTCCGGATGTCTCAGCAACCTTATCACAACTAGCTAGTGCCGTGTTGATCATAATCATGATACGTGACAGGTAGGAATTTGACTTCATTTGGATGTGACTGCCATGTGAAAATACACAAACAAATTAGAATTGTACCTAATATATTCGCATAATATTTTTATTAAAATTAATCTTAATTTTTTGTACAAAATCCATAATATAATATAAGCCGTGCACACATCAAACTTATGTTCTCCCTGTACTCTTTGAAATTCAGACATTTAAACGTTTATCACATGCACAACACATTTTTAGCTATACCATTTGATACATAATTATCGAGACGAGTATCACGTGGTCATGTTTTGTACATTACTATGCGGACAACTATAAAATAATGGGTGGATGTCATTTAATTCTTCAAATTTTATATAATTTGATAAATTTAATATAATAATTTCCTAATTTTGACAAATTAATCATCCACATTTTTTAAATACAAAACTAGCTTTCATGTTTTATTTTTTACAAAATTAGTTCTCATACTTTGTATTATGTGAACTAATTTTGATACATGACGATTGAATTTCCAAAATTTTAGAAACATTTTGGATGATTTTTGTCAAAACAATCGAAGTATGGAGATTAATATGCAAAGTTAAAGTTTGAGAACAAAATTTAGAGATCATTTTCTTATAATAAATGAATATTTTCATAGAATATTTGTTATTGGTGTAAATTTATTTAAAATAATCAAAACATTTATTTCCTCTTTAAAAACATTGCAAACCAGACACTTAAATCATTTGTAACAACAATGCCTCATTATTCTTCTTCCCCAATCACCAAGTCTTGTACCAAACAAAACCCACAAGGTATTGGTATTGGTATTGGCCTAGCCATGATTGTATCCATTCTTGAAGAAACTACAAACCCAGATCCTGAAACTTCCATTAAACCAGTTAACAGAAAGCTTCAACTCCATATTCCAGAAACTTCTTCTTCTCAGAATTCCCCTGTGGAATCACCAGCTGAATTCGGAATTAAGACAAGAAAATCGCAGTTTACAAGGCAGTTATCCATGTCTAGGGATCTGATTAGGCAATTATCCCGTGAAGAAATGGAGCTTTCTGAGGATTATACCTGCGTTGTTACTCATGGACCGAACCGTAAAACAACCCATATTTTCGATGACTGCATTGTCGAGACCTGCGGCGGCGATTATCATCGAAATTACTCAGTTTCTGGAGCTGGGAATCATGCCTGTGCTTGAAATTTTATGGGTATTTCGATTTGTTATACTTTGGGACGATTCAGATGAAGATTTGGGTGCGGCGAGATTCAGTTGAATTTCATAATTTTCCTCTCTGTAAATACAGATAAGCGAGAGGCGGATTTGTATTTCTCACTTTTCTAATTACGTATTTAAATTTAAATTTAAATTAAACAATAGAAATTAACAAAACTTATTGGGTCATTCATTCTAGTAAAATTTTGGTAATCGTAATTTAAATTTGATCATTAAATTAATCCTTGAATAATTTTTCAAATAAACTATGTGTTAAAATTAAGCCTCTAATTATTTTATAAATATTGATTTAACTTCTCCCATCGTTGATTATTCAAAACAATGCACTCGTTCACTTAAATTATAGGTATGTTTCATTTAGTTTTTAAAAATTACGATAAGTTATGATAACCGCATTGCGGATAATATAATCGTTTTAGAATAATTATGATAAGGTATTAAAAAATTGTTTAAAAAAACTATGTTGATTTTAGTGTTAGTTTTATAAAATATATTTTAACCTTCATATTAGTATATACATAAATATAAAATTTCTATTGTAACTTCGTTATAAGGATGAAAGTGATATTAATTGGAGTCTTGTGGATGTAATGAATATAAGTATACAAATAAAGATTAAATTGCAAAATAATAAATGATGATGAAAGTGAAAGGTTATCATTTTATACTATACTTGGAACAATATCGTTAATGTGATGGGCATAAAAAAGGTATACTTTAAAAAAAGTGAAGGTGTATTTCAAATTATTAATAGATAATGATTGTACTATTTAATAATATTCTTATAAGAATGGACAAGTGGGCCCACCTATCATGTTTAGTGATAACAAATTGGATTAGTCGAATTGATAAATTGAGGAAAATCAGTTTATATTATAAATATTATCTACTTTGAATCAAGCAATCAATTACATAAAGTTCAAATTCAAATATACTATTTTATCATATATATATATATTTCATCGATTGAATCAAGAGATAAATATTTTAAATACAAATAATAATTTCAATGTTAGAACTTCAGATAAAATATTAATAATATAAATATTTCAATTAAATAATTTAAACCCTTGGAAAGTTGGAGCTGTTTCACAAGCTTCAAATCTTCATAGGTGGTCCAGCTCTACCGCCAAATGCTGATTTTTTGGGAAGCCTCTTTGTAATATCGTTTGATAAATAACGGTGATGTTGTGGTTCCTTTTTAGGGGGTACCAACAGTCACCGGATTCTGAAAACCGGTTTTATTTGTTGTTTGTGGAGACAACTTGAAATATAGAAATTGAAAGAACACAGACGATTTTAGCGTGGAAAAACCCCTTAAAAAAGGGAAAAAAAACCACGTTGTCGAGAGGAGAACCTCTACGGCAAATTCATTAATAAACCAATGAAAATGTACAAAGGGAATAAGAGCAGCGAAAATGAAATTACGGCGGCTAGGGTTCGTCGAAATTGCCCTCCAAAGGGTCCTCTTGAGCTTATCTTTTTGCTCTGCATTTATAGAGGGGGAGATGCGTGTAATCCACGCCATGTAACCACATCTGACAAGGTTGTTGGATGTTGTTTTCACATGCTGGAAAACGTGGTTGAGCCCGAGGCGTGGAACACATGCTGATGGGTCAACATCTAGTCTGTCGGGCCCTAAGCTGTCTGCTGGGACCGAAGCTATCTGCTTAGCCCTAAGCTGTCTTCCGGGACCGAAACTGTCTGTTGGACCCTAAGCTATCTTCCGGGACCGAAAATGTCTTCTGGGACCTAAGCAGTCTGTCGGGACCGATCCTGTCTTTTGGGACCTAAGCTGTCTGCTTGGTCCTAAGCTGTTCGTCGGGATCGAAGCTGCCTGCTTGGCCCTAAGGTGTCCTCCAGGACCGAAGCAGCCTGTCGAACCCTAAGCTGTCAGCCGGGCCCGATCCTATACTTGGTAATTTCAGCTGTCGAATCCTTGCTTGAGCTTAACCATATTCATCTTGGTTTAGAACTCATCATTGGTCCCGATTTAATGGTTCTCAACAAGAACACATACTTGGTACCCGGTTTAAGGGTTCTCAACAGGTGAGATGAGATAATTGTACTGTGCTGTGAGGTGAACTGATCGTGATTTAAAAAAACTATTTTTGAAACAGCGACGCAATGATTGTAATGTCATAAAATGATTTTTTTGTCCTTATTTTTAAATAATTGTGTATAATTTTAAAATTATATTTGATATTATTTTATGATAAATTTGTTATTTTAAAAACTACATTTTTAAATTGTTATATATATTTTATAGTTTGAACATATAATTAATAGAATATATTATGATACATATATTATATTTCATATAATACATTTTTATGATATCAAAATTATTTTTTTTTAAAAAAAATAAACTATAATTTATCAAATATAAAATTGACATTTGAAATATGCATTCTTATATTCATTCTGTTAAACCAACTATAAATTTACCTTTATTTTATATGATCGTACAAACACAATTATTAATGATATTTAATTAAAATAAAAACAACTTTCACACATTTATCTATTTACACATTCACAACTTTGACACATTCACACCTTCCAAACCACACCTTTATCTATTTACAAAAAGTTCACAAAAAGAGAAATAATTTCATCCATTTTTAAATTATTTATTTGAAAAAATATATATATAAAGTATTTTGAAAAATACAAAAAAAACATTTACAATTGTTCTGTTTTAAAAATATAAAATACCGACGCTTAAACCTGTAAATACAAACAACAAATAATTTTAAAGAAAAAGAATCCCTCAACGGTAACACATCAATTGGGCGATTTCTCCTGATCACAACCACAGAAAAGTCTAGTGATTGAGCACCAAACAAGCAGTTGATCAATCGAAAAAACAAAAACAAGACGAAACATTGGACTAGAAAACGTAATTTTGATTTGTGAAGCAAAATCACCAGGAGATCACTTCTTCTTGCCAGCCTTGGCAGCATCACCTGCCTTTGTCTGCAAATATAAATACAGTTATTTAGTCCAGTAATGGAGTTCAAGATCAATGATGCTGATCCCTGATGCCTGATGAGAAGCAAATTTATGCTAATTCAAAGAAGTAGATAATGAATTTGCTGCTGCTGAGATCTTATTATACAGCAACCATAATGGTGATAAATTTAGTGCAAATGCTCTAACATTAGCAATGAGAAAATCTATACCTTCTTGACACCGCGAATTTTCTTGGCTCTATTCTTGCGCTCCTTCATCTGCTTCCTCGACTTTTCAACCTTGGTATCCAGACCATTCTGCATGTCATTGAAAATATCAGTCAAATGATCAACAATGTTTTATAAAAATCAGTATACTCGTTTACATAATTATTCGAACAATATCATACATATAATTAAAATTAAAGAGAATGGAATTATTCATGTAATGTTCGGCATGAGAAACTAATGAGTATCGGTTCCATGGAAAGATTCTTGCCTATATCAAAAGGTACATGGGAGAACTTATTCACATAAAAAAGCGTGAAGTTCATAATTCAAAAGGTAGCCAGAGGACAACGTATGGTGATAGTTATGAACTAACAGATATGATAAACAGAAAAGACTAGGAATAGATGAGCTATATTTTTTAAATGAAGAGGCTAACCTATTATTCTGTGCCCAACAATGACGATATTGGTTAAGAAATTACCCTGATAAGCCTGTATTTAGGCTCATATTTCTTTGCATTTTCGACAGAATCATATATCAAGCCAAAGCCAGTTGATTTGCCACCACCAAAGTGTGTCCTGAACTTGAAAACGAAAATAGAATTGGAATCCTTGACATCGTACATTCTTGCCAATTTTTCTTTGAGCTCTGCCTGCAAAATAAAGTCCAACAATGGAACTTCTTCTAAGTAAGCTCTTCCTGTTCAGTATCGTTTTAGAGGTGATATCTTCTTACTAAGCAAGAGATATCTCCTGTTGATACTGTTTCCCAGAAATGGAAATACAACATACCATTTGAACCACTTGAGATTGCATTGCAACATCAAAGAACAAATTTTGCATACAATAATCGAAAAAGTAAAATCTAACCTACGAGTACAACCAATACCAAATTGAAAGGCAAAAAATACCTTGGAAACATTCGGCCTTCCAGGGTGCAGCACATCAATGACCTACAGAACAGAAAAGTGAAACATAGAATACTAGAAACGCCGAATTGGAAGCACTAAGGAGATGAAATACAGAAATCAATATATTCATACAAATTGCTTCCTTGAGAGAAGGCGATTTGTCATAAACTTTCTTGTCCTGATAGTAACCGCTTTGTCCGCCATTTTCTGAAACAAGAGTAATGATCAACAGCGAAGAACGACGCGAACAAATAAGAAATACCAACCTAAAGCAGATCTTGTTGTGCCGCCGACCGTCGATATTCAGTAAGCTTCGTCAAGTCGGGGGATTCTGGTTGATAATAAAACCTAGGCCTTCTTGCTTTCTTATTGGCTATCTAAATTGGGCCAAGTCCAGTTATTCTTTATTGGGCCCAAATTGTTCACTATTCGGATTACTAAGTGAATTATGCAATAAATATGGGCCTTTTTTTAGCTTCTTTAGTGGCCCAATGCTAATGAATGCTTGGTACGGAACTTCTTGAATGGAGATAACAACGTATTTGTTTGGATCACTTTTATAAAATAATATATGGTAAGTTATGCTGAGATATAGTTAATGGTGATATGGTAATAATGATTTATATATAAATATTAATATTCATTTCTACATAAAAAGAATAATGATATTTATATTGAATATTAGAACAATGAGTTAATTAATCATTTTACAAATTACGATAATTCGTTTAGCATATGAGATGGAATTGTGATTTTTTAGTATGAATGTAGTGATAATTTGCTTTTATTTAAATAATAATTTTGTGATTCCACAATATTACATCACAATTTCAATAATTGTTCTATTGATTGTATTTTTCCTTTTTTGATTGTGTGTAAATAATCAAAGGTTGATAAGAAGGTGATATGAATAATTGATTTGATTTATTCATTTTATCGTCTTTACAATAAACATATTTATCTAGGTTTTACTAGTATAAGGGAGACAAATTTGTCAATTAGGACCGACTTAATAGGGTTCAAGTGCTCCATATTTATAACCCGACCCGTAATTGGAAATATAAATTTGAAAACCTAGTCACTGGAATTGGGAATTCATAGTCGTGTAACATGGGTAGGATATCTTCGGTAGTGGAAATCCCCGAACGGCGATCTGTTGGTAGCCGCGGAGGCAACGTCAGCTATTCAAGGGAGTCCCGTGGTTACGATTATCGCTATAGGAGTTACAGCCGGAGTCGGAGTTTGAGTCGCAGCAGAAGCCCGGTAAGCAGCGACGGTTATGAGAGGTTCCGGAGACCTTCTCCTGTTTATTCGTACAATATTGCAGAAGAAACGCGTAAAAATTTCGAATCGAAGGAGTTATTGATTGATACTCGGAGAAAGCCCTATCTCGATCGAGATTATAGAAACGGGCGACGTGATGAGTCTGAATCAGATGAAGAATTGAAAGGGTTACCTTTTGAGGAGTATCGCAGGTTGAAGCGTCAAAAATGGAGGCGACAGCTGAAAAGTTGTATTTGGAACTGCACTCCAAGCCCCTACAGGGACCCCAATGAGAATTCTGATGGAGAACCCGAACAAGTTTTAGAAGGTGAACAGCTACAAAATCTGAATGACGATGAAGAAAATTTGGTTAATGGTCATTCAGAGCCTGAGAAATCGGATGATTCTAGGTCTAGGCGGAAGGGTAGGAAATCCGTATCTGTTTCTGATAGTGAAGATGAATCTGATGAAAGGTCGAGTGATGATGATTCAGAGGAAGATAGTAGGAGGAAGAAGAGGAGTGTAGAGAAGAGTAAGAGAAAAAGGAGTAACAGATCTAAATATTCTTCTGAGAGTGAGATTGTTTCACAGAACGAATCCAGTGATGATGATTCCGAGGATGAGAAGCGTCGAAGGAAACGGAGAAGCAGTGGGAAAAAGGGTAGAAGAAAAACTAGCAAGAGAAGTAGTAAGAGAAAGAGTAGTAGTAGGAAGAAATATGAAAGTGAGGATTCTGATATTAGTGATCATGTGAACTCAAAGAAGCAGAGGAAAGGATCAGCTTCAAAGTCTAATAGAAGCGAAAGGAGAATAGAACCCGTTGGTGAAAGTATGAATTCAGAAGAGAATGGTTCTGATTCTGAAACTGGTGCAAAGGATGTCTCTTTAAAGACAAATGAGGTCAAGATCAATGATGAAATTAGTGGTGAGGTGCTTAAGTTGAAAGAATTACTTGAGTTGAAGAACAAAAGCAATCTCGATGATGAGCCAGTGGTTGGTCCAATGCCTTTGCCAAGAGCAGATGGTCATATCAGTTATGGTGGTGCACTTAGACCTGGTGAAGGTGATGCTATTGCACAGTATGTTCAGCAAGGGAAGCGTATTCCTCGTAGAGGTGAAGTAGGTCTTTCTGCTGAGGAGATTCAAAAGTTTGAACATCTTGGATATGTGATGAGTGGTAGCAGACATCAGAGAATGAATGCCATCCGTATACGTAAAGAAAACCAAGTTTACAGTGCTGAGGACAAACGGGCTTTGGCTATGTTTAACCATGAGGAGAAAGCCAAGCGTGAGCAGAAGGTTATGGTTGATTTGCAACGACTGGTGCAGCGTCATATCGGCCAAGATACTGGTCCTTCTCATGATCCATTTGGTGGTAAGGCTGCTGATGTTGCTGATGACTAAGAGGTTAGCTCTTAATTCTGTTTTTACTTACCGAGTGAGAAACCATTTCCTTACAGATGCTGCTTTCATTTGATTTCTGCTTGTGTATCAGTTTATGCATTTTAGATACAGTATGAAATCTGCGTTTACTAGAAATGGGAATTGGAACGAACTCCTGGAGATTTATATGAATGGAAAATATGATCTTCAAGTCTTTCATTTAGAAAAATTCCAGTTTGGGTTAAGCTGTAGAGAAAAAAATGGGACAGTGTAGTGCCCGTGTAGTATTAGAAGTGGCAAACAATTTCATGGCATCCACTGAAGAACAAGTACAGTTTCATGCTTTCACTTTCAGTAGCAACCCAAAGTGGAAAAACTACATAAGTTGCATAAAAATATGGTCTTCACGTTTTCAATCCCAAGCCCTATGAGAGGTGATGATGCCTCATTTCTCATCCCAAATCCATACAGAATGAAAATGTGTACAATAAAATTTGTGACGAAATTGAAGCTAAAAGTCTCTTGAAGAATTATATACTTCAAAGAGCAACTACGAAATTTGTTATATTGAATAATTTGGTTCTTACAAAGTATTAAGAGGGTATTGATCATGACTTGAATAATATTATGAGGAACATTGTTTTCAAACCTAACCCAGTTCGTCTGGATTGGACGGTTGGCCCATCAATCGGTCCATTGGATGGGCGGGTTGATGGATCGGGTTTTCTTAAAAAAAATAATATTTTTTTTATAATTTTATTTTTAAAAAATTTAAAATTATTTTTTAATAAAAAATAAATAAATATAATATCATTTTCAACACCGGTTCGATAACGGTTTGACAACGATTCGACAATAGTTTAGTGATCCATTAAAATTTTCGGTTCACGGATCGAATCGTATTTAAGAACACTGATGAGGGATATTGGCGTAATTGCTAATCATGGACATTAAATTTGAAGATGAATGAAATGAACAATTTTTTCTTAGATCTTTATTAGAATCATGTTAGTCGGTGAAGATAGCATTTACTATTTATAGTAATGTTACAGTTGAACTGATTAAATGTGTAATTCTAAACGAAAAAATGAGACGAGATACTCAAAAGACATCATCGCCGCAATCAAAGATCATGGTTGCTAATTCTTGGGGAAGGAGTTGTAGATGAAACTCTAAACAAGCGAAACATGACAAAAGCTGAGATAAGTAAAACAAATGGCTAATGTTTAAGTTGGTATTTCTGCAAGAAGAAATATCACATCAAGAAAAATTGTGAATTTTTCAAACAAGAACAAGCTCAAAAGATAAATGATAGGATAATAGTGACAACGAGCATATCAATGTAGTCAGAGAATTCAATTTCTCATGTGACGATAATGATGTGAATTCTACATATCAAGAGACAAACATAATTATTGATGGTGAAACTATCATCGTTCATGTGACTTCCATGAGAGAATGCTACTCACGCATGGAGGTTTTGGTGTGCCAATAGCAATATGATAAATAAAAATTCAAAGTTGCTAGCAAAGTGATATTTGTCTAAAGAAGAGAACGATACCACGATATTACTAAAAGAGGTTCGACATATTCAAGATATGCAATTAAAACTCAACGGTAATAAAGATTTATGTGATAACTTCTATGATAGTTGTGATTCTTCGGAAACTCAGGATTGATCAGGAACGCGTACATTTCCACTAGACAAAAATGGGTCAAAATAGATCCATTAAAAGAAAGAGACCTAAAGTTAGGAATGAGAATGATTGACTAATATGTAATTATGGAAACTTGAAACTAGTATAAATATGAAAGGGAGAGGTGTAGAGGGGTGATTGATAAAGTACACTTGTAGCAAGCAAAGTGGCTAAGGCACAAATCTACTACTAATTGTAGCAATTCGTTGGGAGAGCACCACAATTCCTCACGATTTGCACTTTAGTCGCGTGAATGCCCAAATTTGTCGCATAAACATTCCTCGCGATGACCTACAATTTTTTTATGACTAGGCATACTTGGTCGTGGATCATTACCATAAGCACACATACAATTAATTTGTTGCGACCTCTTGCAAATTCATCTCAAGTAGAGGTTAATTCATTGTAGGTCATCACAAATGTTTGCGGATGGGAAGCACACATATAATTCATCCGACATAGAGTTTAATTCGTCATGAATTCCACCTGAAACGTTGGAAATAACACTGACAAAAGATTATGGTAACGAATAGAATGTACATAATATGTAAGTGATTAAGTAAACAGAGTAAACACAGTTTAATAATAGAAGGTTCAAATATATGAAACACTTTAAAATAACTTAATCATTATGGTAATTTAACAAAACACTTAACTTTATAGTTTTATTGAAATCGTTGTCACTTTAATTTATGAATCATCATCCTTAATTTTTATTGTTCCACTTAAATAACCAATGTTAATATTTGCATAGGATATTTTGCGTAGCATAAATGAAACAATGCAAACTTAAAGATCCACTTAGAGGTGAGATTTTTAAGATCAATCGTAGGACCTAACCGGTCCGAACTTAAAAAAATCGGTTCATGACCAACCCTTCGTATTAGGGTTGATTTTTTGGAACCTAACTTTACAATTAAGTTTAGGATTGATTTCAATATTAATAAGACCTAAACTCGTAAGTCTTATAATGGTTTAACCTTGGTCTTCACTTTACAGGCTTAGGATCAAGACCACGCCTAAATCCCGTAAATATAAATTTATTTATACACTCAAATATTTATTATTTTCAATTCAAATCTAATTGTACATAAATTATTTATAAGTTTTATTATACTTCATATGTTAAATTTCCGGATTTTTTTAAATATAATTAAAACGAATATTTTTCAATTATGAATTTTTATACTAAATATTTTAGTAAACTAATAATAAAAACAAAAATAATCATCTAATAGGTTTTTAAACGATAATTTTATTGTTATTTATAATTTTTATAAATTATATATTTAGTAAAACATTATTTTTTTATTAATATTTTGATATAAAAAATATAGTGCTAAAAATCGGATCAAGACAGAACCGAAACATAGTCTTTGGTCCCGAGTTGATCGCCTTTATAAAGACCTAAAGATCGGATCAATATGATTTATATATAAAATTGAGACCGTGGTCCGGTCTTTAATAAATTTCCAAAGACCGAAAAAGACCCGTCCGAACAATGGTCTTTTGCCCACCTCTATATCCAATATTAATATTTATATAATATTTTTTGAATAAAGCTATTCACAATTCATTCCATAATTGTTCCCATTCAAGCGAAATTTAATCAAGTATTTGGTATCCTTAAGTAACTTAATATTTTAATAAATATAATTATTATTTCTAAAATATAATTTTATAAATATTCAAAATGTTTGAGCCACAATTTTTTCACTGGGATCACAATTCACAATTCATTCTCACCATAAGTGTTTGTATTTTAATTTCATATTTTCAAAATATCTATTATTGCAATGGGTACCAATATTATTAAATATTATTAAACACATGGCATATGTAAACAGACTAAAAAATATCAGCCGTTGGATAATAAGAACGTTAGCCCCTGTCCGATTTAAAAACAAGAACTCATCCGTTTTGACCCTGCAAACTAGCCGTTACAAACTCAACTTTCCTTTCTCCCCCGTAGAAAAGAAGCTCCGATGGCCACTCCAGCGGATTCTCCGTCACCTTCATCATTGCTCAAGGTAAAGTTCCATTTACTCCATTTGATTGCCGTTACCTGGTTAATAACTGATGTTGTTTACAGGGATCTTCGAGCTTTCTAGGCTCTTCTCCTCTCTTCAGTCCTTCGTCTGATAAGCGATTTTGGAGCAATCTCCGCTGTCGCGTCGATAACCTATTGGAGAACCGGAAGCTTGCCGATGAAACGCTGATAGCTGAAACGGTAATTGCTCTGCTTATTTTGTGAATTTGGGTATTTAGGGATTTGAAATTACTTTTAGCATTTACTTGACGTCTTGGTGATGGGTGTATTTTTTTGTTAGAATTGTGAAGCTTTAGATCGAACAAAGCGATTGAAAGAGGATTCGATCCTTCTGCTTAGAGGTTTCGATTCAGTGGCTCAGACTCTTTCTCAGCTTTCTAGCAATCTTGAAAATGCTCTTCAGGTGAAGAAAGGGAAACATTTAGGGTTTCAAATTTTATTATTAGGACTCATTGAAAAATTGTTCTGCATTTATTTTGTTCTTAGGGTGCTGGAAAACTAGCTAAGCCACCAACATTAACAGATATAGCCAATGCTGAAGCTGAAGATAATGTGTGCAGTTATAACCAAAAGGAAGAAGAATTGGAAGTGCAGAAAAAGGGAATGAAGAGGAAGTTGGATGCAGAACAATGCGAAGAACAAGACGAGGGAACCTCGAAGGAAGTCGAAAGATTCAAGAAAGTTAAAAATGTAAGTAGCCCCTTATATCCATATCTTCTTCATTAGCTAACACAAATGCAACTTATGTTTTGAAGCTGGCGATTTCAATGGCAGCAAAAGCTGCAACATTAGCTAGAGAACTAAAGTCGATAAAATCGGACTTGGATTTTCAACAGGAGCGATGTGCTTTATTAGAAGAAGAGAATACCAATCTTCGTCAAGGATCATCTAAAGTGGAAGTTTCCCCTGAAGAAGATGATCTAGTAAGGCTTCAATTAGAAGCTCTACTTGCAGAAAAGTCGAGATTAGCAAATGAAAATGCGAATTTGTTAAGGGAAAACAGATGTCTTCACCAACTTGTGGAGTACCATCAGGTAACATCACAAGATATATCAGCTTCATATGAGAATCTAGTTACCGGGATGTGCCTAGACTTCGATTCTCCTACCCGAACCGATAACGAGAGTAGAGATGCACGTCTGAAGACACCCGAGATGAATAATGAATTGGGATTCACAACATTGTTAGGGAAATGTTTAGATGAGGAAGAAAAGGTAGAAGCATAAGCAGTTGACAATCATCCAGTCTTGTCCAAATAAAATTATCGATTTTACAAGGAACTGTTGTTATGCTACATACGAAACTAGTTGAACTAGTTATGAAAGAGGGGTGTTTAAGTCTCCAAAGTTTGTATAATTTGGTAAATTAGATCCACTACAAAAATTCGTTGGCTCATTGGATGGGGAGAACCAACCAATCCCCGAAGGTTCCTCACAAAGAATTTTATTGGCCTATAATGTTTCTTAATTTTTGCAAATGTAATCGCCGGAGTTTTTAAATGTAGAACTAGTTCTCAAAATTTGATTTTTTGGCATCATTTTCTAAGTATGGCAAAATTAGTTTTCAAAATTTTGTATGACAAATTTTATCATATTAGGATTGAATTTTGTGATCTTTTTACCAAAATGATTAAAATATATAGACTACGAATGATAAATGTAAGTACATATACTAAATTTGTCAAAATGTCAAAACTTCGGGGACACAACGTGCAATTTTCTTGCTTTTAAATTTGTTTAACTCAGACAATAAAATATATTTCAACGAATTGTATAGTTTTTAAAACCTTTGAGAAAAAGAGGAACCGTTCTTTTAGGCTTGTCTGAAAGGTGAGAGGTTCCATTAATTTGGTCCAAAAGAATAACTTTCCACTTAAAGGTAAACAAAGAATCAATAATCTTTTATATACACGAATTTTGGGGATATTTTTATCCTTAAAAAACAAAAAGCAGACACAAATTGACCCGTAAAACAGAGGGCAAATTTGATTACTAAATTCTATTAATGTACTTTTTATAGTATAATTTACTTTTGTTGTATATGTTAATAAAATAATTACTTGTACCAATTTTAGAGACAAAATTATGTAAATATTAGGGAAATATCATTTTTAATCCATCAAGTATGCATTAAATTATACTTTTAGATATTATTTTTGGAGCATGTTTTATTTTCAAACTTACAATCAATTATATTTTCTATCATTTTGAAATGAAACTTGAAGTATCTCCCATGCTTCATTTGAAGTTTTTGTCGTAGCCAATTTTTCGAACTTGCTAAATTAATGACAAGATTTTCTTATCCTTTGTTTGTGATATTGCATCGTTACCAAAAAACTCATCACTCATTATGTCCCAACATATGCACCAAAAAATTGTTTTCATACCAATGTTTTAAATTTCCGGTATACCGGAAATTTCGGGCGTATCGGCCGTACGGGTATTTTGCGAGTCGGTACGGTTTGTTTTAAAAAAATAAAATATGAATATTTTATAATTTATTTTAATATTTCGATACATATCCGATATATATCCGATATACCCAATATATATCAGGTATATCGATCCAATGAACTTGTCCGGTATACCGGCCGGTACCGGTTTTTAAAACATTGTTTCATACAAAGACACAAATGAATTTGTGTCTTTAGTGAGAAAATGATATAAAGATGATCACTTTTTGACATCGCACCAAAAATCGTAAATCTTGTTGATATCGCTATGAGAAATTTATTATTCGAGAATATATATATTTCTATATAGTCATTCCCATGTCGAGAAATGAAGCAGATCGAGATATTTTGATGATTGACATTGTTTATAGCTTATCGTGGAATTTGGATCGGGTTACTTATTTACTGGACCATTATGCCTAATTTATAGATTAATGTGTCATTATTTATTGGACTTCATTATTGGTGAGCCTAGTAAGTTATAATTGAGCTGGACAAATCACCTATATAAACATTGTTAAAGTGTTAAGGAGGAGAGTTATGATTGATGACCTAATTGAGGGTTTTAATGATAACCTAAAGGAGGCCGCCATTCATTTTTTTTTTCCGGCCTGGAAACCTACGACCATGGCCATCAAAAGATGATATTATTCCTTTTGATTTCTACATCTTCTTCTATTGTTGTAAATCTGTACACTTGATGTTTATATTGGATTCCAAGGCTACGCCCGGGGTGGTTTTTTATCATTTCTTTTACAGAAAGATTTTTCACCTACAAAAATCGTGTTTTTTGTATTCTTATTCACTTATTAAATTTCATTAAACCCCTACCGATAAAAGGGAGTCTAAATTTTGTTATTGCTGATTTTTAGTAGTGATAACACTTGTATACCATTTTTTTGGAAGATCTTGTTCAATTCTTCTTGAAACAATAAGACGAAAACTTTGAATCAAAATAGAGAATGAACAAAATAATTATTTGTGTTATTTCGTCTCACCAAACATTACACAACTATACATATATATAGAAAACATTAATCCTAAAGAAGTTACCCTACTAAAAGATACAACCTTTGACAAATATGGCTTCAAATTTCTTTTATGTAAACTTTATTTTATTATGTAAATTCAAGTTTAAATTTGAGAAGCTCCAATCACTTCATACTCAAATTGTAGTTTTCACTCGGATTCAAACCCATATCAATATTTTTAAAAAGGTCATGTATATTTAATTAAAATTATAAAGACTAAATAATCAACTCATTTGATTTTAACGAGACGTGCAATTTAATTCTCGATCAAATGATAAAAATATATATAATTATATAAGATTGCAAGATGGTGATATTGTCGAAAAGTACAAATTAGTAAATATTTAATGGTTAAAAGTGAAATATTCTCAAATTATTAAGTTGTATCTACTTTTATCTTTCATTAGCAAAAGCTGCTTCAATTAAGGGCGCATAACTTACCCAATCACATTCATTTGTCTACTTGAAATTCCCTTTTAGACCAATCAAACACCATAGGGAATATTATACTTTTATAACGTTTGTTCATGCCCATTTTAGTCATTTCACCTATCAGTTTGATCGAATAGTATAAAACTAACATTTGCATAATACTTATGAGATTGAAGAGGGTTACATAACAATAAACTATCTGTAATATTATATTAATAAATTAAATATTTTGGTTAATTCCATCAAATAATATTTACAACTATCAAACACACAAATTGAGTCGCTAATTAGTATTAAAAACAAAGAAAATTTACATAATAACATTTAGTACTACAATGAATTAATGATTTGAGGTTTATTTAATTTAACTTCAGATTTAGGGTTTAGCTCGAGTTTGATTTTGGGGATGAATTAGCCTGATATTTGGCAATATCTTTTAAAAATAAAAGTATATAGAGGTGTAATTCCAAAACTAGGTTTCTTCTCCATTGCAACAAAAAAATTCATTCCAAACTATAAATTCACACCTACTCCTTTCATTTTCACTCAGGCTTCTTTTATTACACTGATTAGTGGCAGTTCCCAATCTCCATCATGCTTCAAATTGCATTATAATGGAGTATTTTCCCCTCTAATTACAACCCTAATCTCCTCTGTTTTGTTCTTTTTCAACAAAAAACTATGTCATCTTCTTCAAGCTTACTCAGTTTAGATCTGGAAGAAGCTTATGCTCATCCATTATCGAAGCATACAGGTTCGTTTCTCAGCTTAAAAAGCCTTGAAATGTGTACTGAAAGCTTAGGAAGCGAAACTGGGAGTTTGGGAAGTGTTTATTTCGCCATGGATGATATCTTAAATGAAGAACAGCAGATTTTCAGTACAACCCAGAAGCTAAAACGAAATGGAGAGAAGAAATGCTGTACCTTTCCACCCCCGTTAACTTCTAACGGACTTCATATCCAATCTTACCGTGAAGATGGACGTCTTGTGATTGAAGCTTCTAATTTCTCTTCTCTTGGAACTTACTTTCAAGCTGAACGTAACGACGGCCGTCTCCGTCTGTCAATTATCAGAAACCATTTCTCTAAAAACGTAACAGAAGAAGATGATCAAGAAGAATATGAAGATGAAGAAGAAGAAGAAGAAGCGGAGAGTTTATGGGAAGGGAATGAAGGAGCTAATGGGTGTATTTCCGGCGGCGGTGGGGAGTGGTCCGGGAGCCGTTGTAACGGAGATCGAATCAAGAAAATGACCAGTTTTCCGTTCTGGGTTACGATTTCTTGAGTCAAGTATTGCATTGGGAGATCTGTTCCGTTACCTTGAGAACAGTATTTATTATTGTTGTTTCAGTGAAACGTTGACATTCCCTCTGGTTCCTTCCATTGTTGCGGTTGCGGTTGCAGTTGCAGTGCAGTACTTCAGATTCCGTCCCACATCGTTTGGAGATTGTTTTCTGTAGCTTTATAATTCTCTATATATTTCAGTACTCGCGTAATGTACGGGAAACCCCTAATCGTATTATTCTATCTTGAATTGGAATTTTTGGACAATTTCGGATTGTCTATTGCAACTCTATTCTTATTTTAAGTTAATTATTATCGAATAAGAAACGAAATGTACACGTGATGGAAAATAAATGTTTAGAATATTTATTTTTGCTATATATTGTATATTATATTAATTATCATGTATATACTATAGATATTATGGTTAGTAAATCAAGTCATATTAAAATAATTACTTGATATTAAAATAAATATTATGGTTAGAATAAGAATATTAAATCAAATAATTAAAGAAATTGCAAGCGTAGTGCAATTCGTGATTGATTGTTGCAATTTTCTATAGTCAATCGCGAGACAATAGACAATCGCGAATTACCTAAAAATTGTAATTTGAGATAGACTATAGCTATTGATAATATTTTTAGAGGTTTCCCCATAATGTACTACTTCTTTAATACTTAAATTAGCCATTAAAATAGCAATTTACTTTACGGAATCCTACTTCACACTTTTTATGGGTATTTATATAATTCTAAAGTGACATTATATATAGTTAAATAATCCTAAAATTTCATGCACAAATCGATTAAAAAGTTTTTATTATTTTTAAATATATGCACCACAAATTTTAAAACGAATTGTTTCAATAAAAATGATCGTCTTTGATTAAAAATTGAAATATTTTTCAAAGCTTTTGAATGTACGGAATAATTTACAATAAAGCGATAAGAATTATGATTAAGCGGTATGAACACAAACACGTTGATTATTTAAAAACCACACACAAAAGAAAAGGAACATAAAAAGCTAAGTTGGGAATGTAACTTAGTGGTGTACCAAAATGTACGTAGTGTTGGTCTATTGTACCCCTAATAAAGCATAATGGCAAACAAACATATGCACAATTAGATTGCCTTTTCACGTTATTTCTTCTTTAACTTTGATGAAGATGGGTACACATGTTTCTAGTACGAACAATAAAAATGAAACAATGATGATGTATATTATTACCGAAGAAATAGGCTACCGAGCCATTATTGTCGATCGTGGTCCTTAATTCTATGGCTTCACATGGAATTGCATCTTCTTTGCGCATATACTCTATTTTACTGATCATATTCATAGCCCATAATACATCTCAAATATCTTATATAAAACTAGATTTTTTTAAATTCATAAGTGTATTAATATCATGAATATTTTTCATAATTAATATCTGACAGATATATTTTTTCCTTATATATTATATATGAACATATTCTTTATATAAAATTAACTCAATTCTACAAAATTTGAGAATAATTCACTTCTCTGTATCCGTACATATCTATACACTCATGAAGGGTTTGCCTTGTATGTGAATTTAGCACACGGGCATATCATGTGAGTGAAAACGTGGGAAGGGGGAATTTGAGATTATAGAAAAGTTGGGGGACCCAAAAGGAATATGTTAATGGCTGCCACGTTTCGGCATATAAGTTGTTGCAACTGTCGGCCGTGACCGATTGTCCCCCAATTGTTTCTTCAATCGCACACTAATTCGACAGTCAAAATTATTATGACAAATAAAATCTTCAAAGATTATTACACTATTACGAATCATGTCAATGATTTATAGTGCACCAAAATTAATCTCCATTATTTTTATTTAGACATTTACAATATTCAATAGTTATCAATGAGTTTATTTGAAACAATTATGGGTCTTCGGTCCTGCTAATTAATTGGACTTTCGTGTTTCCTTAACTGTATGGGTTTTCGGGTTTTGTTACCTTAAATTAGCCGAACTCATGTCAAGTATTGAATCCTGAGCCTCTTAGGTCTCCCGTCACACGGACCGATCCAAAATAGCTTGAATCTCCATCAATTCGAGATACTAGATCTCGGAGCTCTCACCACTATAGATAGTTCTAAAAGTTACTGTAGATCTTCCTCAATCGTGTTTCCTCCCTCTCGTGAGAGATCCACTATGAATTAGCCTGAGTAGCAAACTAATTTCCCCGGAGTCATGAAGAATTATGTCTTGGTCGTAAGGAATAGCTAGGCCACGAGAATTATGCATTGGTCGCTAGGAATTATGTCTTCTTGCAATGAATTATGCCTTGGTCGAGAGGAGTTGGTGAGTCGCGACGGAATGTGTCTTTGTCACGAGGAATTGCCTCTTTGTGGCTAGGAATATGTCCTGATTCACGAGGAATCGTGACTTATCAACTTTTCAGACCTATTTGGATACTACTTGCAAACTAGTTTTCTCCTTCTACATCATCCCTATTTGTAAGAATTCTATGTATTCTAAATTATTGTCACTTATTCCCTTAATTCTTTTTACATTGTCCCTTTCCCCTTAAGAATTTACACTTCCACCCTTGTAACTCTAAATGTGTGAAATCATCTAAGTTGTTTTTCAAATATTATAGCATGATTGTTGACTACCACATTGTATTTATTGGATAAACACAATATATAAATTTGTAATATAGATTATGAATGAACAAATAAAATTATGTTGTGCAACTAAAGCTTGTAAAGGAAATCCAACACATAAACATAGATCTACAATAAACATTTATATAAAAGTAACACATATGACCACCCTTTTTATATCTTGCTAGCATGGTTCAAGGCTGATACCTATCTAAACTTCTTCGAACCCATAGAGTTGCATGACCACATGTCAAGAGATAGTCATGTCATATTATGTTCTAAAACCGGATTTGAACCTTGAACCGGTTAAACGTCTAGTCCGTTTCAAACCGATTTGACTCGTGATTGATTTTTTTGTGTTTTATTAATATTTAATTGATATACATTATATTTGTATATGTTTTCTTCCTGGATTTAATCTAATATTCAGTTAATAATAACAAAAAACAACAATTCAATTTAATGTCTCTAAAATAAGTAACAACATATATGATCCTTTTATGTAGATTAAAACCTGAAAGAAAAAAACTTAAAAAACTTTCATTATCCATAATAACTAGAAAAAAACACATAATTAAATAGCTCATAAAATGAAATTAAAAGATATATCATATTTACTCAAATCCAAATAAAGATGTGATGCTACAAGTTTAAGTTTCAAAAACCCGAACTCAAGTGTACTCAAGTTTATGCAAAAATATTGGGTGTGAAATCAATGGCAATAAACATGATAGTAGCTTCCATGTATAATTTATTTATATTTCTAGTTAAATGTATCTATGCTCTATAGCTAAAGTGCTTGGGGCATAAGACAAAATTATTAAATCAATTACTATAAATTTAAATATTTTTAATACTTAATAATTTGAATGTTTCTCTCTATATACTTTTTAAATTTAGGTATATATTTTCATTTTATATAAAATAAATGATTAAAATTATAATTTATTTCAATTAGTAAGCATTCATATGAAAATATCTAGGTCTCGTTGAATATTTTCTCCAATTCCAAATTTTGGAATATAATATTAGTCTACTTTATTAAGTTTTGGAATTATTAATTTTATATATTTGATTTTATATCTTTTTAGGAGTAGTATATAATATACACATAAGTTATCTTATTTTATTAACAAATCATTAATAAAATTATAAATTATCTTTAATGAAAAGTGGTGAAAAGCCTTGTAAATGATAAAATTTATTAATTATTATAATCAATATTGAGTTTGTTTGGTATAGCTTTTTAAAATTGCGGTGTGGTGAGATGTGGTGAGGTGCGGTGAGGTGTGGTGAGATGTGGTGAAATATGATAATCGTGAATTTTTAAATATGTTTGGGAAAATTGTTATTTTATGATCGCGATTTACGTAAAAATACTAATATACACTTATATATATATAATTATAAATATAATTATATTATAATTAATAGAATTAAGGGTAAATTAGTCTTTTCCAAAATCACGATGAAACCACAGCTAGTTTTAACAGCTGTGATGATATCGTGATTTTTAACGATTATCACATCGCANTACTTAATAATTTGAATGTTTCTCTCTATATATTTTTAAAATTTAGGTATATATTTTCATTTTATATAAAATAAATGATTAAAATTATAATTTATTTCAATTAGTAAACATTCATATGAAAATATCTAGGTCTCGTTGAATATTTTCTCCAATTCCAAATTTTGGAATATAATATTAGTCTTTCCAAAATCACGATGAAACCACAGCTAGTTTTAACAGCTGTGATGATATCGTGATTTTTAACGATTATCACATCGCAATTAAGTTTATGTTTTGTGTAACATAAGAAAATCACGATCTGGAGATCGTATCACAACTCACTGCAGTTTTAATTTGAGTACCAAACAAACCCATTTTTTTAAACTAAAATTAGTCTAGCAATGCTATACTAAAATTTTGCCGTTTATTATTTTTGAACTCTCGTCAGAGCAAAAGAGAGCAAGATATTTCGTTTCCTCAAACTAAGGGGCTTGATGCAATTGAAGAATAAAAGGAAATAGAAACTCTCACAATTCGCGAACCCTAGTGAAATTGGGGAAAATTTGAAGAAACTGTAAAAATAGAATAGGTAACTTAACTCGGACCAGTTTTCATCTCGGGTCCGGTTCATACCGTCCGCACCGGACAAAATCGGTCGGGTTTTATAACACATGTCATATGATAACATGTGGTAATATATCATGTGTATCCTATAATTCCATATTCAATCTAGATTGATATTTGAAAGAACTTAGATTATGGATTTAGGCGGTGGTCTCGTAGCCATTTATCCGGCTACGAGACTCCGGCAGCACAACGGACAAATATGAAGGCAGCGGCAAAGAACAAAAATACAAACTTCAAAATGAAAACCTTAATGCATCATAAATCCTAACACACATTTGAATACAAAACTTGTGCTAAAATCTCATTACATTAATTTTGTAAGCCCAACAATCGACCCAACTAATTTATCTGAAATAGCAACTTCTATCACTCCCCATGCTGCGGTAACATAGACTTATTTAATCATCGGCATATTTTCTTTGAATTAAATCAACTCGTATCTAACCTCAGACCTTTATCGAAAGTTTTGTATTAGATAATTTTTAATTCAAATTTTAGTTTATCTTTATGTTTATTTTATCCACTAAAAAGTGGGTTTTACTGTAGTTGAAGATATCATCTTTATCGATAATTTAGATTTTATAGGACAAACTTGGGATGTGTTCGAGCTTATACGACAAATTTAGATATGGTAGAAGCTTCTGACTTTCCCCTCCATTTTCTTCTTTTTTTCCGCAGCCGAAGCAGAATGCATCTATTTCATTTTCTTTTTTTGGAACAAAACAACAAAAATGCAGATTTGAAAGCGAAAAACAAACACCAAAAGACATTCTTTTGTGTTTTTTTTCGAGTGATTTTGGGGCAATTAGAAAAAAATTAAAGGGCACCAAACCTAGGAGTTTATTTTCGATGAGATCTGATCACATGCCTAAAACATATCTAAAACATCAAAAACGTTTTCAGCATTCAAAAACGACATAGAGCTGCAATGTTTTTCAATTTGAAAATATTTAGGGTTTTTTAGACACAAAATAAAAAGTTGAAGCACATTCGACCTACGATACCATGAAATTCGGAATTCAATGGGCCAGAAGAATGTGGGTGTAATCTAATTCATAAGATAAGTGAATCAAATTGAAAATGTTTAGACAAATATGAAGCTTTGAAGATGAAAACAACAGTAAAGAACAAAAATACAAACTTCAATATGAAAACCTTAATACATCATAAACCCTAACACATATTTAAATACAAAACTTGGGCGGAAATCCCGTTACATTAATTTTGTAAGCCTAACAGTTGGCCCAACTAATTTATTTGAAGGAGTAACTTCTAACAATATTTAGCTCGTACAATCGCGTAACCATATTTCTAGGGGTATGTCCACCACTCTATCGAATATTTACTCAATAAACATAACATAACATAACATAGAAAAATCATATTATGCATACTTGTAAAATGTAAACCATATGATATGTGATAGCTCAAATGACATCTGAATTTCATTTAAAAATACTAATTAGAAACATGATTCATAGGGTTATGATAGAGAATAAATCATTTCATTTGGAGCTCCCAATCGTTCCAATTTAATCATTAAACATTAACATATACTAATGTATTAGAAATAAAATAAGTTTAACAACATTCTGAAAAATATAAGATTTCATAACACGTGTGCCCTTTTTTATAAAATCACATTTTTCTTATAAAATAATACATTGACATATGAACGTATACAATACTATAAAAAGAATTTGCTTGTGAAATATTTAGTTATGACGCATATATCTTTCTTTCTCTTGTATTTCCCTTTCTACTAGACCCTTTTACCTTTCAATACATATATATATATATCAAATATCATGATACTTTAGCTTTATATAATATTTAAAGCATAAAATTCAAAAACTAAACTAACCTCTCACCCCCTTTGTTTTTAATCTCTTCTTTTATTGTGTTTCATCATCTAAGAAACCCATTGCTCAACTTCCATATGTTAGAAACCAATGTTTTCATAATGTCCGGTACGTCAAATTTAGTTCGGTACCAGGTATTAAGGTTGATTTCTAAGTTTTTTTCGGGTCAAATCTTAAAAAACTAATTAAATATTAATTTTTTAAAAAATAAATAAAATAAAATTAGGTACCGCCGGTATACCAATCGTACTGCTCATACCGGTCCAGATCGGTACATGATTTCGGATCGGTATGAAAACATTGTTAGAAACATCATATTTATCTGATTTAACTTCCTCAAACATGTGTGTAATGTTTCAACGTGCTATAATTGAATAACCCATCAAAACATAACATGTTTTATAATTATCTTCATTTATTCTTCTTCCATTTTCACTTTGTGTTGTTGTTTTGTAGTTGCATTTGTCTCACAAAAATCCTCATGGTGTAATTGAATAACTTAGGCATGTGGTTATCAAATCACAATTGATGAATTTGTCCCACATTGTTAAAAAAGTGGGATGGATTATGTTTATAAAGGTTAAAATTCCATCACATAATGACATGTTCAAGTCTTTTAATGTATGAGATCCTCCCATTAATCTCGTTTGTTCACGCTCTCCGTTGTAATTTCGATTAAACTCTATAATTTCAAAAACAAATAATCGTCATAATATTAATTAGCAATATAAGTTACAAAGTAACTCCGAATCCCCATATATTTGAAAACCTTTTTATTACTTTCTCCTTAGCTCCAAATTTTAGGACCTATCGACACTTTTCCAAAGGGACCGACTGATATTTGACAATAAGTGACGATCGATACAAAAGTGTGACGATTGATACACCTTAGTGTGATCGGCATGAGGATGATGATCGATACTAGAACCAGCCTAGAGTAAGAGAGAGCTTCAATGACGGTTGATCAGCCGAAGGAGACATTGAAAGAGGTCGACAAAAGGAAAATTGGGCTTAACCCTAAAGTCATTTCATTACATTATAAATAGAAATTCAGTCGCATTAATACATCATCAAAATCAGAAAAGCATCGAAGTAATAGCACAATGAGCACGAGAGGAAAGGAAAGATTGTGGATGGTTTGCAGAGATAATATTATGTTTTGTTGCTTGGTTTTGCAGTTGCACAAGATTATATAATTCTTGTAGCTGTAAATTGTAATATGATTTTTAATGATAGTTGATTGACCAGCAATGATATGTGGTTTTCTTTCGATACTTGAGTTTTACGTAAAATTTTATATATGTTTTATTCTCATTCCGTATCTTAATTTTGGTTAAGTTTAATTGGTAAAAGAATCGTAAAAGTTTGTTTTTAGCTAACCTAATATGTTGATATTGCATCAATAAAAATTTATCAAGTATTTCCTAATGCTATAACTCAAGTTCCTAAATTTACTGTTGACTTCTATGCCTATACCTTGGTTAATATCATATTACCACACATCATCAAAGTATAAATCCAAATTTTCATTGTCTTGTACATCCAAACCTAGCACATTGGTCATGTGAGTGTTCATATAACTCAATCAATAACATAAATGAATTATAAATCAAATTTATAATTAATGATATCACCATATTAATAACTAAAATATTTATAGTTATATACACGATGTGATATATGTATTCTCAAAAAACTACAAATTAAATATTGAATGACAATGCAACAACAACCATGCTGTAGATGACATTGAAAATGGAAGTACGAAAGAACATCACACTAGAATGTCTTTGAAAAGCTTCTCAAGTCAACCTCTCTTATTTACCATACATTGCACTTAAGTTTACATCTCATCTAACGGAGACACGATTCGTTTAGGAGGGAATTGTCGATGAACCGGACAAATACATGTCGGTACCAAGAACTCTTGTCTGAGCCCTCGGTTGGTGAATTCCAACATTTGTTGTAGACAGAGAATAATTAGAGGATTCGAGGAAAATTAGTACGAGATATTTTACAAAGCAACACTTATCAATTAGAACCAGAAAGTTAAACAACTTATTTCACTTATGTTCCAAGATAGAGACTCACTGAAAAGCTACATATCGTTCGGGAATAAGTAAAAACATAAGGGATGGATTAGGATATGTATGGGCTGGCCTTCACCTAAAACCGACACTATCGTATTAGTTGAAAGTTGTGTTGAATATAATCTTAATATATATACATTGATATTATGTGGGTTGTTATGTTTAAACTAATGGGCCGATGCNCATACCGTCCGCACCGGACAAAATCGGTCGGGTTTTATAACACATGTCATATGATAACATGTGGTAATATATCATGTGTATCCTATAATTCCATATTCAATCTAGATTGATATTTGAAAGAACTTAGATTATGGATTTAGGCGGTGGTCTCGTAGCCATTTATCCGGCTACGAGACTCCGGCAGCACAACGGACAAATATGAAGGCAGCAGCAAAGAACAAAAATACAAAGTTCAAAATGAAAACCTTAATGCATCATAAATCCTAACACACATTTGAATACAAAACTTGTGCTAAAATCTCATTACATTAATTTTGTAAGCCCAACAATCGACCCAACTAATTTATCTGAAATAGCAACTTCTATCACTCCCCATGCTGCGGTAACATAGACTTATTTAATCATCGGCATATTTTCTTTGAATTAAATCAACTCGTATCTAACCTCAGACCTTTATCGAAAGTTTTGTATTAGATAATTTTTAATTCAAATTTTAGTTTATCTTTATGTTTATTTTATCCACTAAAAAGTGGGTTTTACTGTAGTCGAAGATATCATCTTTATCGATAATTTAGATTTTATACGACAAACTTGGGATGTGTTCGAGCTTATACGACAAATTTAGATATGGTAGAAGCTTCTGACTTTCCCCTCCATTTTCTTCTTTTTTTCCGCAGCCGAAGCAGAATGCATCTATTTCATTTTCTTTTTTTGGAACAAAACAACAAAAATGCAGATTTGAAAGCGAAAAACAAACACCAAAAGACATTCTTTTGTGTTTTTTTTCGAGTGATTTTGGGGCAGTTAGAAAAAAATTAAAGGGCACCAAACCTAGGAGTTTATTTTCGATGAGATCTGGTCACATGCCTAAAACATATGTAAAACATCAAAAACGTTTTCATCATTCAAAAATGACATAGAGCTGCAACGTTTTCAATTTGAAAATATTTAGGGTTTTTTAGACACAAAATAAAAAGTTGAAGCACATAAGACCATGATTCGACCTACGATACCATGAAATTCGGAATTCAATGGGTAAGAAGAATGTGGGTGTAATCCAATTCATAAGATAAGTTGAATCAAATTGAAAATGTTTAGACAAATATGAAGCTTTGAAGATGAAGACAACAGTAAAGAACAAAAATACAAACTTCAAAATGAAAACCTTAATACATCATAAACCCTAACACATATTTAAATACAAAACTTGGGCGGAAATCCCGTTACATTAATTTTGTAAGCCTAACAGTTGGCCCAACTAATTTATTTGAAGGAGTAACTTCTAACAATATTTAGCTCGTACAATCGCGTAACCATATTTCTAGGGGTATGTCCACCACTCTCTCGAATATTTACTCAATAAACATAACATAACATAACATAACATAACATAACATAACATAACATAACATAGAAAAATCATATTATGCATACTTGTAAAATGTAAACCATATGATATGTGATAGCTCAAATGACATCTGAATTTCATTTAAAAATACTAATTAGAAACATGATTCATAGGGTTATGATAGAGAATAAATCATTTCATTTGGAGCTCCCAATCGTTCCAATTTAATCATTAAACATTAACATATACTAATGTATTAGAAATAAAATAAGTTTAACAACATTCTGAAAAATATAAGATTTCATAACACGTGTGCCCTTTTTTATAAAATCACATTTTTCTTATAAAATAATACATTGACATATGAACGTATACAATACTATAAAAAGAATTTGCTTGTGAAATATTTAGTTATGACGCATATATCTTTCTTTCTCTTGTATTTCCCTTTCTACTAGACCCTTTTACCTTTCAATACATATATATATATATCAAATATCATGATACTTTAGCTTTATATAATATTTAAAGCATAAAATTCAAAAACTAAACTAACCTCTCACCCCCTTTGTTTTTAATCTCTTCTTTTATTGTGTTTCATCATCTAAGAAACCCATTGCTCAACTTCCATATGTTAGAAACCAATGTTTTCATAATGTCCGGTACGTCAAATTTAGTTCGGTACCAGGTATTAAGGTTGATTTCTAAGTTTTTTTCGGGTCAAATCTTAAAAAACTAATTAAATATTAATTTTTTTTAAAAATAAATAAAATAAAATTAGGTACCACCAGTATACCAGTTGTACTGCTCATACCGGTCCAGATCGGTACATGATTTCGGATCGGTATGAAAACATTGTTAGAAACATCATATTTATATGATTTAACTTCCTCAAACATGTGTGTAATGTTTTAACGTGCTATAATTGAATAACCCATCAAAACATAACATGTTTTATAATTATCTTCATTTATTCTTCTTCCATTTTCACTTTGTGTTGTTGTTTTGTAGTTGCATTTGTCTCACAAAAATCCTCATGGTGTAATTGAATAACTTAGGCATGTGGTTATCAAATCACAATTGATGAATTTGTCCCACATTGTTAAAAAAGTGGGATTGATTATGTTTATAAAGGTTAAAATTCCATCACATAATGACATGTTCAAGTCTTTTAATGTATGAGATCCTCTCATTAATCTCGTTTGTTCATGCTTTCCGTTGTAATTTCGGTTAAACTCTATAATTTCAAAAACAAATAATCGTCATAATATTAATTAGCAATATAAGTTACAAAGTAACTCCCAATCCCCATATATTTGAAAACCTTTTTATTACTTTCTCCTTAGCTCCAAATTTTAGGACCTATCGACACTTTTCCAAAGGGACCGATTGATATTTGACAATAAGTGACGATCAATACAAAAGTGTGATCAACATGAGGATGATGATCGGTACTAGAACCAGCCTAGAGTAAGAGAGAGCTTCAATGACGGTTGATCAGCCGAAGGAGACATTGAAAGAGGTCGACAAAAGGAAAATTGGGCTTAACCCTAAAGTCATTTCATTACATTATAAATAGAAATTCAGTCGCATTAATACATCATCAAAATCAGAAAATCATCGAAGTAATAGCACAATGAGCATGAGAGGAAAGGAAAGATTGTGGATGGTTTGCAGAGATAATATTATGTTTTGTTGCTTGGTTTTGCAGTTGCACAAGATTATATAATTCTTGACCAGCAATGATATGTGGTTTTCTTTCGATACTTGGGTTTTACGTAAAATTTTATATATGTTTTATTCTCATTCCGTATCTTAATTTTGGTTAAGTTTAATCAGTAAAAGAATCGTAAAAATTTGTTTTTAGCTAACCTAATATGTTGATATTGCATCAATAAAAATTTATCAAGTATTTCCTAATGCTATAACTCAAGTTCCTAATTTTACTGTTGACTTCTATGCCTATACCTTGGTTAATATCATATTACCACACATCATCAAAGTATAAATCCAAATTTTCATTGTCTTGTACATCCAAATTCATACTTGTTTCGTTATCCAAACTTGAAAATGTTTTAAATTAAAAATCCAAACCTAGCAAATTGGTAATGTGGGTGTTCATATAACTCAATCAATAACATAAATGAATTATAAATCAAATTTATAATTAATGATATCACCATATTAATAACTAAAATATTTATAGTTATATACACAATGTGATATATGTATTCTCAAAAAACTACAAATTAAATCTTGAATGACAATGCAACAACAACCATGCTGTAGATGACATTGAAAATGGAAGTACGAAAGAACATCACACTAGAATATGTCTTTGAAAAGCTTCTCAAGTCAACCTCTCTTATTTACCATACATTGCACTTAAGTTTACATCTCATCTAATGGAGACACGATTCGTTTAGGAGGGAATTGTCGATGAACCCGACAAATACATGTCGGTACCAAGAACTCTTGTATGAGCCCTCGGTTGGTGAATTCCAACATTTGTTGTAGACAGAGAAAAATTAGAGGATTCGAGGAAAATTAGTACGAGATATTTTACAAAGCAACACTTATCAATTAGAACCAGAAAGTTAAACAACTTATTTCACTTATGTTCCAAGATAGAGACTCACTGAAAAGCTACATATCGTTCGGGAATAAGTAAAAACGTAAGGGATGGGTTACAATATGTATGGGCTGGCCTTCACCTAAAACCGACACTATCGTATTAGTTGAAAGTTGATCGTAACACGAGTGTAGCGGGTAATGGGAGCTCTCCCCTTCCACCATTTTATTCTACATAAGTTCTTAATCATTTGCTAATGAATTTGATATCACAGGATAAAGTGATTGAAAAACTCGTTAGATAACAAGTTTGAACCATTCTTGTTTTGTACATAAGTTTACAAGTTGAGATTAACCTCCTCAGATCATCAACAACAACTAACAAAACCCATTATTTCTATATAAACTACACCTAAAACTGTTAAATCCCTATCTCTAAATCTTCATCTTCATCTAATCATGCCAACAGAGAAGAAGAACAGCACATCTCCAAACAATATAAAGCCGGGCTTTATNTGCTACGTTTGATTTTGTTTTCCTGGCGTTTCCTGGCTTGGGGCCCCCGGTTTTCTCGCTTTCCGGGTGAACAAATCTTGTGTTCTTTGTTTTGCATGCTTTAGAAACTAAGTAGTAAAATTATAAACTCAAGATAAAATTCAACATTCAATAACAAGATCTTTAGGTATAAAATCATTTATACATTAATTTCAACAAGTTGATCGTAACACGAGTGTAGCGGGTAATGGGAGCTCTCCCCTTCCACTATTTTATTCGACATAAGTTCTTAATCATTTGCTACTGAATTTGATATCACAGGATAAAGTGATTGAAAAACTCGTTAGATAACAAGTTTGAACCATTCTTGTTTTGTACATAAGTTTACAAATTGAGATTAACCTCCTCAGATCATCAACAACAACTAACAAAACCCATTATTTCTATATAAACTACACCTAAAACTGTTAAATCCCTATCTCTAAATCTTCATCTTCATCTAATCATGCCAACAGAGAAGAAGAACAGCACATCTCCAAACAATATAAAGCCGGGCTTTATGCTGTCTAATCTGCTTAGCAGACCTGTTTTTCAAGCTTCTTGCTGTGAAAACTGCCGCCATTTTGATCCGATCTGCTGACTGAAGAATGAGGAAAATGATACAGATACTTGCTGGTTTATATAGCAACTTGGGCTGCTAACAAGATAAGGATAAACAGCAAATATGACACACCAAAACTTAACTAATATGTCTCCTTCCGTAGACAATAACCAAATTATTAACTTTCTGTTGTTACCGAGTTAAGGAACATTGGATTATGGAGTAAAGTAAGAACCATGACTCTAACAAGACAACTTCAAAGGTTATGTCACTTTAAAAATAAATTTAAACGTTGGATGTAAATAAATGCCTTTAGAGGATGAGATTAAAACTTTGATTGATATGGTCTCGGGATAATGTAACGAATTATAGAGTATGAAAATTGGGTAATGATATTGGGGAGTTGATTGACCACGAGACATTTGATTGGAGTTACAAGCTGGATTTAAGGCTTCACCAACCAAATAATTGATGCCCATGTCATGTTCTGATTGGTTGAACGACAGATGAATCAAGGGACGATGTTCATGCACCCCCACGTGCGTACACTACAGATCACCACGTTATGGATCGATGTATAAATGCTGTTACAGCTGTGACTGTCTGAATCTGCATTCTACATAACTTGTCCTAAGTGAAAAAGCATCCAATGGTTCAGATTGCACCGCCTTTGCGTTCTTGTGCCGTGTGGAATGATCTGTGGCCCTGGTGCCCGTGATACAAATTATTTATATACAACCTAAATATCTGCATTTTTGCAATTATTAATTCCATATAAACAAAAATATCTCCATTTTATTTATTTATTTATTTTTAATGAAAAATGAAGATGAATAATATATAATATGACTCAAAGTCTCAAACTCAAAGTGTTCATGTTTCCAAAAACAGCAGTCTTTAGAGAGTAATCTGAATCTACCGAAGGAATAATATATATCAGCGCATGTGTGAATGATGATGGATGCCAACCATAAAACCAATAACTTCATGCAAATTTGAACCTATTTCAAAATCCATAATAAGTTTTTAAATGGAGATGTTATTTAGGGTCCATATAGTTTAGTATAAAATAGAGAAAATGGTACCTTTAGTCCCTAAAGTTTTTACAAAATGGTAAATTTGATCCCCAGAACGACAAATTTAATCCCCAAAATTTCACGTTTTGGCAAATTTGGTCCCAAACCTTAGTTAATTTGGCAAATTTGGTCTCCAAATTTTAACATTTTGGCAAAATCGATCCTCAAACTTTAATATTGTCAATATCAGTCCCCAAAATTTACACATAGTAACAAATATAGTCTCCGAAGTTTCAAAAATTGGGCAAAATTGGTTTAGTCCCCAATTAATCTAACAGCGTTAGTTTTACCTTTAGGGTCGAGCACGGGTTTCCGGGTCCGACTCGAAAAAAATTAAAAATTATTTATTTTAAAAAAAACAACTTATTTTTTTTAAAAAAAATACAAATTAGTATCGTCAGATACCAGATTTTCCTGCAACCGACCCGAAAATTTTAAAATTAATTTTTTAAATTTTTTTCATAAATAATTTTTTTGTATGGGTATACAGTCTTAATAATCATACCGGATCGGAATGGAATTCCGAACACGTATACCTCCCATTACAGAAAAAATGGGGCGGAACCGATATTTTGAAAGGTATCGAAACTTCTTCGTCAAAATATAAATTGTCGAAAATCGTCAAAATAAATTTCGAGAAACAATTATATCGAAACTTCAACAAATATATCTCATCAAACATTAATAAACTTTAATTGTTGGCATTCGGAATACAAATTGATATTGTTTTATTATGCTTGGTCAAAAATTACAAATCGAATATAACTTGCAGTCTTCTCGAAAAAGTCAATTTATGGAACATCAATTTGGTATCGTTCATATTCAAAAATCAATTTTCATACGTATCTGTATATACTTTGATCAATTTTGGTGTCGTGAAAATCATATGCATATATACCGGTCTTCAAAGATGTCATTTTATTTTGTTGGGGACCAAATCTGCTGAATTATGTAAACTTTGAGGACCAAATTTGTCATTCAAAAGTTTGGGGATTAAATATGCCACATTTTGCAAACTTTGGGGACCATTAACATTGTTAAGGACTACATTTGCCAAAATCCCGAAATTTTGAGAACTAAATTTGCGTAATGTTACTTTGAGAATCAATTATGCACACACAAAACTCTGGGCACTGGTTTTGCCAAAAAAAATAGTTTGAAGACTAGTTTTGTCATTTTAAAACTTTGGGAATTGGTTTTGCCAAAATGTACAATGTTTGAGAACTAAATTCGCTAAAACTCAAAACTTTGGGGACCAAATTTGTCTTTCGTCCTATAAAATATTTTTACATTTTTACAAATTTAGTTCTTAAATGCAAAAATTGATGGGTGGTATGAGGTCAAGTGCATTCACCTTAATTTCCAAAACCGTGATTTTTCCAAACATTAGACAAATCATATTGCATTCATTCTTATTTTTTTACGTTTTCTTTATCGATGTTAATAGAAACTATTATCTCAATGCGATTTTATGAAAACTAAAATGTCTCTATTAGTTCTACATATCACTTAGGGTTTTTATTCTAATATATTTATCATATGTTTTTATAAAGACGGGCATATAATCCGATACATCAAAACATTAACTTTGGATTCCAAATTATCAACCCAGGGCTTCAAAGTAGAACCAAATCCCGCAGCAATTGGAACTTTTATTCTGACAAGTAATTTGGGGCCATATTGCATATTAACCTTAGAAACAACTAAAGGTGGATCCAATGATGTTTCACTGTCTTCAGCAAATTCATGGAGTTATATCTAGAGGTGGGCAAAAGAACAGTTCGCACAGTTTGGATTGGTATTTTTTTGATCTTTGGGATTTATAAAAGATCATACCATAGTTCTAATTTTAGATAAAAGTCTCTATTAGTCTGGTCTTTAAGTTTTTAAAAGGGAGACCAACCCGAGATCGAAGACTTTGGTCTTCGGTTCGGTCTTAATTCGGTTTTTAGTCCTATATTTTTTTAAATCTAAATATTAATAAAAAAAAATATTTTTTTACAAAATATATAATTTATATAAATTATAAATACTAATAAAATAATCATTTAAAAAATTATTATGTGATTATTTTTATTATTAGTTTAATCAAATGTTTAGTATAATAGTTAATAATTGAAAATATTCTTTACAATTATGTTTAAAAATATCCAAAAATTTGAAATACGAAGTGTAATAACACTTATAAATCATTTATGTACAATTAGATTTGAATTGAAAAGATTAAATATTTGGACGCATAAATAATTTTAAAAATTAAAAAATTTATATTTACGAGATTTAGACTTGGTCTTGATCTTATGCCCGTAAAGTGAAGATCAAAACCAAATTATCATAATTGTAAAGTTAGATTCCAAAAGACTAACCCTAATTACAAAAGATTTGTCATGTGCCGGTCTTCTTAGGTTCGGGCCGGTTAAGTTCTAAGGGTTTGTCTTAAAAATCCCACCTCTAGTTACATCCGGGTACTATGATTCTTTCGCCTTGAGAACAACTTATAAAAAAAACAGATTTTGGTTGCTTGAATTGGAGAGCTAATATGCACTTATTAACTCCCATCGTTGGAGAAGAATCACAGACAACCCCGGAGAATTCCTCAAAAAACTTTGGTTTTGTTTGAATATTAGGATCAAATGACATATCTTCCATAGAAATTAATCATGTTTGGAATAGCTGTGGAAAAATAGCGGTGAAATCAAATAAATATATTGTATTATGAGGTGATTCTGGTATAAGTAATTTGATTTAAAAAACTATGTTTGAAATAACGTTACAGTTTCATAAAATGAAATTTTTGCCTTTACTTTTAATCAATACTAGATTAAACAATAATTTAATAATGATAAATATAAAATTTTATAAAATTCATTTGGTGATAGTTGTGGAAAAGCTATGGATGTTTTTGTCGTTCAAATAAACACAGTTTATATTGATGTTTAGTTCGTATTAAATATAATCACGATACGATGAGAGTACTCTATTACTCATCGTTATTCCAAACATAGTCAATATGTGTTGATCCATACCTACGTCTTGCCTCATTCTTGTGAAGGTGTGGAGAAATTTCAGGTTTAGACGGCTGAAGTTGCATATGACCGCAATCAGAAGATCTTTAATTGCGCTCAATATTTTCATACCGAACGGTATACCGTTTGGTACGTCAAATTTCGCCCCTGATCGGTATTTTTTATCGTACCGCCCGATACGGGGTATTATGCTTGATTTCCGGTTTTTTCGGGTCTAATTAAATATTATTTTTATAAAAAAATAAAAAATAGTAATAATTGGTACCGACCGATTTACCGAACGATATATCATTTGTACCGTTCATATCAATATAGATCGGTACGAAATTCCAGATGATTATGAAAGTATGGGATATACTCTCATTTTCATGAATGCCCATTTCTTTCGTCTTAGTACGGTAACCATCATAGTCTTTAACCTCAAGAACATGCTTAGCTTTGGGAATCTCCAAACTAATGGGCTTAGCAGCGTCTATTATCTTTTCTTTAAATCTTTCATTCTCTTGTTCTACTCCTTAAGTAAAGCAGTGACAAAATCTATCTCTTGTCGGCTTTAAGGTGGATGTTAAAGTGGCAAAATTCAACCACTTGTCGGAGCCTACGCAGTAGATCATTTCAATCGAATGGCGGAACAATCCTAATCTACAATGTATCCCGGAACAACTCCAGATCGAGTTGAATGAAGCGATAAATCATCAATCTGGATAACTGGATAAGTACCCAAATCAAAAGAAGAAGAAAAACAAGCTTCTCAGTTGATGCAATGTCGCAAAGAGTTGATAAAACCAACAACAAAAACAATGAACGCAAAAATGGAGCAAGAACCAGGCTAGTAGATTGAGTACTTTTCTTCAACTGAAGGTCGAAGTTTCTTGTAAATAGAAAGCCCAATCGGAATAACAGCAGCCAAAGCTAGAGAAAGATGATCGGAGCTGCTCGTCCTCACAGTTATCTGCCCACTAAGCTTGTTATTGATTCCCGCACGAACAGCGATCTTCGAATTCCTCCCAATCCCAAACTGAGCCAAGCTATTGAACCCAAGTGCCAAATCACCTCTCCATTTCACTATAGATACGCCGAGACTAGACTGAACCTGGCCGATCGGATAGTCAATTTCTCTCCGTTGAAGCTCGATATTAGCACCATACGCTGTATCGTTTTGCGACTTTACAGCACCTGCACTTCCTGCAAATGAATACTGTTTTCCAATTGAAATATGATCCTCAATTCTCAACCCAGGAACCACGTTTTCACCCAAAAATGTAATGGATATTCCACCACCAGCTTTATGCTTGTTCATCTTCTTCAATTTTGACTCAGCTCTGAGAATGTAAGCAAGCTGTTTTCCCATGCTTTGAATGTCAAAATTTGCCATAGTTGATATCATATCTCCGTGCTTAACTGCGATCGAAGAGTCGAGGCTGATAGCAAAATCCTTCTTGTCCTTTGTAACTTGAATGGTGTAATTTACAGGGAACGAATTAGCAATCGCAAGATTGTGTTCAATGTTGACACCGTCATAGCCACAGTCATGATCCCAGCCATGTGTATCCAGTACCGGTCGAGCAATGAACATCGATGTAGGCTCTAAGAACCGGTACCGATACGCGGGATTATCACCATCGAATGTCGAAGGAAGAGCCATGTCCGGTAACGGAACAGAGACCGGAGCAGCAACGGCACCAGCATCAGGATCATCCTCTGGGAAAACCAATTCAGATGCTGCGTTTTTTCCTCGCTTTCTAAACTCTTTGATCCTTCTAAGCTCCTCGTTCCACTGCTTTTTACGTAGAAGCTTCACTCTGTAATCGTATTCCTCTAAATATGCCTTCTTCTGCTCTTTACTCAGCATTTCTACTTGATCCTTCCTTAAAGGCTTAAATGGAGGAAGCTGATCATATTCATCTTCTTCTTCGTTGTCTGAATCTAAAATATCATCATCCAAATCAATATCGGAATCACCATTTTCGCCACCTTGATCAGATTGAAGCTTCGGATGTGTACGAGACTGTAACATCGATGATAACATATACGGAAGAGGTGGTGCTCGAGAACGAAAACCAAATAACTTTATATGATCAAATGGATCTTGAGGTTTAGCTAAAGAGCTTGCTTCGGATAAAATCTTCATCGAATAACACAGTAAAAGTAACTGAGGCCTCCAGCTCTGCCCATTTGGAAGTATTTTATGTCCTTCTCTGTTCTTCCTGCACGAAGGATGATTTTCCACAAGAGAAACAAGATTCATAACAGGACTCATAACACGTAAATCACCAACAGCACGGCCTATAGATTGCTGAACAACATGAGATCGCTGTGAGACAAAAACCTCGTAGCTTAAAGGAGTACCCGAAGGTCCATCTGGTGGTGCAGAAGCAGCATGAGTTAGTGTTACTATCCCATTTCGCCAAATAGAAGTACCGAAAGCTTTTGTAATAGTCTTCAAAAGAGGAAGATCAACAAGATCCCTGTTTTGTGCATTTAGCCTATCCACATACAGAACAACATCAGTCGGATTTTTCTTCGTTAAATTCTTTACCGACGTCAAGACACGACGATTAAAACCCTGCTCCATTATAGATGCCTTGAGGCCAGGAGTGTCGATCACATGAACGTTAACACCATCGATCGATCCACGAACTTCTTTAACATATTTTGTTCCGATTTCAAATGTCGAAATCGGAGACTTCTCCTCTCCGAATAGTGAATTAATTGTAGCACTTTTGCCAACACCATTTTTTCCGAGTGCCAAGATGTTCACCGAAAATTCTAAATCATCTTTCCCCTTAGCTTCGAGCTCTAATGCTGACTTCTTTGCATCATCAAAACTAAAAAAATGTGAGTTTTGCCTTCCACCAAGTAATGCTAGCCTGTACAAGACTTGTTCTGCTACAGGTTCTTCTGGGGAAAGGCCTAATCTGTGAACCAATCTCAAAAATTTGACCCTTATCTCTTGCAATTTTACCAGTTTCCGTTTCTCCTCGTCGCTGAAATCCACCTCCGATTCTGAATCACGAGGTGTTGCAGTGCTGAAAAGACCAGGACGATTGAGCCGAGTAGCAGGTCTCAATGACCTCAACGAAGATCCCAAACCAGCGGGACGCTCAACTGAGAATAATCTAGAACCATCCTGAGAAGTGATTGTGATAGTATCACCATCAGAATCAGCACCATTTGCAGCCTTTAAAAGAGCTGCAAGAGCAGAAGAATCGAAAAGTTCTTTCCCATTCCCTTCATCATCAGTGTCATCATCTTCTTCCGAATCTATAACGATCTGACCATCGATATCCTCAGAGTGTCTAGATGAACTGTCAACAGCAGCTCTGGGTTCCATTTCCTCAAAATAACTTTCTTCAGCTTCAGGTTCTAAATCCTCATGATCCTCCACATCTATAATCTGATTGGAGTGATTCACAGTTATTTTTTCTGCGGGTTCTGATTCAACACTAGCTAAGCCATTTTCTGTATGAAAGTCAGCGGAAATGGGTTCATTCGTTGCGTCTGATTTCTTTGGGATATACTCATGATCTCCATTAGAGAACACAGTATTTGATTCTTCATCATTATGGAGCTCCGGCTGATCCTCGCCTTTCACGGATATATCATCAACTGATCCAAGCGAATAAGCTTCTTCCTTAACATTTACAAGTCCATTTTCTTCCACAGCAACTTCCCCTGGAATATTTGTATCAGCCTTATTCATCTCAGCATCAGAATCCCCAGCACTATTAAACTCCGAGCTTTCTGGTTCGCTATTCGCCCTCTCATCTACATTTTCCTTATGAATTTCAACCACTTGATCATTTGAATTCAGATCAGGATCAAAAAATTCACTCTTTACATTCTTCTCAACAGAATCAAGGTCCTTATAAGGCTCCGAACCTTCAGGTTCACCAGCCAGCCCTTTTGAAATATCTTTTTCCTCAGCACCCTCAAGGAGCACATCCTCCCTATCACTTTCCACTACTTTATCCATAGAAATCAGAACAGAATCGAAAGTTTCATTTTTTTCATCATCATTTTCAACCCCAACAACATAATCCTCATCAAATTCAATATAAATATCCTCCTTTATTTCAGAGTTTTCATCATGCAAAATTACCTCTGAACTCGGTAAGGATTCAAACTTGCCCTCTTCAGTAGACTCTTCCCTTCGGTCATTCACAACAGGCATATCAACCGGTGCTTCAAAATCCTCATTTCCGCTAACAAAACCCTCATCCTCCGAAACATTTCCCACATGAGTATCCTTCAACGATACCGATTTGTTCAATAAATCATCGTTTGGAGACAATAAGGAACCTGCAGAAGCAGCAGAATTCACCGTCGACTCATCAGCCTCCATTGAATTTGGAAAACGGAAAACTGGGTTTTTCGAAAGGTTCACGGATAAGCAAACTGAGCCACTGAAGAGGAAGATGAAATCTGAAGTGCAGATAATGGTAAATGCGATAAGGTTTGGGGCATTGGGCTTGGCTGCTGCCAAACGGCACCAAGGAAATACGAGGAAATATATATTGAGGTATCTGTCTTCTTAATTTTTGATTAGTTACTTTATGATATTCATTATTATTCATTCAAATATGTTAAATTCTCAATTTAGATTCTTAATCGAAAAAATATACAAATTATTACATTAACTTAATTTCTATGAAATTACTCTCAATATGGATACTACCAGGGAGTCGTGAACAAAAACTTTGGAATATCAAATATTACATCGAAATTTTGTTATTTCGGTATTTGGTATTTGATATTTGATATTTGATACTTAATACTTGATATTAAGTTTGATATTTAATTTTATGAAATTATGAAATTTGGTTTGGTATTCGGTAAAAAGAATAAAAATTCGGTATATATCGAATATCAAATTAGTTAATATAATATTTATATATTTTTAAATTTTTAAATGAGTTATGATCCTTCAATTCTTGATATCGAAATTCGGTATCTTGACATATTGTAAAGTTATTAATTAGTATGAGAATTCTTATATTTGACCAAATGACTCGTGATATTTTCGTCATACCAATATCTACATTTGGTTCTGAATATGCATTTATCAATGGTAAATATTTTAAGTATTTTTATTCAATGTTATTTTGGTGATACGATCTTCTATTTGACTATTTGTTTGATACTTTTGGTGAACGAGTCTTTGATTCTTATAAAGTTTTTTGAGTTCAAAAAGTGTGAAGACACTTATATGTAATCAAGATTGGTTTCGTTAACTACATTCTGATGATATTGCAGAATATCAATACAAGCAACATAAGTTTTCCATATATTTGATTTAATTTTGGTGAACGAGTTATTGATTCTTATAAGTTTTCCATGTACTTGGTTTCGTTGGCATGAAATGTTATTGATTATTTTTTCTAATGATTTTAATTTTGGTACAAACAAGAAAATATATATTGACAACCCTTAAACCGGGTACTAAGGATGCGTTCTTGTTGAGAACCATTAAATCTGATACCAACGAGGAGTTCTAAACCAAGAGGAAGGTGGTCAAGCACAAGCGAGAATTCGACAGCTGAAATTATCAAATATAAAATCGGACCCAACAGACATCTTAGGGCCCGACAGATTGGATCAGTCCCAACAAAGAACTTAGAGCCAAGCAGACAGTTTCGGTCCCGAAAGACAGGATCTGTCATAGCAGACTGCTTAGGTCCTAGCAGACTGCTTACGTCCCAGAAGGTCATAGCAGACTGCTTACGTCCCAGCAGACCGATCGGTCCCGGCAGATTACTTAGGTCCCATCAAACTGGATGTCGACCCATCAACATGTGTTCCACGCTCCGAGATCAACCACGTTTTCCAGCATGTGAAAACAACCCCCAACAATCTTGTCAGATGCTGTTACAGCGCGTGGATTACACGCGTTTTCCCCCTATAAATACAGAACTAGAAGATAAGCTAAAAAAGGCAAATTTCTGTAAATCCTAACGTGCTGTAATTTCCTTTTCGCTGCTCTTATTCCTTTTGTACATTTTCATTTATTTATTAATGAATTTGTCGTGGAGGTTCTCCTCTCGGCAACGTGGTTTTTTCCCTTATTTCTTAAGGAGTTTTTCCACGATAAAATCGTCTGTGTTCTTTCTATTGTATTTCAAGTTGTCTCCACAAACAACAAATAAAACCGGTTTTCAGAATCCGGTGAGTACTGATACCCCCTAAAAAGGAACCACAACAATACTGAAATTATTTCGGTAATTTGGTTTGGTACCAAAAAAATATTAGATTGGAATTTGCATTCGATTTTGTTGATAATTTGGTATTTTAATATTTTGTTTGATTTGATATTTGGTACCGAATGCTCACCTCTATACACCATCTTGTTAGATATTATAGTTACATTAACTTAATTTCTATAAACTTCCAAACATCAATGGATACAAATTAATCATTAGAATTATCTCTTACAAATCAATAAATTATTCACAATCTATGTTAATCGGACTTTTCTCCGGAGACGTCGAATCCGAGTCGAACTCTTCTCAAACACCGACTCTCCTCGAACATTTGTTGGACACGAGTTCGTTTTTTATATTTAAATTTATTATTATTTATTTTGAAATAATCATGATTTAAATTTATTATTATTTATATATATTGATATAATTTCGTTAATATTTTGAAAATTAGAGGTATATCAGTATCATTGGTATATAATATAATATATACCAACTATTTCGGTATTTTACCCATTTTAAACATTAATTATCATATATATTTGTAGTCGTAATTTATTATTTTGTATAATATAATTAGATAAATTATAATTTTATTAATTATTAATTATAAATCATTTTAACCACACATGTATTTTTAAATTTTAAATTTTAATTAAAAAATAATTGATACTATTAGCGGATCGGATTCTTTTACAAATCCGAGTCCACATGGTGGTGTCGGTTAACATAGTACACAATAACATTTTATTTGGTGGGTTTTTTTATTATATAATAAATATATAAACAAATATTATTTGACATTAACTTTTAAAATTTATTTTCATGATAAAAATAATTATAATTATTTGATATTTTTTAGATAATATTTATTATATAAATAATAAAATTAATAATCACGAAATAAAATTTTATTGTGTTTAATTTATTGATTTATAATACATAATTCTTATGATTGAGAAAGTATCTATTATTCTTTGGAATATGATAGTTATCTGTTCAATTCTTAGTAACTATAAAATTTTATAAAATAAATGTAATGGCACATTGCCACACTCCACATACAATCAAACACTTTTGATTATGAGGTTGTTTGATTTTACGGTGGTCGTTATGGTGCGGTCATCGTGCCGTAATTTTATTTTCAACTATAAAATAATCTAGACAATTACGGTGATTGTATCAGAATGGTCATATAATCATGTCTTGATACGTATGACCAACTCACTGGTTTGGTAAATTTCAAAATTGTCATTCAAAATTAATTTAATTCATTTAAAAACAAATTCTAACCAATTTTATTCTAATATCACAAATATTATGTCAATTTTTCAAGTTGTTGTGAATCTGTGTTTTTTAGTTTCTTCTTGAAGTTAGAGAATTCCTAAAACACTCGTAAATTTGATATCGACCCCGTTGGGACATTATCGCCCCTCATAATTAGTTAAAATTTTTAATATATTTTGATTGAAATCAGTATGTACTTATAAATTATTTTACTACAATCATAATTTATATTTTGGTTCATTGTAAAATAAGTTATTAAAATTATATCTAAATATTAGTTTATTGTATATGTAATGAACATTTTATTATTTATTTGAGTTACATTTATTTATAAAATATATATTAATATAAAAATTAAAATAAATATTTTATTATAATCACAATAAGATCATCGCAGCTTTGGCAATTAATTTTCTAAAATTCGATTATAATTATCACGGTCATCTCAACACACAATATGATCACCACACTTTACTTGATTTTGAAAAACTAAACTAAACAATGCCTGTATACTTCAAGAATACTACTATATTTCAATAATATTTAATATCGAATTTGTCATCTTTATTTCAAAAAAACTAATATTTATTAACATTGGATCCGCGATATATGGATAATACCAAATTAACAATTCCACTTCATTAATTAAAATAAGGCCCAACCCAACTGCCCAACCGACGATTTATTTTACTGTGGTGAAGGAGGAGGCAAGGGAATCCGATTCGTCTACTGAGGTTAGGAAATCGATCAGGTATTTGAATTCAATGTTTTAATACCGATCAAAACCGGATCTGATTGCATATCGAATTTCAAATGCATATCTGATTTGAAACCGGTGCTTTTTGGGGATTTGCATTGTTATTCTTTTGGTTTAGACTAGTTATACACTTGAAGCCAAGGTTAAGATGTATTCGATGATAGCACATTTCAAGCCCATGTAGTACATGCTGCAAGCTGTCATTGGATTTTCATTACTTGGGTCAAGATGTGCAAGCTTATTGATTGCTAATAAAACTTTAAATAAATCGCTCGTCCCAGCTGATTCTTGAAGGCATAACTCTTTATGTTCATGGATTTGGAAATGATTTGGATATTTGGTCTTCTTTTACTCATGTGGCTTGTGGGTCAAGTTGTAGTTGGTTGTTTTTATAGAAAATTGTAGGCTCTTAAAGCCAACATATAAGAGTGGTGAATCACACATTATAAGACTTGTATCATGATCCACCATCTTATATGTTAGCTTTTTCGTGTGCCTTTTTCCGATGTGGCACATTTTTTCCTTATGTTTCAACAGTTTTCGCAATTTAAATTGCCAAGACTTCTAGCTTTTTGCTTTAGCTACTATTGCTTGTTATAGGTGATTTATTGGTGGTTCATTTTCAAGTCTCAGCTCCTTATAAGGCCTTGAAATTCTAATTCAGGTCTTGTTATGTTGTGGTACAACGACTTTTTCTATTAGGACCTTCTGCTACACTTGTTGTGTTCAAATGAATTTGAAAAAGATTTTCAGCATCTTCCCATTCCATGTTCCGTCACATCCTTTTACTCAAAGGCACAATGTATTTTGAGTATTCATTCATACTGGTACAGCTGCACTTTTGATTTACTTTCTAGGCATGTGCTTTTGGACATTATTTTGTCAAGTGCAAATATACATTACACACAGCAATCTTTCGAACAACTAATCAATGCTCTCTTATTTTGTTCTATGATTAGGACAACTACTTTTTGCCTTCTTAGATCGTGAGTCAAGCCAACCCTATGGATGCGCAGAAGGAGATCATCGATCTTTCATCTTATGTCGTATCAGAGAGGGAGAATTTTGAAATCTGTGGACCTGTTCACCTTAAGGCAGTTGACTGGTGTGTCATTTAAATGCATGATCTTTTGTGTTAACAAGATTAAATGTTTATTGAACCAGTTACCTTCTTCTTCACTTGCTAGAGTAACAATGAGATTTGCAAAAGCTTCAATTTGTTGTGAAGTTACTCATATGTTCCATAACTGTTGCAGGACAAATCCCACACACCGAAGATCAGTTGCAGCTTGTTTGGTCCAGGGCATATACATATTAGAACGAGACCGCCAAGACAAAAGAGATGGAACTCAATCCCTTGCTTCTTCTTGGTGGAAGGTTTTCCATTTTGATTTGTACATGAAACTGATCGATGAGGCTGATTCATGCACTTTTGGTGCTATATATCAACTTACTTCTTCATCCGGAAACAAGTTAGCTCCACGGTATGTGATTGCTTTTAGAGGTACTATGACAAAAGGAGATGCATTCTACCGAGATATCGAGCTTGATATCCACACAATACAAAATAGGCTACATGAAACAAGTCGTTTTGAAATAGCTATACAAGCTGTTAGACATTTAGTAGCATCATTCGGGAGCTCGAATATCTGGTTATCTGGTCATTCTTTAGGAGCTGCAATTGCAATGCTTGCAGGGAAGGACATGGCCAAGAGTGGCATTTTACTTGATTCATTTTTATTCAACCCTCCTTTTCTTTCACCTCCGATCGAAAGAATCAAAGATGAAAAGATAAGACATGGTATTCGAATCGCAGGTAGTGTAATTACTGCTGGTCTTGCTCTTGCAATGAAAAGTAAAAGCCAAAGTAGTTGTCCTGATGGAAATTTTGCTGCATTATCTGCTTGGTTGCCTGATATTTTTGTACACCCTGATGATCATATTTGCTCAGAATATATTGGATATTTTGAACATCGAAAACGAATGGAGGATTTTGGTGCTGGTGGTATAGAACGTATAGCAAGCCAACATTCTCTCGGAGGATTACTGATGAATGTGGTCGGGAAGCAAACAGCAGATCCGTTACATCTTGTTCCATCGGCAAGGCTTACGGTTAATCGAAGTTTTTCACGGAGTTTGAAGGAAGCTCATGGTATTCATCAATGGTGGATTGATCGGTACTTGGAGTCAACAACATATAAATTCAGATGATTTGGTTTGGAGATAGATTGATTCATTGCTTGCAATGCACAAAGATTTGTTTCCAATATATTTTGGGTAGAGCTGTCAAGAAATACGAAACATATATTGTCGGTTTGTTGGTTCGAATTTGAATATTTTTTATATTATTTATGCATTAATAGGAACGAACGTACCGAAACACGAACTTGGATACAAAGTTGAATAGATATAAATATAAATGAATATGAATACTAAGATCAACATGAATAGATTTTATCCCAATTTTTTTTAATTTAACAAAATTAGTCTTTAAAATTTTTGTAAAGTTAAATAGTGTTCAAATTTTGAATTTTTGACAAAATTAATCTATATATTTCATACGTTTTAATAAATCTAATTCTTAAAATTTAATATAGACCGTAAAACTAGTCCTCAAATTTTGGGATATGACACTATTATATTTGCCAAATTTAAAAACTTTGAAATTATATTTATCAAAATAAAGAAGCCAAATTAAAGTAGGGTGACCAGATATACTAAAGCCATGTCATTCTCTCTATTAAAACATGTAAAATGGCTCATTGGGATTGAAAAAACCCTAGTTTTGAGGGTCACAATTGGGAAATTTTGGGAAAGAAAATTGTAAATAGACGAAATGAATTATGAAAACATTGAAGAGAAATATATTTTTTTCTAAGAACGTACAGCAAATAGACTAGAAACTAATAGTGGGTTCCTAGAACAGATCCATCGGCGGTAGAAACAGCAATCCGATAATGGGCTCGGGCGTCGACGTGGTGACTGAATACGTCTAGGATGTGAAGGCGACCAGCCATCTCAAGCCTCGTCTCTAGCTCCATAACGCTTCCCCCGGAAGAAGACAATGACTTAACGGAGAATGTGGCGGCCATATATTGAGTCCGCTCAGGGCCGATATTTCCTGCCGGAATAAAGACAAAACCTAGCTGGTTTCCTCCGCAGAGTAGTCGAAAAGAGCTGTCGTAGTGGATGAAGATGCCGTGGTTTGGGTTGTGGACAGCGACGTACTCTGTGAAGATGAAAGAGAAGGTGGAGTTCACGGCTGAAAAGGAATGTATGTTGACTGCGTTGACAGTGAGAATTGGGTCCTTAGGCTTCAATACCAACAAGTAGACGACGGTGCAAACAACGGCGAGGAAAAGTAGGAAAATAATGGCAACGATGAAGGAGGCGAGTTTGCTGCTGCCGTTGCGGTGGCTGTGATCCTCCGATTTGCCCATTCCTTTGGGATCTGATCTGCCTGCGGGGGGCTTCTGTCCTCTCAGTCTCACATGTGTTTTTTCAGAAGCCGTGCTGTAATTATTTGGTTGGTGTGGATTAAAACGAGAAAGTAATATATTTAATAATGCTATTTTTGTCATTTTATTTTAATCATATTATCATCATAAAATAAAGTTATGAAAAATGGGTTGTTTATATTATATATAAATATGTATATTATTCAATAAACACTTACACGTAAAGTCAAATATCATTTAACAAATGATCATAACATCATTTTGTTAGATTTGATATTATAAATGGGCCTCCAAGATTTAATGTCTTGGATAATTAGGTTTGTTATATTATATTGAAGAAGTTTTAACCCTCATTTCTCTCAAATTCATCTTCTCTGTTTTCAAGTTCTTAGGTGGCTACAAAACTATTCAAATCGTTTTTATATTTTCTTTTACGTTATTGAATTAATAGATCAAATATTGATCTTATCATTCTTATTTCGATAGATCAAGAACTTATATTGTTCAATATCAAATCGAGACTTCAAGATCGGAATCTACAAAACATGTTTCACAATTACCAATAGAAATACATTTTCTTTAATAACACAAGCTAAATGAAGTAAAGGTAAAGGTAAAGGTAAAGGTAAAGCTAAGGTGTATAGAGAAGTTTTTTAACTCATAGATTTACTGTGGTCATATTATTAAAAAACAATTATATAAAATATACTATTTTTAAAAATATTAATTTTAAAAAAAACATTATCTTCACTTTTTTATTGGTTTTAATTAAAAATATCTTTTTAAATATTTCAAGTTTTAAACAATCTAACCTCTAAAAAACAAATCTCGTTTTGGTAATCTAATTATTTCCGAGCTAATAATATTATTATATTATACATCATTTTAGTTAAATTGTACTTTAAATTTGAATTCAAAATGAACCTAACCTTAATAAAAATAAAGTTGGTAAATTTTGTATTGAATTCCAACATTAAAAACACTCAACAATTGCGATTATTTTTGAAATCATTAATTCAAGTAAAACAAACGAGGGTTCATTCACAAGCAATCTTTGTATCAAAGCTGCTAAGGCAAATAGCAAATGCTTGAAAAGCAGAAATAGGATACTGGTAATCCATAGTGAAAACATCTCTTCCCACTTTCCCAAACTGAAGAATAACTTTCTCTTGTTCACCTGAATCTTCATTATCAACAACTAACTGAAAATTCTTTACCGAAGCTACCGTCACACGCCCGTTAAAATTCAAACACCAGCATTGAAGCTGTTCGTGCCATCGTGGAACTTTATTCTTCAAAACAAGCATTTCTGACTCACCTCTTTCACCAGCATCAAGGCTGCTATTGCTATTGCTATTGCTATCCATTTGTATTGATTTCGATCTGTGAAAAGATCGTGACGGTGATGAGTTTAAGCTTCCCGGGAGAAGCTCCATTTGAGTTGGAGCTACTCCGTCTGGTTCCGTTGCTGTTGCTGGTATAGTATCCATTATGCATTGCATTCTCCTTGGACCTCTTTTATAATGAAATAATGCAAATTTGAATCATATAGTGATTGACTGGATATAAAAAAACATGTAAAAAATCTACCTTGAACCTAAGATATTCAGACCATACGAAACATGAGCAACTGCATAGTTTCCGGCAGGGAGTCGAGGCAAAACTTGCTTCATTCCAATGATTCTCGTTGACCGGGATTTCATGATTTTAGCTCCGGTACTCGGAGGCTGAGCATCGTATACAGTGAACTTAGTCCTGAAAATATTAGACCTGAAAACAACAAAGAAGGTCATCAATGGAGCTGCGTTTTTTAATGGACGAATTTGATCCTCTACCTTAACTTTCCAATGTAGTTACTGCTGCCTTTTGACACATCTTCGGGATTTAAAGATATAATGTAGTCGGAATACGTTGGTCGTCTGAATCTCCGAGCAGTAAGAACAAATTTCCCTTCATCATTACAAGCTGTTGGTTGATACAAAATTGATCAATCAATATGGAGCTAGGAAAATATTACTAGATTGGCTTACCTTGGTTAAAATTTAGGTAAAGTTGGTACGATTGGCATCCTCGATTTCGCTTTATGAAGCACTGGATCAAACCATTTCTCGGACCAGGCTGTAAGAACAGCAAATTCGTTAGTGTATTATTGCAACATAAAATGTAGCTAAACAGACAAGAAAAAAAGACCTGTTTTAGGGAAACTGGAAAAGTTAACTTCCCAGAAACTTGTAATGTTTTTACAATGTGTTTCATGATTTCTCTCCAGCTTGTACAAACACCAGCACAAGCAATTACATTCCTTCGATCAGGCCATGTACATTCAGAATCCTCGATTCGCATAAGTACATCTCGTAATAGCTCTGGAGGCATATTTGCCCAGCAGCTCTGCTTCAAAGCATCAATACCAGTTCCTGAGGTTTCTTGGGCTGTTCGATGAGACCCCGACCTCGATCCACAACGAAATTTCACATCAAATCCTTTTCTAGAGCTACCCAATTCACCCTTAACGTCAAGTAACAAGCTTTTAAACGACATAACGCCAATAGATAGCTCAATTAAGAAGAAGTCTCATAAAACCCATTAATAGATAGATCACAAGCATATTGAAAAGGTAAATCCTGGAAATCAGCTTATAGAGCAACAAGACAAATGCTACCAAATTTTCACATGGTTCTTTTCAACGAAAACTCAAAACGAAAGTGAATTAGCCTCTATTGAGCTAAACCCATCTCAGAATGAGTCGGAAAAACCGCGGAGGATGTGCGTAGAAGAGTGAATTGAGAAGCAATCAGTAAAACGGGCTTGAAGAATACGCTGTAGGAAGTGAGGATCGTGTTCACCATTTTGTTGTCTGCTCCATGTCTTGTGTTTCTCTTTCTCCCCGTGAGAATATTTAATTGCTGGAGAAATTTATGCTGCGTTATAGCTGGAAAAGCAGTCCCAAGTTGAAGGGATCCATCACAACTCTTTCAAAGTCAAATACTAATTACTTGATAACTTTACATTTCGATTTTTCGAGTTTGGACTTTGGACAATTTCTCTATCATATCTCTGTCTGTATACAGTTTACACACATAATGTTAACTATATTTGCCATTTCAGATCATTTTATTACAGAACAACTTCTTGCCTTTCATATTCACCTAATTTGTATATAAACTATTCTTTATTCATAATGATATTTTTGCAATATCTTAATTATGTGATTTACTTCTCTTATGAACTGTGGTACACGAATGTTCTCATGGATTATCGATTCTTGAATTTCTTCATGGTATCAAAGTTTCATGGTGAATTTTGGATTGATCTCTTTTGGTTTAGAAAAAAAACTTAGATAAAAAAACGTATCGAGCTAAACCGAAGTAAATAGATGACCTATAATTCGAGTACTATCAAACCTATTGAAGCAAGTTTGAATCAAACTAATGCTAATTCGACTAGAGATATAGTGTTTAAGTAAAAAATGCTCACATTGGATATAAATGTAGAAATGTTATCGTTTATAGGATGAATGATATCATAATTAATTAATTTGAAGTAATATTTTCAATATAATTCAATTTTCTTATGAACTGAACTACACTAACATTCTCTCGGATCATTTAATCCTGAATTTCTATAGATATAACTATCCAACTAGTAGCATACCCTATTTGTAGAGTAAAAGAAAAGCATGAGTTTCAAAATTCAAAACATGTGGTAGAATGGAAGGACATGAATTTTATTGGATTGTATTCATACTATGGATAGTTAAAAACTCGAACCCGAACTTAGACCTCATCGACCCAAATTACATTAAGTATACTCGATTACACGGATCACTATATGGTTTGGGCAAAAGAATTGAGATCCAATTCTACACGAGTTGGATATGGTAAGACGAAACTCGGATTTGAAACTTAAAGTGGTATGTAATGAAGCATCTATGTAAGTTAAATTTGACCTGAACCACACCTTAGACTTACTAATAGAAATCCCTAATTCATATCTCTTCATCTTACCATTTTTAAAAGCAATTATTTCGTAATAAATAATGATAAGTTTCACATACTAAAATCAACAAAAATAACCTCATTCAATTTAAAATATTCAAAGGATTTGAGGAAGTTAAGGATGAGAGAATGAGTTGGTAAGTATGATAAGAGATTGAGAAATCAAAGTCTTACATTTGATAACAAGAGTGACATCTCGTGGTCCCAAGCTGACGACAATAAGCACGCTAAGAGCCCAAAAACTTTACATTATACAAAATGAATAACACAATTGTTTTTACATGTTGACTTTTAGTCTAATGTTACATAATTAGAAATAGGCTCGTGTTTGAGGATCCGTTCTGCACAAATTTAGAAAAATAATTTATATAGAAAGAGAAATAGAAACACAAACAAAAATATAAATATAAATTATGAAATATTATGTAATATTTTAACAATGCACAAATAATATATAAAAATATATGAGTGTTCTCTTGTATAAATAGAATGATAATTTATGTTTAATTAAATTACTTTTCAATCCTTAGATTTAGTCAATAATAAATTATTAATCGAAATTTTATATGATTGCCACAAAATATGATATTTAACAAGATTACTATCGAGATAATGATCCAGTTCCACATTGTCTAAACTCTAATTTCTCAATAAACATACATTGAAATAAAAAAAAATATTTTCTATTTTCGTCTAAATCATTATGTTTCCATAAACTTATATGTAAACAATTGCGTCACGATTGTTTTCACTTAGACATAAATATAATGTTGAAAATATGATGCAAATGTTGGATTTATCAATTTTTCATATTTGTCTGGAATACCGTACCGGTCCGAACCAGTATGAGCGGTACAAGATTTTATTTGTTTAAAAAATAATATTTAATTAGTTTTTAGGGTCGAAACCGAAAAATACATGAAATCGACCCTAATACATGATACCAAAAAAATACCGGTGAAACTCGATATTTGATGTACCGGACAGTAAGACGGCATATCGTTTGGTATGAAAATATTGGGATTTATGATAAATCTTTCATACTTTTCGTATAGTTTGCCTTCAAACTTCAAATGTTAAAAGTTGTATAAAAAGATAATGACATTTTTGTCATTTCAAAAACTAGGAAGTAAAAATTGAAATTAAAATCAGATTTATGTTGTTTTTTTATTTGTAGTTATAAAATTAAGAAGTTGAAATATTATTTATACAAAAGTAAAATGAAAAATATGATATATTCTGCAACCTCATTAATTTTTATTTTATAGAATGAAAAATAGAAACATAAATTGTACATAATATAACTTGAATGTTTATATATACAAACACATAATCAATTAAGTCATGATCGCAATGTGCCTAAAAAAAGTATATTATTGTCTATTATCTACTCGTGCTTTGCTAAACCCATGCGTATATATCATTATACACTTCTTGTGATACACGTTCTCATTCGAAATAGTATGTCATTATTCCCTTTAAGTTTAAGTTAATCCATAGATAAGATACTTTTAAAACTTTGGGGACTGTTTTTGCTGCTCGAAACTTTGGGGACCAAAATTGCCAAATTATCCAAACTTTGGGGACCCAAGTCGTCATTTTCTCATTTTCTATAAGACAAATACATTTACTTTTTCGATTATTTTTGAATCCAAACTAGTTATTGCAAGGGGAGATGATTAAGTTTTATCGTTTTTTTATTTTAGGAATTGAATCAATTTAAATCCCTAATTATTTTTTCGAGAAAATGACATATTTGGTCTTCAAAACCTATGCGACATCGACTCTTCAATTTTTCACATTTACCCATGTCGATCCGAGTCAAACACTTCGACTTGCTCCGACACTTGACACAAAACGATGTCGTTTTAATTTTTTTCTTAGTCGGAAATGTAACTTATGTGTTTTCACGATTTTATTATGTAATCGATCTACTTGTAAATTATTCATGCATTAGATGATGGACCCGAAAAGTTATTGTTTTTTGGGAAATGTAGAATCAACACGCTATACTTATTTATTATAAATTAAATCTTCTAATAAAATAAATCGATAAATATTTATAGTTTTAAACTGATACATTATACAACTTTCAATAAATTCTAACAATTATTTTTAAATTTTGTTTTTATTTAATAATTAGAGTCAAACCAAAAATCTAACTCTTACATTCTTACCGAGTCGTGTCATACAGAATCGGTGCCAAATAGTCCAAAACTTGGACAAAGATAGTGTCATTATGAAGGGAATATGCTAAAAGGATTCATAAAACAAGCAAGAGATCTGAATAAAATACAGACAAGTATGCAGCACAAAGACAAAATCCTAAGAAAATCTGAAACAAATCTATTTCTTGGCGTAAGTTACCAACATAGGATGATCATCTGTGATCTTAAACCCCTGAAGACCATGCATCGCAACCGTCGATTGCATCTCATTTTCATATTCAACAAAAGCGATACCTGGCTTTGCTTCAACCATCCTAACTTCTTTAAATCCAGGCAATTGACTGAATAGCATTTGGAGCATCATAGAAGTCGTTTGGTGCGGAAGACGTTGAACAAACAATATGTTATTTGGAGGTGCAGGACCTTCTGGGGCANATATTTTCAATATGATTCAATTCTCTTATGAACTGAACTACACTAACATTCTCTCGGATCATTTAATCCTGAATTTCTATAGATATAACTATCCAACTAGTAGCATACCCTATTTGTAGAGTAAAAGAAAAGCATGAGTTTCAAAATTCAAAACATGTGGTAGAATGGAAGGCCATGAATTTTATTGGATTGTATTCATACTAGGGATAGTTAAAAACTCGAACCCGAACTTAGACCTCATCGACCCAAATTACATTAATTATACTCGATTACACGGATCACTATATGGTTTGGGCAAAAGAATTGAGATCCAATTCTACACGAGTTGGATATGGTAAGACGAAACTCGGATTTGAAACTTAAAGTGGTATGTAATGAAGCATCTATGTAAGTTAAATTTGACTTGAACCACACCTTAGCCTTACTAATAGAAATCCCTAATTCATATCTCTTCATCTTACCATTTTTAAAAGCAATTATTTCGTAATAAATAATGATAAGTTTCACATACTAAAATCAACAAAAATAATTTCATTCAATTTAAAATATTCAAAGGATTTGAGGAAGTTAAGGATGAGAGAATGAGTTGGTAAGTATGATAAGAGATTGAGAAATCAAAGTCTTACATTTGATAACAAGAGTGACATCTCGTGGTCCCAAGCTGACGACAATAAGCACGCTAAGAGCCCAAAAACTTTACGTTATACAAAATGAATAACCCAATTGTTTTTACATGTTGACTTTTAGTCTAATGTTACAAAATTAGGAATAGGCTCGTGTTTGAGGATCCGTTCTGCACAAATTCAGAAAAATAATTTATATAAAAAGAGAAATAGAAACACAAACAAAAATACAAATATAAACTATGAAATATTATATAATATTTTTAGAATGCACAAATAATGTATAAAAATATATGAGTATTCTCTTGTATAAATAGAATGATAATTTATGTTTAATTAAATTACTTTTCAATTCTTAGATTTAGTCAATAATAAATTATTAATCAAAATTTTATATGATTACCACATATTCAACAAGATTACTATCGAGATAATGGTCCAGCTTCACATTCTCAAAACTCTAATTTATCAATAAACTTATATTGAAATAAAAAAATATTTTATATTTTCATCTAAATCATGATGTTTCCACAAACTTATATGTAAACAATTGCGTCACGATTGTTTTCACTTAGACAGAAACATAATGTTGAAAATATGATGCAAAAGGTGGATTTATCAATGTTTTCATATTGCTCCAGAATCTCATACCGGTCCGAACCAGTATGAGCGATACAAGATTTTCTTTGTTTAAAAAAATAATATTTAATTAGTTTTTAGGGTCGAAACCGAAAAAAACCGAAAATCGACCCTAATATCCGGTATTAGACGGTACCAAAAAAATATCGGTGAAGCCCGATATTTGACATACCGGACAGTAAGGCGGTATATCATCCATTATGAAAATATTGGGATTTATTATGAATCTTTCATACTTTTCATATAGTTTGAATTCAAACTTCAAATGTTAAAAGTTGTATAAAAAAAAATAATGACATTTTAGTTATTTCAAAAACTAGGAAGTTGAAGTTGAAATTAAAATCAGATTTATGTTGTATTTTTATTTGTAGTTATAAAATTAAGAAGTTGAAATTTTACTTATACAAAAGTAAAATGAAAAATATGATATGTTCTGCAATCTCCTTAATTTTTATTTTCTAGAATGAAAAATAGAAACATAAATTGTACATAATATAACTTGAATGTTCATATATATACAAACACATAATCAATTAAGTCATGATCGCAATGTGCCTCAAAAAAGTATATTATTGTCTATTATCTACTCGTGTTTTGCTAAACCCATGCGTATATATCATTTGTGATACACGTTCTCATTCGAAATAGTATGTCATTATTCCCTTTAAGTTTAAGTTAATCCATAGATAAGATACTTTTAAAGCTTTCTCATTAGTCACGCATCCATAGATTTCTATAAGACAAATACATTTACTTTTTCGATTATTTTTGAATCCAAACTAGTTATTGCAAGGGGAGATGATTACGTTTTATCGTTTTCTCTATTTTAGGAATTTAATCAATTTAAATCCCTAATTATTTTTTCGAGAAAATGACATATTTGGTCTTCAAAACCTATGCGACATCGACTCTTCAATTTTTTACATTTACTCATATTGGTCCGAATCGAACTCTCTGACTTGCTCCGACACTTGACACAAAACGACATCGTTTTAATTTATTTATTTGTCGGAAACGTAACTTATGTGCTTTCACGATTTTATTATGTAGTCGATCTACTTGTAAATTATTCATGCATGAGATGATGGACCCGAAAAGTGATTGTTTTTTGGGAGATGTAGAATCGAAGCGTTATATTTATTTTTATAAATTAAATCTTCTTATATAATAAATTGATAAATATTCATACTTTTAAAGTAAGAGTTTATGCAACTTTCAATAAATTCTAACAATTATTTTATATTTTATTTTTATTTAATCATTCAAATCGAGTCGAAAATCTAATTCTTACATTCTTGCCGAGTCGAATGGTGTCATACCGAGTGGGTGACAAATAGTCAAAACTTGGACAAAGATAGTGTCATTATGAAGGGAATATGCTAAAAGGATTCATAAAACAAGCAAGAGATCTGAATAAAATACAGACAAGTATGCAGCACAAAGACAAAATCCTAAGAAAATCTGAAATAAATCTATTTCTTGGCGTAAGTTACCAACATAGGATGATCATCTGTGATCTTAAACCCCTGAAGACCATGCATCGCAACCGTCGATTGCATCTCATTTTCATATTCAACAAAAGCGATACCTGGCTTTGCTTCAACCATCCTAACTTCTTTAAATCCAGGCAATTGACTGAATAGCATTTGGAGCATCATAGAAGTCGTTTGGTGCGGAAGACGTTGAACAAACAATATGTTATTTGGAGGTGCAGGACCTTCTGGGGCAGATTTGGAGCCCGAGTATGCTAACTGAGATAGCTGCGTTGCAAATGAAACAAATTATAACAATCTTATAACATGTATAGTATAAAGAAGAAAAATGTGGCATTTGAGCTTAATATGCCAAGTTTTTTGTCAAACTCTAAAATAAACAAACCTATCTTGAATTTCGCAATTTTCTAAGCACCTCTAAATTCTTCTTGTATTTTAGATTCTGTTAAAAAACTGTTCAAAGTGCTCCTATGTTGCAATCTCAACTTGAAATAAACCCCACAGCGAAAGCAATTTCGTATAAATGGCTTTGGTTGTAATCTCAACTCGAAAGAAACCCCACAGGGAGAGCAATTTTGTATAAATAGCTTTGGTTGCAATCTCAACTCGAAAGAAATCCCACAGGGAAAGCAATTTTGTATGAAAACTTACCAGAGGAGCTGAACCAGAATACCCTTGATTCAGACCACCAGACGAATGGTGTTGCTCTTTCTTCTTACGGGATCCTATATATTCGTTGGGAAGAATAGATTATTAGAACCTTTATAAGTAGAAAAAATAACGGTATGTTTCATATAACATGACATGACCACATGCATTTACCTCTATCATCATGCTTCTTCTTCTTCTCACGAGGTACAAATGTGCCATCAGCCTTAGCTATGACATCTGATTTGGTTTTCGCATATTGAATCCGCTATGTATTGATAGATCAAACAATAAAAGTTAAGATTTCATTAAACATGATGAGATATCAATACATCGGACTATGAAAATATTACAACTTGCTGATAAAGAACTACAAATACGGAAAATTTGAAACATTATGAAGATCCTGAATTTGCAGAAATGTGAATTTTTTCAATTCAATTTCAGATACTACAGTCATCTGATTAAATTTCAGAGTGATACTTGCAAAAATATCAAACTATAAGCAGATCCTGAAGTTGAAAAAATATGACATTCAGGGACTATTGTAAAATAAGCTCCAGAAAAAGCAATGTAACTATTGTGGACGGCCACAAGAAAGCACAAATGAATACCATTGGCTTGTCGTAAAACGGAAATCCCTGCATCTGTCGAAGGGCGCTGATGGCAGAAGAGACCTCTTCAAAGACAACCCAGGCTTGCCCTTTGTGCTTTAGGGTTTTGAACGCCAGAACCTCGAGTATCTTCCCAAATTGTGAGAACACAGCGTTAAGTGACCTCTTCAATTCTATCAAATTAAGAAGACAATTAAGATAAAATGCTGAAAGTCATTAGATTCAACAAAAAAATACAAGAAACACCAACAACCGTGCAGTAAGAAAGAAGTACCTTCGAGCTTGATTTTCTCATTTAGGTTATTGATATAAATTGTCTGACTCTGAATGGGTTGAACTTCGGTGGTCTCTTGGACAGCCTCCGCCATAGATGTACCCTAGAAATCCTCAATACGCTGACCGCCGCCGGATTCTTTGAGCGGATGAACGCCGATTGATGGCAATCCTGGAGTCTCTTCAAGTACAAATTAAATTGGGCAAATCTATACAAATATTAAATAACAAAAAATATTTCCGAAAAAATAAATTAAATTACCACGAAAATGTGACAATAATAATTGCGTATATGAATCGGGTTGTACTACCCGAATTGCAGAACTCCCCCGTCCCCAATCGTAACCTCATTCCGTGTGGTGCAGGAAAGAATCAAGAGAGGAAAAGATCATCATCGGGAATTTCGTATGGATACTAAAATCATGGAGGTTTCACAGGTTTTTGATCGATTCAAGGCCGCTTTTGTGCGAAGAGACTTCGATACATGCAACAAACTTCTCTCCAACCTCAAGGTGCGCCTGCTGGTGTTACAATTTTCAAATGCATTCATCTTTTACTTTTTTCAAATTTAATTTCAAAGCTTTGGCTGTCATACTTGCATATGTAAATTTGCAGAATTATTATTGAGTCCCATTCAGAGTGTTGTGTGTTCTAATGTAACGATTTTAGGGTTTTGAAATTAAGATACTAACAAGACTCAACTATGGAGAGAACGCGTGGTGTTAATTATACGCATCATTTAAGATTTTTTGTTGACAGTTTGAGCAGACATACATTTTTATGAACATGTGCTGCCTTATCTAGAATAACCAAAGAAAAGAGTGGTTTATGGAAGTAATATGAAGGCTTGTGGTTTAACCAAGAAACAAAAATGTGAATAACAGAAGAGCGATATAAGGTTTATTTGAGAATGAGAATGGAGAATGAGTGCTAAATGTTTGGAGGTGTGTTTTATTTTCCTTCTTTTCAGAGCCTGAATGCTCAATTGTTTATCCTCAAGTTAAATCGCACTATCCAATTCCATACACATAATAGCTTCTTGAATATTTTTGCTGCTATAATTGATTTCTTGATTTTATGTTCCAGTTTTGATTATTTAATGAATTTTATGGCAGGTTTCTTTGACTGGGTTCAAGAGTCTTCCTCCATTATTTGAGAAAACGCAAAATGCTGTCCATGAATTGACCCTAGCAAGTAATTTTAATTAAACTTCTATGATCACATACACATCCACCCTGCTTCTTTGGTGATACTCCTTCTGTATGCTGAAATTTATTGTTTTTTTCCAAGGGGACATATATGAGCATGCTGTTGTCTTGAGTGTTAAGACTGAGGACCAAGATAGTTTTGAGAGAGACTTTTCCCAACTGAAACCTTACTACACAGATGCTCGGTAATGATATAGACTAGTGTTTGTTCATGACATGCCCCATTGCCGCAAGTTACCTTTTGTTCCTTTCTTGATTCCTTTATATGGTACTAATTGATATAATCTGTGATTATGAACACCCTTGATTTTTTATATCACAATGATGTTAAATAAATAACGTATAGTTAAATGATTTAATACGAAGTTTTCCTAGGACACATGGGTATAGCCAAGCTCACCACTGTGGGCCTAAAAACCTGACCTTTTTTTTTGAACAGTGACCATCTCCCACCTTCTCCACAAGAGTATCCTATCCTGGGCCTTAACCTTCTGAGGCTGCTTGTGCAAAATAGAATTGCTGAATTCCATACTGAGTTGGAGTTACTTCCCCCTGGTGCATTAGAGAATCCTTGTATCAAATATGCTGTTGAATTGGAGCAATCCTTCATGGAAGGTGCTTATAATCGTGTGCTGAATGCCAGGCAGACCGTGCCTCATGATACTTACTTTTATTTCATGGACTTGCTAGCTAAAACTGTGAGGTAAAGTTTCGTACTTGAAGAATTTATATTATTGCCAAGGTCATGCTTTATCATTGATCAAAGCTCTAGTTTCTGTTTTTGTTCTCTCATTCCCCTAGCTCCTTGTTCTGCTTTTGCTCTTTCACATTTCTATATATGGGAAATGGAAGGAAGGTTTTATAAAAAAACATGGATGAATTATTTATCCTGAAGGAATTACATAATTTATGACTATGATACAATGTCATTGCATTTTGAGAGCTAGATTTTTCATGTTTACTTCGACACTTCATTTTTCTTTCGTTTTAATTTGCAAAATGATACAATGGCATTGCATTTGGAGAGCTAGATTTTTCATGTTTACTTCGAAACTTCATTTTTCTTTCGTTTTAATTTGCAAAATTATACAATGGCATTGCATTTGGAGAGCTAGATTTTTCATGTTTACTTCGAAATTTCATTTTTCTTTCGTTTTAATTTGCAAAATGATACAATGGCATTGCATTTGGAGAGCTAGATTTTTCATGTTTACTTCGATACTTCATTTTTCTTTCGTTTTAATTTGCAAAATGATACAATGGCATTGCATTTGGAGAGCTAGATTTTTCATGTTTACTTCGAAACTTCATTTTTCTTTCGTTTTAATTTGCAAAATGATACAATGGCATTGCATTTGGAGAGCTAGATTTTTCATGTTTACTTCGAAACTTGATTTTTCTTTCGTTTGAATTTGCAAAATGATACAATGTCATTGCATTTGGAGAGCTAGAATTTTCATGTTTACTTTGAAACTTCATTTTTCTTTCGTTTTAATTGCAAAATCGTATAGTGCTTTGTTTGCCCTTGAAATTTGCAGAGATGAAATAGCTGGATGCAGTGAGAAAGCTTATGATTCACTTCCAATAAACGATGCCCGGAAAATGCTGATGTTTGATTCAGATAAAGAAGTGGAGGACTACGTTAGGGAGGTAACAAAAAAGTGTTGTTGTGCTTGAACTGCACCTCATCATCTTTCTCATTTTGAAGAGTTTTGCTTTTGTGTTGCAGGAGCGCCCTGAGTGGGAAATTAAGAATGGGGTTGTGTTTTTTGTTAGGGTTAAAGAATGTGTAACTTGTAAGGAGATTCCATCGCTGCAGCTCATCAACCAGACCCTTAGTTATGCAAGAGAGCTTGAGCGTATTGTTTGATCACCATTGTTGCTATCCAATGCTTTTAATATGCGAAAACTTCGGATTTCAGACGTAGGGGTGTTAAGGAATGCAAATAGTTCATGAACATATAGTGTTCGACTTGTTTGTACGAACATGCGAAATACTCAAATTTGTGTATTTTTTATATTATTTTTGCATAAACATGAAAGAATGGATACAAACACGAACTAGAACACAAAACGAACGAATCCAAACATAATTAAACATGGATGCGAGAAATTTACAAATTTGAAGAATGTTTTTTATGTTTTATAATACGAACGAGTATGAAGATGGACAAGTCAAATTTGGCTTGTTGGAATAACAACTCTATTTATATATACCCAAGAAAATGAAATTTAGGGATGATGAGGGAATTTTTTGTTTCAGCTTCACCATTAGAAACGCAAAAATTGGAGAATTACTTTTTTTTAATTAATGTAAATTATAAATTTAACTTAGAATTGATTATTTAAAATGTCTTTCAATCATAATTTTAAATGAGAGACATTTTAATAAAGAATTATAATCATTTGATTGGGTTCAATAGTCAAAATTCATCATTCAATATATTGAAATTTTATAATAAATAAATTTAATAGAGAATCAATTTGAGTTATTTTGTAATCCATATACTATAAGTAATAGTGTTTTTATACAATGCAACCAATTTACTATTTTTTCTAAATCATCATTCGAGACTTGTCTAGCTCATCCGGTAAAAATAATTCTGCCAGTGGGAATGAATTTTAAGCATTGTTATTACAATAATAATATTAAAACACTCGTTTAAAAAATATAAAGTAAAATCGCACATTTTCAATGATAATGGGTTTGTTTGGTTCAACTTTTTAAAATTGCGATGTGGTGAGATATTGTGAGGTGTGGTGAGATATGATGATTGTGAATTTTTAAGTATGTTTGGTAAAATTGCGATATTATAATCGTGATTTATGTAAAAATACTAATATATCATTATATATATAAAATAATAAATATAATTATATTATAATTAATAGAAGTAAGGGTAAATGAGTCTTTTCCAAAATAACGATGAGGTCACAGCTGATTTTAACAGCTGTGATGATATGTGATTTTTTAACGATTATAACATCGCAATTAACCTTATGTGTTGTGCGCATTAAAAAAATCACGATTTCAACATCTCACCGCACCTCACCGATGTTTTAATCGGAGTACCAAACAAACCCAATATGTTTTTTTCGGATTATTTTATCCAAAATTTCTTGAATGGTTTTGGGTCATTTTTCACAAATAATTTAAAATGTTTTAATAATACATTTATTAGGAATTGATTGAACTTTAAATGTTAAATTTAAACCATATGTTGCAATAATTTTATTTGAGAAAAAATGACGTGTTTGATCTCCAAGTTAGTGATTTTGATCAATTTAGTCCTCAAACTTTAATTTGGTATTTGTAATCCTCATACTTTGAATGTTTTGATAAAAATAGTTCTCAAAGTTTTCATATTNTTTTTTCCCTTTCCGGGTTTCCACGTTAATTTCTTGTGTCTTTGTTTTCTCTTTGCTTTAATTCTCGGGTTCTACTTAATCTATCGAGATTGTTCGCACACGTGTTCAATCCCCAACAATTTGTTCGATAAAATTCCCTAATTAATAAATACAATATGCATTCTTACATATTTTTTTATCAATGTATATAGGATAACATCGTTTTTATATAATACTAAAACAAATTACTAGTAGTTATCTAAAAGATACAATCTTTCATAAAAAGAAATTTCTTCCTTTAACCACCTTAATTTCTGTTTATTTTAATTTCCTCCGTTAAACAGAATTATTCTTCATACCAAGTAGACTTTTCGATTGAATGAATGTTGCATTTTTTAAAGGCTTGTTGAATATATCAGCTATTTGATAATCTCATTCACATAGAATAATTCTACCTTATTATCTTTCACAGATTCTCAAATGAAATTTAATTTTGTTTACTTCTAATATGAAAAAAAAATCTTTACGAGAGTAATAACTAGGGGTGTTGATTTGTTAATTACCAAACCGAATTTCAATTACCGAATATTGAATAAGTCAAAAACTTAGCTACCGAACAGAATTTTGTCGGTTCGGTAAATATTGAACTGTTTCGGTTCGGTTTTGGTATTTACCGAAATACCGAAATTTAATCAAATTAAATAAAAAATTAACCATAATGAAATATTTAATTATATAATTAAATACAAAAATATTAGTTTTAAATTAAACAAAATAATCAATTCGGTAATTCGATATCGGTTTGGTAAAAAAAATTCGGTAAACGGTTTTTATCGAATAGTAAACACCCCTAGGGATACATGACTTGTCACAATGAAATCCAAGATTATCTAAAACATATCTAAGCAAAATGTCATTACATACATATCCATTTGCAGCAATATACTCTGTCTCACATATAAATAAAATTACAATAGATTGTTTCCTTGAACTCACAAACTACCGTTGAATCTCAAAAGAAAAATGCGAACTTTTAAACCATCTTGACTAGTAACATTGTTGTCTCTATATCAATATAATTCAAAATTTTCAGCGTAGTTATACCATATTCCGAGGCTAGTAGTTCCACGTATATAGCTCAATATTCGTTTAGCAACTTTAAGATGTATTTATGTTGGTGCCTTCATGAATCTACTCACAAATGCAACCCAAAAAATAATGCATCAACTTTATCAGAATGACAATGATTTCCATCTTAACTCCACATTCAATAGGAGTTTTTGACAGGGTTGCATCCTTCATATGAAGAATGTCTTTAGCAAAACATTTATGTACAATACTTTAGAGCAGGGTTAATTAATTTAAATTTTGTTTAAAAAAGTAACGAAATTTATTTTTAATACTGACAAATGGCTTAATCTGAAATTTAATTGAGAGACATCGGGTTTAACATCATTCAATGCCTCATTTTGTTTCATTGCATTCAAGCTTCTTGTAATCCCGCTATTCAAGAGATAACATGTATTTCTACATCACCCCGTTGTTAGCTTTTAATGGAATTTAGATTCGTTTTACCGATTAAACTTAGCAAAACTAGATGCGGAATGGGAAAAGAACACAGAAATTTTACGTGGAACCCGACTATCGGGAGAAAACTACAGACCACCTCCTGGTCAATCTACTATCACGAAAATAACAAAAAGATTACAGCCACAAGAACTATCGAGTTCTTGTGCAACTTAAATCAAAACACACAGACAAAATGTTCTAAACCCAGAACTGCTCCCGTGCTCCTATGCTATTTCCTGATAATTCTGAGATGATGATGATACCGCATTAAAGCGGCTGGCACCCATTATATAATGGTTGCAGGTGGGCTTTAGGTTAAAGCCCACTAATCTTTGTCGATCCCGCTCAGTACACCCCTTCGATTGATCGACCGTCATATCGAAGTTTGCCGCTCTCAAGGCTGGAATCTAACACCGATCGTCTCTTCCAAATACCGATCATATTCACAATATTGGTCATCAACTCCCTGCCACTTGTCACCTCTCACTTCATTAATGACCATGGCCCCACTTCATTAATGAGTATGGAATACTCATTCCACAAGAGTCGATCGACAACTTGTCGATCACCTTTACTGGGAAAATGACGATTGGCCACCAATATGGAATACTCATTCCACAAGAGTCGATCGACAACTTGTCGATCACCTTACTGTGAAAGTGACGATCGGCCAACATGAGCCCCGATCGATGGATGAGGTGGACGATGTGATTTCTAAAAGGATTCACTCGTTAGGCCTTCCCGCTATGTACAGAATCGGGAATAACTCCCCTCTGGATCTTAACGTCGTGCGGTTGTTGTTGCAGGGGTCAATGCGAGTGAAGGACGTCCGCCCATCCTCTAATTTAGGGGACAGAGTGTCGAAGCCTCCTATCCCCTCGTCGACGAGCAAGCGGGGCCCCGAAGCAATACAAGAGGTTGCGGTCAGCCGTAAGTAGACCTGCAGCCCCGATCCCGGTGAAAAGGATCACCATCGGGGAGAGATCGGTCCCTCCCTCGTCGAACCTGGAGTCCGTTCGGGAGGCTTTCCAGGAGATGGTAGCCTCCGTCTCCAAAGCCCGTGGACCGAAAAGGGTCCCCCTTCATGGAAAGACGTCGCTCTTGAAGAATACCGGCTCTTGGGGAGAAAAAACCCGCCCAATATTGACGGTGCACTTCCTGGCTTGGTGCTATCCTATCTGGAGTCTCAGGCTGTGATAAGCTATCTTCAGCTCTCGTTGCCCCGATCGGGTCTGTGTTTTTTATCAAAGTTATTTGTTGCAGGCTCATAGAAGGGCTCTGGACCTTGCCTTTGCCGTCCAGCTAAGCCAAAGCATCTCTTCGGCTTCTAAAGATCTAGAGAGCCGACTTGCCTTAGCTCAGCGGCAAGTCGGGATCAGGCAACAAGAGTTGGAATTGGTCCCGGCCGATCGGGACCGCTTGAATGGAGAGCTGCTTGGAGCGGGCACTAAGCTTTCAATAGCTACTTCTAAGGCGGGAGAGGCCCAAGCAGTTGCGAACTCCGCGACGGCCCGCGTTTTGGAACTGGAGCGTCAGATTCAGGAACTATCTGACGAGAGCAACAGACTTCTCCTTCGATCACAGGAAGAGAAAGATGCCTTAAGGGAGGAAAAAAAAGCATTGAATGAAGATTTAGTTAGGGTTAAAGGAGCAACTGAGGGGGCGGTCCGGGAAGCCCTTCTGGGTTTTGCCCGATCGCCCCTGATGTTTGCCTTAGCGGAAAACGTTTATGAACCGAACGTCTCCCAATATATGGATAACATGAAGGACCGAATGATTAACAAATTTGGTCTGGATCCCGAAGATGAGTGTTGGGAGACGATCGACCCCCTAACCAAAGATGGAAGCTTCCGAGAGATCCCAGAACTGAAAGAACCCCGCTGGAGAACGATCTCAACTATCCCCTCTTTGACCTGATGGAAAGATCAGTCAATGAGATAGTTGAAGAGAGGGGCAAAAAGGTAGAGGATATCAAGACATGGATCGCGGAGAAGTTTAGATAAGCAGATAAGGAAGAAGGACAGATAGACTAGGTCTTTAATTTTCTAGTCCCTTCATTTTTGTATTTTTTTTTGTAAACTCCATTTCTTTAATAGAATATTTTTGCTAAGTATAAGCTCCGGGTTCAAACTGAACACGGATCGAACGGTCCTCTCAACTTGACTTTGAGTCATGCTGGGTTTAATTAGTTAGGGGATTCCAATTGCGCCAACAGACCACACTTGAATCCGTCCTTATAAAATATTATGACATTGGCGGCGTTGCATTGGTTCTTTATAAGTCCCATGACAAGCTTAGCCGAAGCCCGGTTCTGAGGATAGTCCCATGGTGAGCTTTGGCTTGCGCTTTGACTGGCTAACTATGTCCTTGTTATCTCGTTCATGGCTAAGCACAAGAAAGCAAGGGCTGCTTCTAGGTGGTGGGTGCCGTCGAAGGGGAAATTAAGTTTGTAGTGAGTTCTGTGAGTTTTGCGATCCATCTAAGTACTCAGCAAACGTGGAAGCAACTGACTCGTCAGAGCGTTCACACTACTTAGGAGCCTTATGGATAGACCGCTACAATCATCAATCCAAACTCGTTCACAAAATCCAACTTCAAGATCGATCACTCACCTAGCTAGAAATAGTTTGTATTGCACCCATTGTAACTTATTCATGTATGAGAAACATTTTACAGTTCAGAATTGTCAAATAACGTCAAATGCTTTATATAAAATATCGCCTTAGGTTCATAATATTCCAGGTTCGGGTTATCTCACTTCCATCCAAAGTTTCTAACTTATAAGCCCCAGCCCCTATGTTCTTCAGAACTCGATAGGGCCCTTCTCAGTTCATGTCCAGCTTCCCAACGTTTCTCTGAACTCTCACATTCTTGAGAACAAGGTCACCTTCTGAAAATTCTATGGGCAAGACCTGATTGTAATGAGTCCGCTCCATTGTTCGTTGATAGGCACACATGCGCGCATAGATGACGTTCCTTTTCTCTTCAATCATTTCCAAATTTAAGGATCTTCGCTCATCGTTCAGATGCTCGTCATATTGGGTTATTCGAGGTGATCGTATAGCCACCTCCACTGGACTGACCGCTTCGGACCCATAAACCAAAGAAAATGGAGATTCTTGGGTCGTTGAACGGGGAGTAGTCCGATAAGCCCATAGAACCTCGTATAGGTGATCGGGCCACTTTCCCCCAAAATCTTCCAACTTAGTTTTTAATCCTTTCAGGATAACTTTGTTGGATACCTCCGTCAATTCGTTAGTCTGGGGATGAGCCACCGATGAGAAATACTGAGCAATACCCAATTTGACGCAAAGATCCCGAACGGCTTTACCGCGGAATTGAAGTCCATTATCCGACTCACAGCTCCTGTTGACGTCGGTGAAATCAATGCACATCTTTCACTTCCAATCTGCCTTGGAGACCACCACTGGGTTCGCAACCCATTCAGTGTAGTGAATCTCCCTAATGAAACCCAACCGCAGTAACTTGTCAACCTCGGACCGGATGATCTCAATCTTCTTAGGAGAATATTGTCTCCTCTTTTGCCTAATAGGATTGGTTCCGGGCTTAGTGTTGATCCGATGCTCACTTTCGATCGGTCAATCCCCGGCACATCGTCTGGGGTTCAAGCGAAAATTTTCACATTGCTTCTCATCAAGCAAACCAGCTCTTCCTCGAAGGTAGGGGCCAAATGTGCCCCAATGCGAGTAGTCTTGGTTGAGTCATCCTCAACCAAGTTGATAAGCTTGAACCCAACGGGTTCCATGGCCTGCCTCGGGTGCGGGGGCTCTTCGAGCAGATCCACCCGAGCTCTCTTGATTGGTGCCAAGGTTTGGCACGAGCTCATGTAGCACTGTCTTGTTACTTTCTGGTTCCCCTTGACAGAAATCACTCCATGAGTGAAGGAGAACTTGATCATCATGTGGTATTTAGAAGGGACTGCCTCAAACTTACTGAGGCCGGTCCGTCCAATAATAGCATTGTAAGCCAGATCGACTTCAACGACTATAAACTCCAGGGTTTCCGATCGGTCTCTACCTGGCTCCCCAAAAGTTATCGGGAAAAGAATTTTCCCGCATGGGATGACACTCCTCTGGTCGAATTCCCAAAGGGTTATGTTGGCGATATGGAGATCATGAGCCGCGGCTCCCAGCATCTCAGCCACTTCACGCTTCATCAGATTGCATGAAGCCCCGGTGTCCATCAAAATCCTATGGATCCGTCGGTCATCGATGATTCCACTGATGATGAGGGGATCATCACATTGAACGATAACCCCTTCTCGATCGGATGCGGTGAAGGTGATATCGCCCTCGAAGGTAGAGGACCGCTCATCCGATTCATATTTGACCAGCGCCACAGATTCAGAGCTTTCGAGAAACTCCTCACGCGTTGCACTTTTTCGGTCCCTGACCGACTCGTTAAATGTTATTCCACCGGAGATAACATAAATGTCTTCGGCGACTTCTCTTTCTCTAGGCACCTCCTCATTCGGGGGAGGTTGGGTGCCTACTTCAGCAGGTGGGGGAGCTGGCTGCTCCCGCCTTCCACCTTCGCTTCGCTGGGCTCTGCCGCCACGGCCCCGCCATCTCCTTCTTCGGCCCTAGCCACGGTTCTCTTGACCGTGCTGGCCTCTATCTTGTTCGGGTTAAGGGGACCTTCGGTCTCCTGCCCGATCATTGTAGTGTCGGGGCTAGCCCCGATTATCTCTCCTCCTCGGCCTGTGACGATTGTCACCTTGATGGCTCGTTCGGGGATACTCCACTCGCTTGCCCCTATGATCATCATGATCGGGATTTTCCTTATCCATTGCCGTTACCGTCTCTCGCAGTAGCGGGCATTTCAGCGTCGGGTGATCGCGGTTGTGATGCAACTCGCAATTAACCCGATTGTCTTCCTTCTTCGGGGGGACACTCTTCTCAGCCACAGCCGCAACTTCCCGCGGCTGCCTCCTAGGGCAAAACACCCTATGATCGCCTACGGGATCAGAATTCCCGCTAGGCTTTAGATATCCCGCTCCTATCTCTTTATTCACCTTGATATACTTGTTTATTTTTTGAAGGAGCTTTCCCAATGTGGACGGTAGGCTCTTCACAAGGCTGGCCGAAAGGCCGCACGGTCCCAAGACCTGTTGCAAGATATCAATTTTATCTCGGAGCTCCAACTTGATACCCCGAGCAGTTCTGTTGAACTTATCCATAAAAGTGTGGAGACTCATTTTTTACGGGATATACTTCAAGTCGTATAGTTCCTGCCTACTTCGAGGCGGTCCTACATTTGGAGCAAACTGCTCGGATAAAGCTAGGATGAATCCGCCATAGGACTGTATGGATCGGGCCGGTAAGTTCTTGAACCAGATCCGGGCTTCGCCCTGCAACCCTGCCGCGAAGATGCGGCACTTCAGTGAGTCAGAGGCCCGAACGGTCCCCATCCTCAGCTCGAAATCCACGACGTGATCGATCGGATCACCGTCGCCTCGTAATACCAACAACCCTTCGGGGTTGCGGTAGTATATATCGGGGTCTGCCGCCCATATCTCTTCGAAGAAATAGAGCATCAAATCTCCCAACGCAGCGAAGACACCTCCAGATTGCTGGATGATGTCTGGGCTACATGCAGATTATGCCACTAGTCATCATCATTGTTCCGCCTGATCGGGGCATCCATGGCCCGATCAAATAGTCCAGGATTGCGCCCCAGATTAGGCCCGCAATCCTTCTACGTTTTTAGGGTCTCCAACTCCCTGGTAAGTTCGTCGATGCGTTTCTGCATCTGTTCCTGGTCGGTCCCAGGAACGGGAGTTGGAGTAGATTGGTATCTCGACCTCCTCATTGTCACTCCGCACCTGATAATCTCCTCTTCATCGGAGCTCTGCGCGTCTGGGTCGCTTTCATACCCTCTGCTTCCTGGAACATGGCTTGTGATAGCCGGTGGTTCTGTTCCACTCCTCTCCGACGTAACTTCCATTATAACTTTCCTGACAACCGCTTTCAGGTCCTGCAAAAATAACGTGACGCTGGAAGGCTCCTGGGAAGCGTATCACTATCGTTCGTCGAAGTTCCAGTTGCCATGCCTTTGATTATCCAATCCTGGGTAAATACCTCGAATGGGGATTAGAAAATCGTCCCCACGGACGGCGCCAAACTGTTGTGGTTCAAAAACCGGGAGTGTCAACCATCGTCGGGTTCGTTGCAAGACGAACTCGGTTGTAATTTATTTAGTGTGTGGAATACGATTATAAATCAAGTATAAAAGAGGCAAGACATTTTTAGAGTGGAAAACCTCAAAGCTGATGAAAAAACCACTTAACTAAGAGTTGGAAATACCCTTAGTCGATTCACAAGATGCTAATCACAAATACCATGTTTGTTTTTTTGACAACAAGGGGAAGAAAGCTTATCGAAAATAAATCGATAGAAGGTTAAGTAAGAAACTAGCACGGAGAATCAGAAGAGGATTCTTTTCTTCGCATCCCAAGTGTCCTTTTTATACGCCTATTGTGCTGCGTGAACAGTAAGATGTCGTTTTGTACTTGTCCTCTGCGGCTAGGTCGGCTCGTGTCATGTGGGACAGCCGTCTGGCATGACTTCATGGGGCTGCACGGCGATAGGTCTTTCGGCGTTACTAGCCGGCTATCTCCAGACTAAATGAGGCTCATATGACTCCGCCGGACCATGTCTCTGACAAAATTGTCTGAGATTGTTGTCGCATGTTGAAGAATGTGGATGGATCGAAGCATAGTCTGTGAGATGTGGACCTATCGGTCCTGGTGAGGGGGAGAAAGTTGGGCCCTATCGATCGGGACCCATCGATATGAACGGGCGGTCAGGCCCGACTGGCCTGGCTGGGTTGTCTATTCACGCGAGCTGAATTTGGGCCTTCAAGTTTGGCTTATGTTACTTGGGCTGGTTTGACTAAGTTTGACCCTGATCAGGTTCGGGGTACTGGGTTCCGGGGATCTCATCAACATTATTATAAAGTTTGGAGGGTGGTTAGAAACCTTACTCATTATTTTATTATGAAATGTAGTACCATAGTTTGTGCACAAGTGATAAAAAAATTTGATTTGATTATTAATAATATCATTATCTTACAAAATAGATTACCCTTAAACTCGTAGTTATTTTGTTACATTTCAATTAAATAGACCATTTAATTCGTAAGACATTATACACCATTACTATTTACTACAATCTACAAATAATGAAAGAAATCTATTGAGCTTGCGCCCCACATTCTACTGGTACTTGTGGATCCGTTGTTCCTTTAACAATTGTCTTTGCATTAGAACACGAAGCTGACAATGCCTTATTTCCCACGTCTTTAAGATTAATATCAGTCAACTCCACTCCATCACATGGATTATCACCACTACAATCCAAACTAATCGCCACCGGAGATATCGTCGTCCCGGAGATATTAATAAAGTGAATGTCACTGAGCTTTACACTTGATTCTGTTTTTGCTTTGTTTGAATGGTAATGTTGATCTATTATGATCGGGTTCGCGACCTGGTTCATTATTATATCTTGAAATGTAATTCCGGTTGCTTTCAACGGCGGCGACGGCGCATATGATTTTATCCTCGCCCCATTTNATATCATTATATATATAAAATAATAAATATAATTATATTATAATTAATAGAAGTAAGGGTAAATGAGTCTTTTCCAAAATAACGATGAGGTCACAGCTGATTTTAACAGCTGTGATGATATGTGATTTTTTAACGATTATAACATCGCAATTAACCTTATGTGTTGTGCGCATTAAAAAAATCACGATTTCAACATCTCACCGCACCTCACCGATGTTTTAATCGGAGTACCAAACAAACCCAATATGTTTTTTTTGGATTATTTTATCCAAAATTTCTTGAATGGTTTGGGTCATTTTTCACAAATAATTTAAAATGTTTTAATAATACATTTATTAGGAATTGATTGAACTTTAAATGTTAAATTTAAACCATATGTTGCAATAATTTTATTTGAGAAAAAATGACGTGTTTGATCTCCAAGTTAGTGATTTTGATAAATTTAGTCCTCAAACTTTAATTTGGTATATGTAATCCTCATACTTTGAATGTTTTGATAAAAATAGTTCTCAAAGTTTTCATATTTGACAAATTTGATCTCCATACGGCAAAACTAGTACCCAAATTTTTCACGCACATTAAACTTTGAGGATTTGATTTTTCAATTTTTATTCGGCTTTAATGTTTAAAATAGTGTAAATGCGATGCCCTCAAAGTTTGTAAATTGCATGAGAAGCCCCGAAGTTTCAAAACCGTTCAAGAATGACCCTAGAGTGAATAATAGTTGTTTTCGACTTTTTCGTATAAGTGGTTTTGATAATTTATGTATTATTTTTAAAATTTTCAAAGTTTGAAGACATAATCATTATATTTTTTCAATGTTAATGAGTTAAATACAAACTATACAGAAGTTTAAATATTAACGAGTATAATGGTCAAAATATAAAAGGTTTTGGAAATTCGGGTGACAACCATGTAATTCTTAACTTTGAGGGCATGATATTTACAACATTTAAAAGTTAAGAGTACAACGACACATATTATATTAACTTCGATGCTTTATATGCAATTTACAAATTTTGGGAACACCGCTTTTACACTATTATAAAGTTTGGAAGGTGGTTAGAAACCTTACTCATTATTTTATTATGAAATGTGGTACCCTAGTTTGTGCACAAGTGATAAAAAAAATTTGATTTGATTATTAATAATATAATTATCTTACAAAATAGATTACCCTTAAACTCGTAGTTATTATGTTACATTTCAATTAAATAGACCATTTAATTCCTAAGACATTATACACCATTACTATTTACTACAGTCTACAAATAATGAAAGAAATTTATTGAGCTTGCGCCCCACATTCTACTGGTACTTGTGGATCCGTTGTTCCTTTAACAATTGTCTTTGCATTAGAGCACGAAGCTGACAATGCCTTATTTCCCACGTCTTTAAGATTAATATCAGTCAACTCCACTCCATCACATGGATTATCACCACTACAATCCAAACTAATCGCCACCGGAGATATCGTCGTCCCGGAGATATTAATAAAGTGAATGTCACTGAGCTTTACACTTGATTCTGTTTTTGCTTTGTTTGAATGGTAATGTTGATCTATTATGATCGGGTTCGCGACCTGGTTCATTATTATATCTTGAAATGTAATTCCGGTTGCTTTCAACGGCGGCGACGGCGCATATGTTTTTATCCTCGCCCCATTTGTAGTTCCTGATATCGTGCAGTTTATTACCTTTATACCTGAAACATCCAGCTCGTTGTCGCGTTTACCCAGACTCCCGACGCTATATAAAGATTAACATGTAAATAAAAACAAACCCAGAAAATTATCTTGTTGAATTTTGTGCACGGACCTGATACCGTGACCTGGTCCACAATTGACGCCTTGAACAAGGAGGTTAACGACGCCGTGACCGATGGAGACGCAGTCGTCACCGGAGCCGATTATGGTGTTGGTAATATTTACGTTTGTGGCGTTGCTGAGATGAATACCGTCGGTGTTGGGACTGGTGCCTGGTGCAGTGATCGTTAAATTTGTGACTTCAATGTCGTGAGAATCTGTCAATTTGGTGTGGAAACCCATACTGTCGAGGAAGAATAAGTTGTTCAACTTCCCAATGCCTACCGATTGCATGATCAAACTCTGTCAAAAAATCATATTGTTTACAATGGAACACAAAAACTAGGTTAATGTTGAAATTTATATCACTTTGTAAGAAACCACTCGTATCAAATGAATTGATCATGATATTATTAATCTTATAACATTCAACCATACCATGATATTAACTACACGTATATTCATAATTAATCTATTTTTGCTTATTTAATGGAACATGTATTCCAAAACTCCCTATTCAAATTGACATTGGTTTGTTTACAATTTTTTTTATTTTTCATGTGTTTACCATTGGTAGTACCTATATTTTTATCACTAGCTTTAGTTTTATTATATAATAATAGAGTTAAAACGTATTTCCGAAAATAAAAAGAAAATAATATAAATCATACGAATTTCTTATGATTTGGCTAAATGAACCTTCTGCCAAATTTCTTTTGTTGAATAAACTGCTTTGAAAAAGCTTTTATTAAATGTCTCGTTTTCTGACAATAGATTGAATAGCTTATGTTAATAAAAATAAAAATATATATATTTATTTATTAATTTAAAATATATAATAAATTAAATTATAATATATTAAACAATGTTTTAATATTGTTTCGAAATTTTGTAACGATCCAAAATTTTGTACCGGTTCAGATCGGTATGAAATATATTTTTTTTTCATTTTTTTCAGAGTCGACCTCGAAAACTTGGATTCCGACCCGAAACTCAATAGCGATCCAAATACCGGTGTCACCCGGTTTTCGTGGTATCGATTTAAAATATTTACGTAAAAATAATTAAATTCGTTTTATAAATCATAAAAATTTGCTAAAATAAATTAAATTATAACGAAAACCGGACGACTCCGGTATTTGGATCGCTATTAAGTTTCCGGGTCGGAACCCGAGTTTTCGAGGTCAACCCAGAAAAAATGAAAAAAAAATTAATATTTCATACCGATCCGAACCGGTACGAAATTTTGGATCGTTACGAAATTTCGAAACAATATAAAAACATTGTTTAATATATTATAAATTTTTAATTAATAAATATATATATATTTATTGATTTTTATTAAATATAGACTATTCAATCAATATTATCAGAAAACATGTCATTTAACAAAAGTTTTTTCAAAGTAGGTTATTTAGCAAACAGAAATTTGGCAAAATGTCATTTAGCCAAATTCCCGGAACATAAGCCATATGACGGAACGGGAAGACCTAGGAGATAATTTCTAAGTGTTTTTCTATATTATAGGTATTATTTTAGTCCTCATCGAGAATGTCCAATTCAAAATTCATTCTCGCTTTAATATCATGTTAAAATTTAGAATCATATTAGAATATAACATAAATGGACCAATTACGAAAGACTAGATGAATCAATTATTTATAATTAAGAAGATTTATAGTTTTTATATCCTATATAAATACTCATTTTAATAGGTTGTAGACAAGTTAGAATACTCAAAATAAACTAAATTTATTTTAAAAAAGTGAAATATATTAGAGAATTAATATTCTCCAATATTTTTGTTATGAGATTTTCCACTTAGAGCAAAACCAAGTTAATAAGGGAATGAGGTAACATACCACAGGCATCATGGTTTTTCCATCGGCGTACTCCCAAACATTTGATCCTTTGCCGTTAATCGTCCCTCCACCCGTAACCATGACGTTACTTATTCGTTCAACCATAATCCATGCACCATGTGTGTATGTGCTTGGATCTTCATTAGCAGTCAAATTTCCTTGTATTTCAATCGTAAATGGCCCTTCTCCTTTACACGGCCCAGAGAACACTACTTCCCCGGCCATGTATGTTCCCGGAGGGATCAGTAATGTCACTGGTCCGGTTCCGGAGTCGCATGCCGCCTTCCATGCTTGGATGAACGCCTGCACACAAACATCACACACACATACAATTCAGTTCAAAAAGTGTTGAAGTTATAGAATATGATCGAAATTATAACTGAAGAATGTGAACGAACGATACATTATGGGGAGAATACATGCATTTAAAATATTTAAATAAGTCATTATGTGATGATATTTTTAACTCTTATACACTTAATCTATTTCACATTCATAAGGAACGTGGTACAAATTAAATATTCTTCCTTAAATCCAAATACCTTACATGTTTGGATTTGTAAATTGAAATGAATTGAACCAACTCCGATACTATGTAAGAGTATGAAAGAACGAGACGTTAAGGGGAGAAGACACCCATTTAAAATATTAAAATAAATATGATATCCATTGCCCTTATAAAGCTAATATATCTCACTTTCATAAGTAACATGAGATAAATTCAACAAAAAAGTAGAGAAAAATAAGTACCAAAGCATCGTCGTGTGTTCCATCGGCTTTGGCATCGTATTTCATGACATCAAAAACTGATGGATCTTGTGCAACACAACCGATGAATCCGGCAAAAACGAAGAGAAGTCGTGTCATGGTGATGACATTGTTGTTATAATGTTTCGTACCCCGGAAAGCCATATCGTTGTTTGTGACGTTACCGAATTTATTTCAAGTTTGTCGGAAAATGATGCATTTTGCTGATTTTTGTTTGTAATGAAGATATTGGATGATATAAAGGGAATTTTTTCAGTTTTATGGTTAGTTTGCTGTAAATGTTTGTGTGATCCAAATGTGTTGTAGTTTATTGTTCATTGATTTTTTGTGATTCATGAAGCATTATGAATTCTCTTTGCTTACTATATTTAGTTGAAATCCCAATGAACGGGGAGATGTTTAGATTGTTGGATTTTCAAACAAATTCATGTTAGTTATATGCTTGAGTAATAGGTTAATTCATTTTATTGATTAAATATAATACACTTTTTAACATTATTTTTTTGTCTAATAATAGGAGTGGGTAAAGGTCCGACCCAACGGGATACGGATCGAACCAGTTGGTGGCGCTAACCCGTACGGGTTGACCCAACGGGTTGAGAATTTTTCTTGACTCGTCAACGGGTTGACCCGACGGGTTAAAAGTACGGTCTAACTCGTCAACGGGTTGAAAAACCTAAACCCTAAAATTTAAAAACATTCAATTTTAATTTTAAAATTTTTAAAAAAAATCAAAATTGGTCCACTTCAATCCATCAACCCGTACGGATCGAGGCCAAACCCGTACAATGATATTTAACGGACCAACCCATGACTTGACCTGTTTGTACGGATTGGACCGACCCAACGGGTTGGGCTGACCCATACCCACCCCTATTTAAGAAGTTCAATAATATACGCTTTCACAATATTAAATTTATTTGTGTGTTAGGGATCGTTGGTGTCATGATCTCCCCTATTATAAATTATATTTAGAAGAAGATATGATGTTGTACTCTATAAACTATAGTAGAAAGTCATACATGACTATTGATTAAATTGCATTCTACATTTAATTCTTATGATCATCACTAGTTACCAAACGTCACATTCTTTAACCGACAGTCAATAACTTACCGATCGTCAACTAAATACCAACCATCATTTACCGTTCGTGCCCTTAAAACCTATTCATCATTGTCCTTGTGTAATCCCGGATCATACATACATAGAGGAATCTAGCTTCTTAGTCATATCCTTATATAAAAAGTGTACATACAATATAAAACACAACTTACTTTTTACAATAAATCTTACATCTACAAGATTTTGATCGAACCCGATTTACCATATTTAAGGAGTTTTGCGCAAAATACCACTGATTCGAAACCTATATGGAAATTTACCACCATTCGCGATAGGCTAACGCGAATTGTATTTTTTCCCCAATTATCAATTACAAAACACAAGTCGCGTTAGGCTGAATAAATTTAAAAAAAAAATCATTTTTCTGCTGCTCGATTTACGCTAAATCGACCACGTTTTGGCGATCGATTTAGTGTATAGCGAATTGAGGCTATTAAACTGCATCCACCTTTCTTTTCCTTCTTTTCATTATCGCGTTTTGGGTTTAGGTTATTTCATACGAAAAGCTCTCGCGGTTTCTTCTAATTTTTTCCACTCCCGGCATTCCTCCTTTTGTAGTTGTCTTATTTTTGTTGGTAATCAAATAGAAAGATCTTCAACCCGCTTTTATTGCCTCATCGGTTTGTGTTGGTACTTATTTTAAACTTGTATAACTTTATTTGCTAAATTGATTAGTTACGATTGATTAGTTGTAGCTATTTAATTTGTTATGATATTAGTTGTGAATAATGGATTAGTTACGATATTATTGTAATTATATTGTTTGTGACTAATTGATTGTTTACGAAATTAGTTGTTAAACTTTGATTAGTTGTGATATTAATTGTGAAGAATTGATTTTTTACGATATTATTTGTGACAAATTGATTAGTTATTATATTATTTGTGACTAATTGTTTCTCGTATTGATGTATTTTTTTTACTTGAAGGTTATGGATCCGTTTTGGAATTATAACATGTATCAAAATTATGATCCATCTCAAATGACATAGTCATATTCTTTTATGGTGTTATTGTTGAGTTAAGGGAATCCATATTTTTTATAATAAAATGTTATATTATTATTCATTACACTTTTAGTATACAATATTTATTTGTTGTAGGTATGCAACCAGAATTCAACACAAATGTTGAAAATCATGACGATGCCCAGTAATAGATTCAGATATTGATGAATCTGAAACTGAACCTCCGTTACCTCGAGCTGACAGTAGAATGGAGGATGATCCATTACCTCACATTGTTGTCGATGCTTCTAGGCTAGCACGCCTATTGTCGGGAGTTTCTCCCGATATTCGTTCAAGTACTTATTGCTTAGGAGACGATGTAGTAGCTGATGACTTTGCATATGCAAAACCTCGGCGAGTTTATTCTTCATACAACCTATGTAATCCAAATCTGGTTGTCGGAATGGGTTTCAAAGATAAATCAGATGTTCAGTTCGTTGTTTGCCACTTTCATATTGTCCGTCGTTATCAGTTTAGGGTTGTAGATAGTACACCACAATATTAGATGTTTGAGTGTTTTTAAAATGAACAAACAAACTGTGTATTTCATATTCGGGCAATGTGTGATGCTAGAGATAATGTCTGGCAATTTTCAAGAGGTTATATTCATCATTCTTGTGGTGCGGGTAATGTGAGTGGTAAGCACCGTAACATGACAACGAATTTTATCGCTCGTGATATGGTGGAATACATATGGAACAAAAAAATGTATGTATTATAGATCTGTATACATGTTATAGGAGTTCTAATTTTATTTTTTTATAAGATTGAAAGTTCAAGATGCTATAAAACAAATGCACGATAGATATGCATTCAATGTTGGGTATGATAAAGCTTGGCATGAGGTCTAACATGCATATGAGTTAGTGTATGGTTCCTGGGAATCGTCTATGGAGAGACTTCCGACACATTTGGCAGCTATACAGATGAGTAATCCCGGTAACGCAGTTGAATGGAGTCTTTATGACACTGATAAGGGTCCGAACGATAAGGTGATTCGTTATGTTTATTGGTCTTTTCGACCTTGTGCAGACGCTTATGAACAATGTATTCCCGTTATCTCGATTGATGCTACACACCTTTATGTACGGTACAACCACAAACTCTTGATAGCCGTTTGCAAGGATTTTGGAGGTTATGTTATTCCTTTGGCGTATGCTCTTGTTGATCAGGAAATCAAAGATTCATATTGTTGGTTCATTGAGTTGCTGGACAATCATATTATTCGGGGTAAGTCGGCTTGTATAGTGTCAGATAGACATGCTGGTATTACAGAGGCGGTTGAGTCGTTTGAAGCATTTCAGACTGATCGGTTACATCACCGATGGTGTTTGAGACACCTTATATCGAATTTGAATACACATATAAAAAATCGTCAGGTAAAGAAGCTTGCTTACCGTGCTGAGGCGACCCCATTAGAATAAAAATGGAGATAACTAATGGAAGAAATCAGGGAAAAGTGTAGTCGTGCATACATATGGCTTACTCGACCGGAGATGGAAAACAATTTGCAAAAGTGGGCACTTGCTTTCGATGGTGGACACCAACATGGTACATTAACTACTAATCAAGTGGAATACGTAAATGGAATGATGAAAGATGTCCGCCGTTATCCGATTTCTAGTTTGGTGGATTCAACATTCTACAACACACAAAAGTTGTTAATCAAACGACGTGATGAACTTGCGATCATGACAAGGAATATACAGGTTAACATCAATTATGCTTTTATAAATTAAAATATTGTTTCATTGTGTTTTAGCGTTTTCAGGCATTCACCCAAGAAATGCAAACGTGGTATGAAAAACAACAAATGAAATTTGACTCATATGAGATGCACTACTGGGACCCGGATAGGCAAGTCGGAGAAGTGCACCGCATAAAACGTGGTCGTGGTCCGAGTACACGTAAAACAATCGATTTGGTTAGAAAGACTTGCTCTTGTGGTAGATAGATTGTGCATTTGCTTCCATGTACGCATGCTCTACGGTGTGATAGTATAAACCATGTACCGACGACAGAACTCATTATCGGGATCCCGATTTTGCAACACTTGCAGAACCAATATGCAGATCTACATCTTATGTCATTGGGTCCCGAGAGCGAGTGACATGTGTCTGGTTGGAGACTTTGGCACGATAAAAATCGCCTGAAGAAATCACGTACTGGGGGGCGCCCCCGAACAACTAGGATACCGAATGAGATGGACACACAAAATGATGATTGATTGTTTATGTATTGTTACCTTATTTATTTTTAGACTTTTGGTATTTATTTATTGTTAATTTATAAAGATTACTAAAATTTAATTATATTAGGTCATGCTGCCCGAGATACTTGTTAATCACGTACTTGATGTTAATCACGTACTTGTTAATTAAAATTTAAGTATATTAGATACTTGTTAATCACGTACTTGTTATTTATAAAACTCTATTATATTCAAAAAACTCTATTAAATCCATTAAAAAAATACTTAGTACACAAAATCAACGTCTTCTACGACCGCCACTGCCATGCTGCCCGAGATGTCCACCGGTGCCACACGCACGTCTGACACGATTACGCCTTCCTCGTCGTTCACCTCCCACCTGCTCCGGTGACTCATCTCGGAGTCTAGTCACAGGCTCTTCATCTTCGCCTTATGGCTCCATAGTCGACTGCGTATTTCTCGGGCCGATCGGGGGTATATCGTTATACTCGCGTGTCTGCTGTGAGGAGCTGGCTCCATGGGTAGGTACGAAACCAACACCAGGTGTCGGGGTCTGCTGCATCGATTGGTAGAAGGACCACATCATGCTCATTTGTTCCGGGGTAAGGGAGGGAGGCGGCGTCTGAACCGAAGGTACCTGACAACCAAATGTAGGGGGCACATGGGAACTACCGGTGGTCAGATCTGGAGCATATGTATCACTTCTAGGTTGCCCACCGTATAAGTACCCATATAAGTTTCTTGAATTAGTGGTCATCTGAACCGTTGCTGAACGAGGATCACGTTCCACAGTATGATAATGTACTTCGAGTTGAACTACCTATTAAGCAAATAAAAAATGAAATTAGAAGTATTTAAATAAACACTCATACTAGACCCTAATACCTCATACAATAATGGTTGTGCTACCCCTCCACGCCAACCTGAAGGATAGGGATGGCAATAAAACCTAACCCGGTGGATATCCTACCCTACCCTACCCGTGAGGGTTTGATTTTTGGTGGATATGGGGAGGGCAAGGGTTTAAAAATGATAAACCCGCTGTGGGGCGGGGTGGATGTGGATTTCTACTCAAACCCAAACTCAAACTCATACCTATCATACCCGCCAAACTTAATGTAATATTTAAAGTTTTTTATATCTAATATTTTTAAAATATCTTATATGTCAATATGTTTGTATTATGATATGTAATTATGATTAAACATATTATATTTATAAATTATCATACTTAGAATTTTTCTTATCAATTTTATAAAACTAAGTTTGTTTGGATAAATGCATTTTGGTGTTATCATCATATTTTCGTTTATTTTGTAACTAAGTATAATGTAAAAGGGATGTCTAAAATTTATAAATTGTGTATTTTACACATGTTTATAAATGAACATCAACTACAAAAATGGACGATATTTCATCCATTTTTTGGTAATCGATTTCGAAAGATTAAAGTGTTATTTATGTAATTTTTAATATATAAATATGTTGTTTACAATATTTTAAAATTTAGATATATTTTTACAATTTTTAAGGTTAAATGATCAAACAAAAACGATATTCATGTTCAAACATTAACGGATATTAAAATCAAACAACAATTAATTTTAATGTTTTATATTAAATATGCAATTATAAATATTAGAGAATATATTTACAAAATTTTTGAGTTTAGAGTTGTTTGATTATAACAATTTTTGTACTATTTTTATCATTTTCAAATCTTGATATTTATTTGGGAAATTTCTTCTANTTTATCAGAATTGATTGCTGAAAACATGCATTAAAATTCACCGAAAACAAACAACAATAAAGTCTCTAGTAATTTCGAAATCCTAATACCAATTAATTTCTCTAACAAATGGACGGGAGAAAGAAAGAACCTGAGTCAGCAAAGCAAGCTATTCAACTCCAAAGAACATCGACGAACGAACGGTGCAAGAGGGGTGAAGAGGGGGAAGTGCTCTAACCTGTTAGAGCACTTCGACAGGTTAAGAACGAACGGTGAAGAGGGGTTAAGAACGAAACCCAGACATCGGCCAATTGGCAATACCGCTTGGGAACGAAGTCGCGAAAACTTAACAAAAAGTTAACGGAGTTAGGGTTATTTGGGGACTGATTTTGCCCAAATTAACAAACTTTGGGGACCAAATTTGTTAGTATGTGTAAACTTTGGGGACCGGTATTGCCAATTTTAAACTTTGGGGATCGGTATTGCCTTACTAATAAAACTGTGGGGACTAAATTTGCCGATTTATTAAACTTTGGGGACTAAATTTGTCAAAAAAATCAAACTTTAGGGATTAATTTTGCCATGGGAAAGATTGGGGACCAAATTTGCCAAAATTTTAAAACATTTGGGACCCATCAGGCTATTTCACCATTTTTAATATATAAATATGTTGTTTACAATATTTTAAAATTTAGATATATTTTTACAATTTTTAAGGTTAAATGATCAAACAAAAACGATATTTATGTTCAAACATTAACGGATATTAAAATCAAACAACAATTAATTTTAATGTTTTATATTAAATATGCAATTATAAATATTAGAGAATATATTTACAAAATTTTTGAGTTTAGAGTTGTTTGATTATAACAATTTTTGTACTATTTTTATCATTTTCAAATCTTGATATTTATTTGAGAAATTTCTTCTAGAAGTCATATTTAATGTTCAAAATTTATATTTTCATCACATTTGTTATTAAGTTGGATTTTAGTCATAAATATTATGCAACATGATATATTTTTGCCACTACCGTTAAATCTAAAACGACAAAACCGTTTGTTAGTGTCATTGTGAAATTCTTCTAATTAGTCATGTTTAAAGTCTAGATTTGCTTTCTTTCTCAATGCAAGCTACGTTTCCATAGTACGAAAAAGATTTTCATCTGAATCTTTGATATAGGTTTCTAAATAAGACTCTACATCTTAAATTTTCTTGATTGTAATCTCGACACCGTAAAATTTCCTAGCCTCTTAAACCTGGACTTCTTACATGAATCTACAAGCAATATTCTCAATTGGGAACATACATAAACAATCTGGATTTGGGGTAACAAGAAGTTACTTTGGGATTGAAGGCATGATTGAGAAGATGAAAAAAGCGAGAGATGTGAGTGGTGAATATCGATAGAAAAGAGAAGACAACAACACTCTGTGTTTCAATTTGACGGACTATTTAACGGTGATGACTAAAATTGAATAAAAAATAATACATTTATATCATCTTTCATTCCAAGAAACATATATGATGAAAATTAACTTATTACAAAATAATTAGGATGAACAGTAAATGTCACCCATATTTATTTACATTATTTTAAAGTTCGATATGTTTATAAATATAAGTTATAAAAATAAAAACAATCTATTTTACAATATGTATTACTTTTTATTTTGAATATTTTTAAGAAAATTTTAAAAATATTGTGGGACAAAATGAAAAAAATTATTTTACGTTGGTTGGATTATTCGCCGTGGGGCGGGTATTCACAAGGATAGGGCACGGATTTGAATATTCAAACCCAACGTGGATTTGGGGCGGACATGGATTTGAAGTGATGAGTGGTGGAGCGGGCGTGGATTTGATCAAACTCGGCCCAAACTCTGCCCATTGACATCCCTACTGAAGGATCTGAACTACTAGCACCGAGGATTAGCACTGCTATCCTATGGTACCAAGTGAAGTATTCATCAGCCGATGACTGGTCGTCTCGGGGATCATAAAGAGAATCAAATCGTGATGTCCAATGATTCACCTCATCACAATGAATTATCTCCCATGTTTGTCCCGTTTCTTTCCAATGTTTATGCGTGCATCATAACGACAATCGACCGGTCTTGGAATGCAGATCGAATAGCCAAGTTGCTTTCGAACTCGATCGATGTTATGAGATTCCACAACCCCAAAAAAAAGCATCGGTGCGGTATAGATCCACAAAGCCTGAGTATCTTGACTACAATGTACCATTGTGAATGTAATGTATGGATTCCAAATAAATTAAGAAGATCGAAATTAGTGTTAATAATGATATTTTGTTAAACCAATAAAATAAAAAAAATGTTACCCCATCGCGACGTATTAAATCTAGCGAATCACAGTATATTCGCAGTTGATGGCTTGGTACTCGAGTCTGTACCATCGTCGTTACATACCTACGAAATAAAAACGGTAATTATGTCAAATATCAACAACCTATTACCAAAGGAAATACACTATTTCGCACATGTAGTCAAAGACCATCTTGCATGTCCGCTCATAACGATCATTAAGAAATCTATGCCCTTCTTCAGGACATATACTGGTATTCGACTATAAGCTCAAATCTATATCAAAACAATTATGTTAAAGTTAACACAACTGTGAAAATGTAATCTACGCCAAAGAATGAAAACTATAACAAAAAAATAAATAACTTCAAATACCATAAGCAGACGCATCGGGCCTCCAAGAGATCGATGTCCCATAGCACCTTCACATAGACATCGATACAAGTATGCCAACATAGCTGATCCCCAACTTAATTGGGGGATTTCATCATCATCCGCTAAAAGATCCAGTAATATTAATTTAGCTTGATTTCCGTGCGTATCTGGAAATAACACTTTGCATACTAATAACGCGACAATCGCACGAGCACAACTGCGGCAAATAATGTATTATTCCAACCTAATACATCATATCCATAAATATAATATAAACTTTACCGGAAGACTTCATCGTCGGTAGAATACATATTCACTGCATTTGCAACTTGAACCACAACTCACCTAACTTACCTAAGACAAAACATCTCCCCTTTATGTCGTCTGAAGTCGCGATCCAACCCAATCTATCCCTCATGAACCCTAACCATTCAGAATCTGTCCTAACCCGTTTACGTCTGACAATGGGAGTACCATCGATGGGCAGCCCCCAAATGACAGAAATATCTTGTAGAGTAACAGCCGCCTGCAAAGTCGTAAAAGTAATATAACAAATTTATTAATTGTGAACGGTATACAAAACAAACATGAAACTTACTTCACGAGAAGGTAGGAAAAAAGTATGTGTTTCTGGCCGCCATCGTTCAATCAACGCAGTCAACAAATGTTGGTCCAATTGTAGTCTTGATGTCTTAAATACACCATAAAAGCCCAATCGATCTAGAACTTGAGCAACATTACGTGTAACTTGTAAATCTCTTATGGTTCCATCTCAATGTTTGAATATTATGTGCCGGACAGTTCATCATCACATAAAATGCGATGACTTAAATGTCTCTCTTGAAGGGTCAACACACTCGAATCGATGGGTTGTTGGGTATGGTATGTCATTATAAAACTATGCAAAAATTATATATAATCAAATCACCACAACAAATATCAACAAGTAATCAAATCACCGCAACTACTATCGAAAAAAATCATATTTTCACAATAAACATCACAACTAATCAATTCGTCGAAACTAAAATCATACATAATCAAATCACCACAACAAATATCAACAAGTAATCAAATCACCGCAACTACTATCGAAAAAATCATATTTTCAACATTCGTCGAAACTAAAATCATACATAATCAAATCACCACAACAAATATCAACAAGTAATCAAATCATCGCAACTACTATCGAAAAAATCATATTTTCAACAACTAATATTGTAATTAATCAAATTGTAACAACTAATACCCTAATTAATCAATTCACCCCAACTAAAATTATAGCTAAAGAAAACACAATAACCAATATCATAACAAATAATCAAATTATCACAAATACTATCGTAACTAATAATCAAATCATAACAAATTATCGTAAATAAATCAAATGTTTGCTCTAAACAAAAACCCGAAATATGGCCAAAACACATACCTTCGACAGCAGGAGGTGTTAGATCAAAAACTCCGGAGTTGTTTGATCGAATGCTCGTGCGGGAGTAACCGGAAAACGTTTGTGGAGACGAAATCGCGTTTGGGGTTTAGGGCTCGCGATTCAGAGAGGAAATCTCGCAAAATTTATACTGGTGCTGCTCGATTTAGCCTAACGCAAGGGAGTATAACAAAACGCGAGAAGGAAAAGAAGGAAAAGAAGGGTTGAGGCAGTTTCATAAGCCTCAATTCGCGATATGCTAAATCGATCGCCAAAACGCGGTCGATTTAGCGTAAATCGAGCAGCAGAAAAATGATTTTTTTTTAAATTTATTCAGTCTAACACGACTCCCGTTTGGCAATTGAGAATTGGCTTAAAAATGCAATTCGCGTTAACTGATCACGAATGGTGGTAAATTCCCAAATAGGTTCCGAATCAGTGATATTTTGCGCAAAACTCCCCATATTTAAAGGGTGACGTTTGTTTGCGGACCCCCAATTTACGGACAATATAAATGATATGTCATACAAGTTACGAAATTGTAAATATAATACAATTTTAAATAAAAATATGTATTTGTAGCTCTCTAATTTTAATTAAATATACATAAGACACTTTAAGTTTCAAATATCGTTTATCAATGACATTGCAACGAACCAGTTAATATTTTTTATTTTATGTACAATTCTCAAACATCATGAGTTAATTTTGTATAATTTTTCAAATGAATATTATTTGTGTACTTTGATGATCACTCATGTTATCAGAAAAACGTTTGTCAACTTAACGAAAAATCGAGTACTAAAATATCAGGAGTAAAATAAAACGGTATTTATAACTATAAATTTCATTCTTACAATTTTGTAAGTTGTGAACATACCTTTTAAATCGCTCGTAAAATGGAGTGTTAGGTATACAATTTTCTCATTATTATAAACTTGATTTATTAGACTTTAATAAAAGTTTGCACAAATATAGGAAATGGGCTGAAGAGGGAATCATGTGATCGTTTTGGAGTGGTCCCAAGGGTGAATGAAGATTGTATCTTGATATTCTCCAAAGTCGCTTTGTCTACTGAATCACGTCTTGTCCATTCTTACAATTTGACTTTTCTACTTCTCGTGGATGTACAGTTTTATCGTAACCAACAAAAACGACACCTTTTTTCCTGGAGACCGGACAATAACACAATATTATCATTAATTTTCACAAATTAAATTAAATTAAATATGATAAAGTACAAAAATCTCGGTCTTTTTTTCCGAAAAGCTAGCCAATAATGTTTTTTTGATTGAATATAGTTGTTGTTCGATATTCCGTTCAAATTTGATTGATTCAAGAAAAGCTGCATAATAAAAATTATTTTAGCATAACCCATTCAAATTTGGGGAAACGAATGCGCGAGATAAGCCAGTGTTCCAACAATGGGAGCATTGATGTAAGTGGCCGGTTCAGACTGATCATAATCCGAGCGTTTATCAGGGAACCGGTCATTTTGGTCTGGTCCTCCGACAAGAGCTCCGATGAGGATATTTGGATTGGGAGAGTCAGAATTCAAGATGCTGAAACCATAAGAGCATTGAAGCTTTGATGGATGAATGTTTACAGAAGGAAGCGATGATCCTCTATGGTGGATCCTTTTCGGATATTTCGACCCATACCCAACCATGTAAGAAATTTGCATTGGATTGTCTCCAAGTATATAGTCAACCTGCAAAACGAAAACGATACTTTTTTACGCATTTTTACTCCACGATCCAAATTTGAAATCAAGAACCTGTTTTTTAGCGAATTCTCTGATCATTTTTGGTGTAAAAATGGCGGAACCGCAATGAACCTCTTTGTGTGAAGAAGATAAGTATTTGGCGTAGGTTACCAAGAGAAAAGATGTGGAAGTTACGTACTGTAAATTCCCATCATTCATCTTGAATAGAAGCCCACCTGGAGTGTAATGAGCATTTGAGAATGGCGATTCTGGAATTACAGAGCAAATGTAGTTGTCTGCGTGTGTTTTGTATTCATGGAGAGACTCAATATTTTGAACAAGAAACGCCTGAATGAATAATCTCTGTTTGTAATTCTCAAAACGAAGAAGAAATAATTAAATAAATCACTGGTTCAGTACCTTGGAGAGAAGAATCCTTGCACCAGCATGTTTGTTGTCCCAACAAAAAGAGTTGTCTGTTTCATCTGCACCCAGAATGTTCCCGTTTGCTTCGATGTAACGTAGAAATTCTGGGTTTTCTGTAGCTTTATGCAACCATGAAGCGCCCCAAATCAGCTCATCCTTTAGATCAACACAAAATTCTCCAGCTTCAGCAAAAATGGAGTTTTTGGAGAAGGTCGTGTATTTTTACCTGGTAACCTGAGTAGTCACAGTAATAGGGGCAGACGTATGCTTTCAGGCCATCACTATAAGAGCCTTTATACTTATCGGCAAACTCGAAAACCTGTAAGACATGAACATAATGCTTAATCTACGTGTATTTGCCTATGGTGCACTTGTGATGAAGCGAAGAAGTGGCATATACTTTTATGGCTCTTCGAACAAGAAGTTTAGAATAACTTGGGTCTGATTTTCGAAAGACTAGGGATGCAGCGGCGAGAGCTGCGGCGGTTTCCGCTGCAACTTCTGTTCCTGGTGTGTTTCTGTCGATTTTGAACACAGTTCTTGGTGTATCCATGTCTTCTGGTCTTTCCCAACAAGCGTGATCTTGGGCGGCGTCTCCGACCTATAAAAATGAAGATGGAAACTCAAAAGGATTTAGAAAGAGTTTAATCTGCAAGCTGAAGAAGAACCTGAACAAAAATGGTGTCTTGTACGGCAGTAGCTTTGAGAAGGTAATCTGTAGCCCATTTAACGGCTTCCCGAGCGTTGTTTAGCTCTTGTTTCATCACCCCACCGAACTCGATAATGCTCCATGAAAGCATGGTGGTCGTGAACGCCATCGGAAAACCAAACTTAACGTTGTCACCGGCGTCATAGTACCCGCCTACTAAATCCACCTGCATTTTCAAAATATAAATGACTTTACAACTTCAAAGCTCGATAAACATTGATGTTTGCTCGGCCTACATTCATTACAGAACCATCTGAAAGGCCGGAATCTCCTCTCCAAGAGATTCTCTGGTTTGAAGGCAACTTCCCAGATCTCTGACCTTCAAAGAAGAGAATGGATTTGGAGAGAGCGTCACTGTAATCATGCCCACCGCCGTGTGGACGGCGGTTGGAGGTGAGTGTGCCGTTGCTGTTGAGCGGGAAAAATGCAAATGCATAGCACATGAACTGCGATAACAAAAGAAAGAGAAGAGATACGAAAGGAGAAAGCGCCATTTGCATTTTGCCAAATGGAAGAATGGACAGAAATCAGAGAGCTCAGTAGCAGTCTTTATAGGCATGGATAAAAGGCTGCCCTCCATTAGTTTCTTCACAAGAACTGTGATTAGTTCCGTTCACTGGGGAATCATGATTCTTACTTTTTACAACGGTTAGAATGAATGTGACGGTGATCGGAAAAATGGGTGAGGGAAGAATGATGATGAATGTGTTCCACCGGTGAGATTGTTCACTAAATGCATTCAAATTTTAAAGCAATCAAGAATGCAATTGAATCTATTCAATTGAATTAAAACTCAATTTTTAAATTTTAACGAATCATACATCACATATTTTTTTGGGTTACATGTAAATTTGATTATCATGGTTTTTGTAATTTATTCCCAAAGTTTTATATTTATGGAAATTTTGATTCTTAAATTATTAAGATTGTAAAAATGATCCATATATTTTCTAAGTTTTAACAAATTAAATCATAGTTTAGTTTCTACGACATATTTGATTCATAAAGTTTTTAATTTTTGGAAAATAAGGTGGTCGTTGGCTAAAATCAAATTTTAAGAATCGATTTTGACACTTTTAAGATATTTACCAAATGTTACGAATTTAGAGTACTAAATCAACTAAAATTTTATATTTTCTTGATTAATTATGCTATTATATTTTATGGAGATCAATTTTACCAAAATTTGAAGACTAAAACAATATATATTACTTTACTTGAACAATTACTTTGTTGACTCAATTACTACATCACTCATATTTTTTCGATTTTGAAATACTTGATTGGAGTTGATAATTTAAATAACTAAACCAAATTCGAGTCGAACTTCAATTAAATCGAATCGTAATATTTTGAATTTTTGAACCTGAATCAAAGTAAACTTAGTTTAATTAGCATAGAAATTGAAGAATCCATCATATCACTTGAAGTATTTTTGTTACGTTAAATATTAGAATTTAAAATGGTTAGTTGTTATGTTTTCATTTGGCGGGAAGTTTGCAATACTATCCCCCTAATTCTGCGCCCTTACATGGACAGAACCCTAGTTTTCAAATTCAGAAGCATCGGCTCCAATCCTTTCTCTTCGATTTTTTAGAGCTTGTCACTGCCCTCCAAAGTAGTATTTAATTTATCGTTTTGTTTTCGTTCATCCGGTGAGTTACTCCTGCTTTATATATTTATTTTTATCTGATAGTTGTCGAAATTCGAGAGGTTTTATAATTGATGGGTATCTCTTTACCAAATTTTGCAAAGAAATGGTTGACGCGTTTGAGGAAGAAGCTGGCGCTGAGGCTGAGCCGACTATTACAATTAGAGACTACCTCGAGTCTGTTGAAGAAGAGGAATTGGTGAGTATCATTTGCGACTTTTCGAAGTTTTTATTGGGTTGCTAAAATTTTATTTTTTTGTCACTAACAAAAGGATCTTTACGTTTTCTTATGTGTTGTGAAATATTCGTGTATTTAGGTGTAGAAGGATATTTTTCTGTTATATCATCATATATTCTTATATTTTCTTGAATATATTGCTGCCGATGATTTTTGGATGCTTTAAAGTGTTATAATGTCATTGCAATTTGTTTATTGGTACTCTTGCATTTGAGGATAAGGAGAGAAAATGATGTTGGAATCTTTACAAGTATGAATTTGTTTTTTAGGATGAACAAAAATACACTTAGATCCCATACCATTGGGCTATTAAAGCATTGGAAAGTGTACATATGTTCTCATGTTATTAGCCTAACCATCAAGACTAGATTGTGCTGTTTCCGGTTATTTTTTCAGTTCAGCATGCAAGAGTTGAGTTGTGCATTAAGTTCATTTCATAGTTCTATTCACATGCAAATTTTACCGATGATATGATATTTTGTTCTGAACTTTTTACATCCACGATTGTTTTGGTGCTCCCATGATATTAGACTATTAAGGTATTGAGTGATGTATATGTCTTCTATATGTGAAGTTCGAAGATAGAAATCTGATGTTTTGGATTCTAGATGAAACTCTAGGATGTGGAAGGAGTCAATAGTTCGGTATCTCAATCATCATGTTTATTTCATTGTTGTATGGTCATGGAAATATTTTCCTTGAGATTTGTTTTTTATTTGAAGATTTTTTTGGTGCTTCAATCCACACGTCTATTTCTCCTTTAAAAATAAGCTAAATATTCTATTTCTATATAATGATTTGTTGCATTTATTTTGCACAGCACTTATTTCTGTTTTTTTCTTTCCCAATTTGTTTTTTTAAGGAAGCGGACTTGATTCTTGGAGGTGATGAGGGCAAAGAATGTACCTATAGCAAAGGCTACATGAAGAGGCAAGCAATTTTCTCATGCTTGACTTGCACACCAAAGGGGAATGCTGGAGTTTGCACTGCATGTTCCTTGTCTTGTCATGAGGGCCATGAGGTATGTGCAGATCAATGTAACAAGCAAATTACTGTCCTGTGCAATACTACAAAATTAAGGATTTCATTCTCAAACGCCTTAGATAGCATGTTTCCTGCAGAGAATGAGTAATAGCATTCAATCGGTTCATCCTAGATATTCCTATTTGAGAAATTTAATCAGTTTCTGTAGAAACTTGTGAAAATCTTTAAAAAATATGTATTTGGCAACATTATTTTAACAAATTCTGTGGTTTTACTTGCTAGATTGTGGAACTATGGACCAAAAGGAAATTTAGATGTGACTGTGGTAATTCAAAATTTGGTAACTTTTACTGCAAACTTTTGGCGAGCAAGGACATTGAGAATTTGCAGAATGTGTACAATCACAATTTCAGAGGCACATATTGCACGTGTGATGCGCCCTACCCTGATCCTAATGTTGAAGAACAAGTGGAGATGATTCAGTGTTGTATTTGCGAGGATTGGTTTCATGAAGAGCATATTGGACTTCAATCTGCTAATGAGGTTAGCAGCTATGTTTTTTCTGGTGGAATTTGCTGGAATGAAAATAATAAGTTGGCCACAAAAAAAATTAAATCAGTATTACTATTTTTTTTGGCACATGCTGCTTTAGTATACAGTATGGAGTTGTAGTAGCAGGTATTTCTCATAAATCTGTATTTCAACATGAAAAATTATTACATAATCATTTGAGGTATTTTATGTAGTCTCATTTTTTATTTGGCACTTAAAAAACTCAGTTTCATAAATATTTTCAGGCTTATTTCATGGCATGTTATTTTCTTGACTTGCTGCGGTTTGATGTTATTTATGATTATTACCTTTTCAACCTACTCATTAACTGAAGACCATTAAACTAGTTATTCTCTTTCCATTCCAGAACTGTTTGTTGTGTCACATTCTTTTTATATGTTACTCTTACAGATCCCTAGAGATGAAGATGCTGAACCTTTGTATGAGGAATTTATCTGCCCAGGGTGTGCAGTCACATGCTCTTTCTTGACATTCTACCCTCAAATCATTTTAGCGCCTGATGAGTTGAAAGCTTCGACGAAGAGTGTGGATTTTATGCCTCCCACAGATCCCCTTGAGAAGGGAAAGTGCAGTGCTTCAATGGAAGCAACTGATGTTGCAGAATCCAGTACCAAATGTGTAATCGGAGACGTGTTTAGAAATTCTCCAGCAAAACAAGAAAGCAGGGCCCTGTTTCTTGTTAAAAACTGGAGAGAGAGCATATGTAGATGTGAAATGTGCTTAGAGGTGTATACAAGTAAAGGAGTGAGCTTTTTGGTTGAGAAAGAAGACTCAATTGCGGAGTACGAGATAATGGCAAAGCAGAAGAGAAATGAAAATATGCAGCGAGAGGAAGGCAACTTTCTAAATAATCTTGGGCATGTTGAGAAGATGGAAATACTCAACGGCATAGCTGATATGAAGAATGAAATTGTTTCCTTCCTGGTACCAACCATATAATGTCATCTTGACAAAATGGTTTTGTTCTATTTTGTGTGTTTGTTGCTTCATGTTTTTCTTCTTCTTTTACAGGAAGCTTCTGATCATTCGAAGCCCATAACGCCTGCCGATGTTCAGCAGATGTTCGATAATCTTTCCAAGAAGAGAAAGCGCCCTTTATAAATATTATGGTACTGAAAAATCCTTGTTTATTTTGGGTTTTGTGTGCTTGTGAAACACAGTCAATGTATTTGGTATTTAGATTTCATGGCCCCTGATACGTGCTTCCTAATATAAATTTCGACTTTTGGATCAAAATCTTGAGATGCTTCGAAGTTGGAAGTTGTAATTAGTATTTTGGTTGTGAAACTAGAATTGAATGTTAGAAGTTATGTTGTTGGATCCATTGAACAACATAGCTTCTTGTATGTATGATCTTGAATGTGTTTTGAGTCTACATTCATTATAACACAAAAATTCGAGTTTTTGGATCTTGATGGACAGAAAGGAGGTTCGAATGTTTACATGTCATTTTTATCTCTTACTCGGTTATTTTGGATGAGATTAGGTCTAATAGAGGAGAATTACTGCATTTTATTATCAAAGTGGAAATTATTATTTTGTTGTTGAGACTTTCTATATATATAGGGTTTGTTTGAAATTCCGATCAGAATAGCGGTACGGTGTGGTGAGATCGTGATTTTGTTAAGGTACACACAACAAAAGGATAATTGAGATATGATTATCGTTAAAAAATCACGATTCGATAGTCGTTAAAATTAATTATATCAACATTGTGATTTTGGAAATTATTATATTAATTTTATAATTAAATAAATAAATTGTGTTTTCATTATTAAAAATAAAAAGAGTATATTAGGTTTTTACAAAAATCATAATTATGATATCATAATTTTACTAAATACAGTTAAAAAATTACGATAATTGAATTTCACCACATCTTACCATATTGTAATTTTTAAAAGTTATATCTTTGAAGTGGATAGACTTTTGAAGACTTTCGTTCTATTGTGCTAATGTCATTTTGATTTTTTTCTTTCATAATTTTAGAAGTGCATGGGTAGTATTGTTGAGGCAAATGAAAGGAAAAAAGAAAAGCAAGAGACAAATTAACTTATCTGGAAATTTGCGTGAGACTTGAGCCCTCCAATTTCTTTTTTCCTTTTGGCCTATGCAGGTTGAGCGGTGGAGAAGAGCAAATCTGAGCTAGGCTAAAGACACGCGTCCAGACTAAGAGTAAAAGGTAAGGGAAACGTGCTGAAATTAAAAGGAAGCAAAAGACGCCGGAGTGGGTGCAATTTAAAATGCGACTTCAACAATTGCTCCAAAATAGAATGTGAATGGCTTTAAAGGCAGAAGGACGCAAAGCAAACCAACGAGGAAAACTAAGAGCAAAAATTCAAGTTTGAAAGAGATAAAGTCTCACCTTCGATCAGAGATTCATATCTGGTGGAGTGGAACGAAGGAGTGTTAGGCATGATAATCCGAACATCCTGAAGCGATAAGAGACTGATTGCATTTCTTCAATCTCGTTGATGTAAATTTCCTTTTGGAATTCCTGTAAGACAAAAGATGTGAGTGTTAGTGGATTGGATCGAGATTTCGATCCCGAGGTTTTTTTCCGGGTTTACTCTAATTTCCTCGTAAATTCTGGTTTTCTCTCAATTCAATCTAAAGAGACTAACATCTACACTAAAGTTGCTCAGTTTGATTGTTACCTTGACTCTGAAATTGTGACAAAATCTGGTTTGATAAGGGAGTCTTTTTCCAACAAGTGGTGGCCCATGCAGGTCGAAACGCCTGCGGAAATTAAACAAGAAAACAAAACGGAGATCACTGATCAAGATTTCAAGGTAATCACATCAAGAATCAATTCAGAACTCACCTGGAGCGCTGCTCTGAAGAGCATGGCTGGAGAACCTTATTCGATGATCAAGTTAACCTCCAAGAACTATCCAGAGTGGAAGAATGAGATGCAAGACTTGTTATATTGCCGATTCCTATTTGAACCAGTAAAATTCGGAGCCCAGAAACCAGAAAAATATAAGCAGGATGACTGGAATATGAAACATATCCAGCCTTAGGCTTTGTTCGTCAATGGATCGACAACGCCAATTATCATCATGTTGCCAAAGAAACTGATGTAAAAGTGATGTGGGAAAAGCTCGAAAGAATCTTTGAACCAAAGTTTACACAGTCCTAAGGATTTCTTTTCAAAAGACTGATGAGACTAAGGTTCAAATAAGGATCTCCCATGACCGATCATCTTAGAATGTTCCAAGAAATTGTCAATAAATTGGATGAAACATATTGTGTGCTCGAGGATAAAGTTCTTGCACATATATTGATAGACACACTTCCAGATTCATGGGACTCTTCTATTATTTCTATCAATTTTTCTATTCTGAAGGGTGGACTAAAGTTAGAGGTGGTGAAAGAATGTTTAATCAATGATGGGCTAAGGAGAGATAAAGTAACTGGTTCAGTTGTGAATGAGACACTTGATGTGGTTAATTCTGGGACACAAGATAAGGGTCAGAAATTCAACAAGAAGAGCTACAAGAACAAGCAAAATAGTAAGGAGCAGGGGAAGCCTTAAAACAACCAAAAATAAACTAAGAGTTGCAACTGGTGTGGAAAGGTTGGACATCTCAAGAAGGACTGATGATTTTAGAAAAGAGTAAAAGAATCTGAACCTGTTGCAGCTACGAATCAAGAAGAAATCCTAGTCATCTCTACTGTCCAAGTATCCGAAGACATATCTAATCAAGAAATTGAGTGGATAATTGACTCGGGTGCTTCCTATCATAATACACCAAGAAATGACTGCTTCACTTCTTATTCTGAAGGGAAACTTGGCACTGTAAGAATGGGGAATCACTCTTGTGCATTGGTGAAAGGAATTGAGACTATAGAAGTCTTGATTAAGGAAGGACAAACACTAATCCTACGGGATGTGAGACACATACCAGATATGAGAATAAGTATATTGTCTACTTCTATCTTGTATAGGGAAGGATTTATGAGTCTAACATACAATCACTGCTGGAAGCTATTGAAAGATGGGAAATCTATTGCTGAAGCTGAGCTTTCGGACACTCTGTACAAAATTAGATTGCTGCCTCAAACTGGACAGATCAATACTATGGCAAAGATTGATCCATTCCAGCTGTGGCATAAAAGAATGGGGCATATTTCGGATGCCGGATTAGAAAAACTGAAGAAAGATGGTTTGATTCACATTGAAGGCAGAAAATCAGAACAAAAATGTGAGGAATGCATCTATGGAAAGCAAGCAAAGCAACCAATCAATACAACTGTAAAGAAAAAAAAAAGAGATCATAGTCTTAGTCTTTTCAGATGTGTGCTCACTGGATATTATTTCAAAATGAGAGAGCAAATATTTTGTCTCATTTATTGATGATGCCTCTAGAAAAATCTGAGTCTATCCTATTCACACAAAGGATGCAGCATTTCTTAAATTCAAGGAATAGTTGGCTGCAGTTAAAAAGGAAAATGGAAGAATCTTAAAATTGTTAAAACGGATAATGGTGGGGAATTTACATATAATGAATTTAATTCTTTTTGCAGGTCTCAAGGCATCAGACACGAGTTCACTGTGCCAGGGACACCCCAGCACAATGGGATAGCCGAAAGGTTCAATAGAACACTCCTAAATAAAGTAAGATGTCTATTGAAGACTTCTAGATTAAGCAATGATTTTTTGACTGAAGCTTTAGGAGTGACTTGCTATTTAGTCAACCGATCTCCAGCTACCAGCATTGATTTAAACACTCCAGAAGGTGTATGGATAGGTAAGTGTCCTAAACTTAAACATATAAATGTATTTGGTTGCAGGGCACTGGTACACATTCCAAAAGAAAATAGGAAAAAGCTTGATGACCATGTAGAAGAATGTTCATAGGTTATGAAGACAACAAATTTGGTTATAAATTCTGGGATCCAAAAACCGAAAGGATTTTCAGATTCAGGGATGCAATATTTTTAGAAGACCAAACCATTCAAGACTTGAGCAAATTTGGAGTTAATAATGATGAAATCACATATATAAAGCTGGGCAGAGAAGTGCGCATACCTGGGCAGAGAAGCACCGAAAACTGAAAATAAGGAACCTGATACAAATGAAGTGCGATTCAGAGAAACTTCAGAGGAAAAACCAGAAAATTTAACAAATGATGAAATTGAATTGGATTCAGGTTCTGGAAATTTTTCAGAACCTGAAACTAGAAGGATCAGAAGACCTTCTTCTATGTATCCCTCCTAGGATTATGTTCTGGTAACTGAAGAAGGAGAACCGGAATCATATTATGAAGCAATTAAATCATCTAAAAGCATCAAATGGTTACAAGCTATGAAAGAAGAGATCAAATCTCTAAAACACAACCAAACTTATGATCTAGAACGACTACCAGCAGGAAGAAAAACTTTGGAAAATAAATGGATATTCAAACTAAAGCAAGAAGCTGATGACACCATTAGATATAAAGCTAGACTCGTGGTGAAAGACTTTAGGTATAAAAAGGGAGTCGATTTTGATGAAATATTCTCACTTGCTGTTAAATTCACCACAATAAGACTAGTGCTAGCTGCAGTGGCTCATCTAGACCTGGAATTAGAACAAATGGACGTCAAAACTGCTTTCTTAAATGATTACTTAGAGGATGTAATTTATATGAAGCAGCCCACTGGTTTTGAAGTTAAGGACAAGCTGAATTATGTGTGATAGAAGCATTTATGGACTTAAGCAAACTCTTAGGATGTGGAATAAGAGATCTGACTCCTTCATGACTCAAGAAAAGTTCAAAAGAACAAAAAGTGATCACTTTGGCTACTTCAAAAAGGAGGAAAAAGGTAAATTTATAATTCTATTGTTATATGTGGATGATCTTTTTATTGCAGGTACAACAAAAGAATCAATCAAAATGCTGAAAGAAAAATTTGCTACCTCCTTCGAGATGAAAGATCTTGGAGCTGCCAAAAGAATCCTAGGCGTATATATAACTAGATATAGAGACAAGAAATTGCTCACTATCTCACATGGAGCCTACATTGATCGAATTCTGAAAAGATTCAATATGGAAAGTGCCAAAGCAGTGACCACTCAACTCCTAAATCATATTGTGTTAACAAAGGAAAACTGTCCTAAAATAGACTTTGAACTCGCAGACATTGAGGGAGTACCTTATAGTTCAGCAATTGGATTTATAATGTACTTAATGGTGTCCACCCGACCAGACATTGCCTACCCCATAACTATTCTAAGTCGTTTCATGAGTAATCCAGGAAGGACTCACTCGGAGGGAATCAAATGGCTGATGAGGTATCTAGTTGGAACAATGGACATGTGTTTGATGTTCAAAAGGGATGAAGCGTTACTAGACATCAAAGCATACTCAGACTCCGACTTAGCTGGAGACCTAGACACAATGAGATCTACCACAGGTTATGTGGTAACCATTGCATGAGGAGCAGTTTCATGGCAATCTAGACTCCAAAGAACGGTTGCTCTATCCTCTACTGAGGCGGAATATATGGTCTTGACAGAGACTGTTAAGGAGCTACTTTGGATCTCGAAACTCACTAAGGAACTAGGGTTAAACTGTTCAGATCAGTTATACTTTGTGACAACCATAGCACTATCGAGCTCAGCAAAAACTCTACATTTCACAATAGAACAAAACATATAGACATTAAGGTTCACTGGGTCAGGGAAGCTATTAACGCTAAAGAATTCCTAGTTGAGAAAGTGCACACAACGAAGAACATCGCAGACATGCTAACCAAAATTATACCTGGGAACAAGCTGAAGATCTGTGCTGAAGGCGCTGGTCTACTCACCCCTGAGCAGATCTAGGGCAAATGAGCGAGCTCATCTCTGTACAACCTGAGGGGAAGTTTGTTAAGGGCAATAAGAAGGAAAATGGATAAGAAACATGAAGCTTATCTTCAAGGACCAGCAAGGTTGAACGGACTAACTCCTTCCTTCTTGCTTTCTGGTTTTCCTTCTGCAGATTGAACAGGGATGAAGTCGAGGCTGAGCTGGACAAGCAGGTGCGTGTCTAGACTGGGAGCAAAAAGGGGCAAGAGCATAACCAGATCTGTTCAAACTTCTCGAACAGATCTAGGACAAGCAATACCAAACGACCATTGTGCAACCTTAGGGGAAGTATGTTGAGTCAAATGAAAGGAAAAATGAAAAACAAGAGACGAATTAACTTATCTGGAAATTTTGCGTGAGACTTGAGTCCTCCAGTTTCTTTTTTCCTTTTGGCCTATGCAGGTTGAGCGGTGGAGAAGAGCAAATCTGAGTTGGGCTAAAGACACGCGTCCAGACTGGGAGTAAAAGGGAAGGGAAACTTTCTGAAATTAAAAGGAAGCAAAAGACGATGGAGTGGGTGCAATTTAAAATGCAACTTCAATAACTGCTCCAAAACAGAATGTGAAGGGCTTTAAAGGTAGAAGGACGCAAAGCAAACCATCGAGGAAAACTAAGAGCAAAAATTCAAGTTTGAAAGAGATAAAGTCTCACATTCGATCAGAGATTCATATCTGGTGGAGTGGAACGAATGAGTGCTAGGCGTGATAATCCGGACATCCTGAAGCGATAAGAGACTGACTGCATTTCTTCAATCTAGTTGTTGTAAATTTTCTTTTGGAATTCCTGTAAGACAAAAGACGTGAGTGTTACTAGATTGGATCGAGATTTCGATCCCGAAATTTTTCTCCGGGTTTACTCCGATTTTCTCGTAAATTTTGGTTTTCTCTCAATTCAATCTAAATGGACTAACATCTACATTAAAGTTGCTCAATATGATTGTTACCTTGACTCTGAAATTGTGACAGAATCTGGTTTGATAAGGGAGTCTTTTTCCAACAAGTATAACCAAGCAACTAATTACTGTACTAATGGAAAAATTACAATTGCGCAGTGGATGAGATATTGGTTATAATTGTAATTATATGTCCCGACACTGAAGAAGTGGAGATTTCATAAATCGAGAGTTGAATGGGCGGAGGAGGGTGCGTCATGTTTCAGTTATCGGCTCCCACGCCTTGGAGTTGGGCATCGGTAAAATCATCCAGACAAGTGCTTGTTCCAGTTACTTGTGTTGCCGATACCCCAATTTCTTCGCGTATTCATTACCCTGTTTTGTCGCTCGCCGCTGCTACTCCTGAGGAAGTGAAAGAGGGAGTGGACGTTTCTGCCTCTGTGTCTCCATCTGGCCCCCTCACGTACCCCCAATTTTTGAATTGAATTTACTGTATTTCGATGATCTTAATTTGAAAGTGAATTTGTGTTACGTAGAGGTTGCAAAGGGTGTGGAAGGGAAAAGATAGAAACAGGATGTAATGGTGAAGGAAGGATTCAAGGTGGGATTGCGACAATCCCAGGGTTCAATTGGTGGCCTATAAAGGCTTATCGCCCTTGTCCTGCATATGTTGCTTCAGGCGCCAGGTACCGACGAACTGGACAGAATATGGATGAAGTTGTGTCAGGGACAAGGTATCCTCTTTCTCTCATCAAATCTCTCTGCTTTAGTCTTCTTCTTATCTTTCATTTTGTTGCAGCAAGAAGAATGTCAAAGCCAAGTGAGTTTCCTCAGGCCACAATTCTACTCAACTGAGGGAGCTTTTTCTCCCAATACCAATCTGTATTATGCTAATGGAGTAAAATCATGGTAACATCTATTCATTTACAACAACTATTTATATGATGCTTTTCTGAGTATTGGGTTGATTGTGCTTTGCGCAAGAAATTGCACAAAACGTTATATGGATTGAAGCATTCATCGAATATGAAATTTTCCGAGGATATTTCATCCAATTAAGATTGAAACTGGATGTATAGTAATAGGTGATGGTTGGACAGATGCTGTGATTAATTTTCTTGTTTATACTCCTCCTCATGGATTTGTTTTTTACAATCCTTGGAATCTTTAGGTATGGTGAAAATCACCACTTCTTTTCTTTTTGTTCGAGGAAGTCATTGAGTGGATGATCAAAAAATGTTGATGCACATCATTATGGTTCTATTTCTTGGTCTCCTTGTGCAACTCATTATGCGAATTTGATGATGAAAGAAATATACAATATGCCTTGTATCAAAGAATTTGGCTTGGTTGCCAAGACAAGAAAGTTGAGTGTTAGTTTTACATCGAGAATTCACTCTTGGTAAGGATCAAAATCGGGTGGAGTTTAAGAAGATGATACTAAACCCTAAATTATAGACTGATTGTTTGGCTATGGAGAAAGCAATGCAACATTTGCTACATTTGTCGGATGTTTGATGGTTTAGGGTTTTAAGCCAAATATTGACTAAGATTTATGAAGGAATTAATAGAGTTACACAAGGAATCAAAACTTCCTTTCATATGTGCCACTTACTTGGATCATTGAGCAATATGAAATTTTATAAAGGAATTCATGTTGCCATGTATTGCCTTAATCCACCTTTTCAATATGATCCACTTCTAATATCGATATACCGATGGAGTATGTCTTATATTTGAGTAGATACATAGACATTTATTTCGATGATATTAAAGTTTTCGTGAAGGGTTAGGGATATTGTTATAGATTCCTCCTCGAATCAATAAACATCATGATTTAAATAGAATTTGTAATTCTCACTTTCATGTGAATTGCTAGATGATTGGTGAAATTACATGGAGGAAATGCATTGCACTCAAGAAATAAAGTTATGTTCTATATGCATTATCAAAATGTATTTTAATATTAGAATGCATTATTATAGTTTTTCAGAACACTATAATATTTATATTTTCATTTTAAATAAAATGTATTTTCAAATTTTTATTTGAATTCGAGATTGGATCCAGAAATCATAATATATTCTCGTTATCTAAATTATAAATATACCTTCAAAAAAATTATATTTTATTTCACCTCCAACATTCTCACAATTACAACGTTATTTGATATATTTATAAGTTATATATCTTTCCACAACAAATGAAACGAAAGAATTTAAGAGATGATCAGCTTGATGAAGATATTTAATAGACTTGTTAGTTGTTTTACAACATTAAGAATTTGAATTTTTTTGGAATTTGGATTTTTAATTTTCACTTTATATACCTATTTTTAATATAAATAAATATCTAATCATTTGGCCCTTTTGGACCACCCGATCGCCTACACCGGTAAAAAAATGCGACATCTGATTTAACAGGGTCAATAACCTAATTAAAATTTAAATATAACTTTTTGTTTTTTAACGTTTGAAAATTGTGTTTTTCACAATTTGAATATATAAAAGTTGAAAATCAAATAATTAATAAAGAAAAAAATAGTGAGAAAGCCAAAGGATAAGTGCTGATGTATCGCTTGGTCTCGAAAAGTCGGATAGCGTGTGAGGGTTTGGGAAGGATATTTCTTTTGTGGACTGTGGCTCTTCCGTTTTCCTTTTTCTTCTGCCTTGTATTCGCAAGAATTGAGTTCCTTGTTGTCACTAATCAGCCTGAAATTCGCCAAATCTAGCAACTGAAAATGCTGGAGAGTCTTTTCACGAAGCTCTCGGATGATCTCATGCTCATCATACTCCACAAGTTAGAGGATGATCCCCGGAGTTGGGCCCGAATAGCCTGCACTTCCACTAGGTTATCTTTTCTGATTCGTAATTTGTGTTGCAAAAGGAAATGTTTGAATTTGATACCTGCTGTAGTTGCTGATATTTTGCCCTCTACCGCTGCGGATTCTAATGTTTGGGCCTCTTTACACAAGATTTCAGTATGTTGTCCTGGTTTGCTCCACTCCGGTGTCCTCCTTGAGAACTCAGATTTCGGGCTTGAACGCGAATTGGGACCTGATGAAAATTACCCAATAACGGGATCTATTTCCGCAAATGATTCAGAAACATTAGGTTCATCTAGTAATTGTGATGTTGGATCTGGAATTCCTTCTTCTGAGGGAATCTGGTCACTGTACGATGATTTATTGTTCGATACTTTATACAGTGAGACACAATCGTTTGCAAATGAAGAGAACGAGGTTCCCCATATCCTGAATTCTACAGAAACTGATGAAGAACATATTGCTGATTTGAGTGTTAATACAAGGAGCGAATCTTGTGGGTCATTTCCGTCTCATTTAGCTTCTGGATCATGGAATTTAAGCCGAGAGGAAGGGAATAAGTTGCTTGGGAGCAGATTCAAGGGGGATTCGCTCTACATATGTGATTGGCCTGGGTGCATTCATAAAGAAGAAAAGAGAAATTACATGTTATTTAGGGGATTCTTCAAGAACTTCAAACAGTCGAGTGTAAGAAGAACGATCGATGAGAGTAAAAGGTGCAAAATCAATCTAAGTTGCGCTTTCTGTTCATCAAAACAGACATGGGATTTACATTCATCCTTCTGCTTGAGAAGATACTTTGGTTTTCATGATGATGGTGAGCCTGTTGTTCGTGCTTATGTTTGTGAAAATGGACATGTTTCTGGTGCTTGGACTGATTGGCCATTGTACACTTGAATCAACCTTCAGATTTACCCACACCACAACAAATCCTGCAACAAATTGGGTAAACTGAACGAGGCAATGGTGATTCTTCTCTTGAGTGCTTGCGTTTCACCTGCTTTCTGTTGTATTGAGTGAAGCGGACCTGACCCGACCCATTTTCGGACAAATTTAGGGCTGCGTGGCCCTAGTTGAGACACGTATACCGAATTGTAATAACAATTTTGGACCATATATTTGAATGGACCACTGGCCCACAGACATTAATAACTGGCGGTCTCTGTGCCATAATTATTATTAAATAACTATGACCTGGTCCCCATTGTATAGATTTTATATTTATTTAAATATCTATCAAATCGTACTCTCAGCCGAAACTAATTCGTACGATAATTTTAAATTTAGAGAACATAACGTTTATAATTTTAAAGTTTAGAGTTCAATACAAATGATTGTAAAACTTTCATATATTATTTTTGTAAATTTAATATTTGGTGTATGATTTTTATATTATTTTTAATTTTTGTGTATTACAAATATCAATCAATTTAAAACATATAATATTATGTCAATAAGAACTTATGGTTATACCATACCTTTGGAATTGAACCTAATTCAAAAATATTCAATTTCGTCTTAAGTATATTCTGCTGCAAATTAGTGAAAAAACTATGTTCACAAGATCTTAGTTTTTACAAAAATACACGAGTCGGTTTCGTCTTGAGTGGATTTTGTTGAGTTCACCTTGAGTGGGTTTCAATGTATTTTCGTGAGGTTTCGCATTGAGTGGATTATGTTCATTTTTCGCAAGATTTCATTCAGTTCAATTTTTTCACGATTGGTATATCGTACGGTATCAATTTTTTTAAAAAATAATATTTAATTAGTTTTTTATGGATCGTACCCGAAATAACCAGTAAACCGACCCTAGTACACGGTGGTACCAAAACAAATACATGTACTACCCGGTATTTAGCATACCGGACGGTATATCAGTGGTATATTATTCGGTACGAAAACATCTATTGCATTGATTTCGTCCTACTCGCGAGGTTTCATATATTGTTCAAATTCATGAGGTTTTGTTCTGTGACCTGATATGCGATGTTTCGCTTTGAAAATCGTGAAGTTTTATACTTTCCTAGTTTTCATGATATTCCGACCTTTTCGGGTTATTTCGTTTGTCGTTCGTTGTATAGCTCATATTTGATCATATTGGAACACTAGATAGAGCATAACTCTCCCGAGAACGTAAACTCGCACATTGTGAGCCCAACCTTAACATCGCTTGTGTCGGATATAATTTCAGATTAATTGAATTAAATCAACCTAAAACACAAGGGTTGATAGAACATATATCAAAGGATAATTTTTCGAAGGATATCAATATGCATATAAGATTTGCATTAAAAAATCGTCTCATAAAATACCAATAAATCAAAAACATCCGTAATTACATATATGCTAAAGAGTTTGTATTATTTATCTCAAAGATAATCATGTGGTTTACTTCCTATATATTTTTTACTCTTTAAATGTGTTATTACTCTCTAATAACTTATTCACACTATTGGATACATATTGTTCGATATATTGTATATACAATATATTTATTTTCTAACACAACCATTTCATCCGTGCCGATTAGTGTTCATCTTTGTATTTCTATAGTGTCGACATTCTTTCATATCCCTCGCATCATGCCCTCGTCATCTATCGATCTTCATTCATCCTTGTTTATCATCATTCCATGCCTTAATACACGAACATCATTTGTCGATTAACTCAATACCTAAGTCATGAATGTAAAATGAATCATCTCCCTTCATTATTTAACATTCATTCACATTAGATCATGTTACTCAAATCTTAACTATTACTCATATCATTTTTTGATACATATATCATTTATTTATTAATTTCTCATATTTTTACTTATTATTAGTTATTAGTATTTATTTATTATATATACGGATCATACGGATCCGTATGAGGATGAAAGCCGAGTGATCGGAGGTCACGATTTACATTTTGATTGTAGAAAATGAAGTTTTGTAAGAAATACGAGGAGTACATGCATGGTTTGGGGAGGAATAAATTACCAGAAGTTCACCTCAAGAGTCTCAAGAAAATTCTGAAACGATGCCGATGCCGGAGACAACCTAGCGCCACCGGAGTAAACAACGGCACGATCAACGATTGTCCGCAACAATGTACAGGTATTTAAATTGAATAATCGGTGTATTTTTTCTAGAATTCGTGTTTATTTTTCTTGAATTTCTTGTCTTGCGAGATTTGGGTATTCTTAGTTTATGAAATTAGGGTTTCTTTTTTCAGTTTGCGATTGGACGTTTTTCCCTTCGCTTTTAGAGGAAATGTCTGCTGTTGTAGGATTCTTCAATGAAAAAGCTAAAAAATTACTGGAGCTCCATCTTGCGTCTGGCTTTCGCAAGTGGTTGATCTGGATTAAATGTTACTCAAAGGGAAACCACAGTCTTCTTGTTCAAGAAGGCAATGATTTGGTAACATATGCAATCATAAACGCAATCGCAATGCGCAAGATTTTGAAGAAATATGATAAGGTAACTTAAGAACTCCAAAAAAATATGTTTCATTCAAAACTGTTCTTACAGAATAATCATGACATTGTTTTGTTCTTCACAACAATTGCTTGATCTGTTATATTTCAGTCTTGGAAGTTCTTGGTTCCTAGTTTTCTTTTTTATCTGATTTTGAAGATGCAAAATACAAGAGTTTATGAAAAGACAAGCTTTTTAATTTCTCAGATTCACTATTCCAAGCAAGGGCAAGCATTCAAGTCAAGAGCTCAAAGCATGCGCATTGAAATCCTTCAGTCACCATGGCTCTGCGAGCTCATGGCTTTTCACACAAACTTGAGGGCTTCCAATATCAATTTAACAAACACCACAATGATTTCCCAGGGTTGTTCTTTGACTCTTAATGATGGAAATCCATCTCTATCATGTGAACTCATCGATTCTCTCCGAATCAATATCAACTTGGGTTGTGCTATATGCTTAGTGAGTTACAAACATAATGGATTTTGGATTTTATCCCTTTAAAAACTACATGGTTTGATCTTGAAAATCTCTGTTTTTTTTCCACAGGAAACATTGTTCGACCCTGTCTCTCTTGCCTGTGGGCACATATTTTGCTATATGTGTATATGTAAAGCTGGTTCAGTCACCATTGTCGATGGAGTTAAATCCGCAAGTGCCGATAAGAAATGCCCGATATGTCGAGAGGTATGAGATCAAATTCTGATCATAACTGATGAATTATGTCATTCTATATTTGCATCTACAGAGTGGAGTGTTTAAAGCTTCGGTTCATTTGGATGAGTTGCATATTCTACTTAGCAGAAGGTGGGTATCGAAATTAATCTGTATTTGGAGCTCATTTTTATACAAAAATGAGGCAAAAACTGATATATTTTGAACAGTTGCCCGGAATATTGGGAAGAACGGCGTAAATCTGAGAAGGCTGAGAGAGTTCAGTTGGCAAAGCAGCATTGGGAGGCACAATCCCGTTTATTCACTGGCATATAAATAAATAAATAAATAAATAATAAATAAGTTCCCTTGAACGGCTGTATGTAGATAACAATACTTTCTTTGAGTAAATAAATACATTTATTTTTAAGGTCTGTGTTTTAATATGCTAATGTTTATTTGGTTATTTTGTTATTTTAGATTTATTGGATTTGGAACAAAATTTAAATATTGTAATCATATTAAAAATAATAATCCCACATTTAAGATTGTATACTATTCAAAATTTGGGCTCTTCAACATTTCGGTGTTTGGACTTCTAGTTATTGGGTATGTTGGTTCATAATTAAAAAGTGCGATATTCAATTCGTGATTTTTTTATGCGCACAAAACAAAAGCAAATTTATGGTGTATGTATCGCTAAAAAATCATGATTTTATCACAATCGTTAAAATAAGTTATGATCTCATCACGATTTAAGAAATTTTTTATTTATAAAGATATATTAGTATATTACATTAATCGCGATCATAAGACCATAATTTTACTAAATATATTTAAAAACGATCATCATATCTAATCACACATCAGCATACTTCATCACATCTCATCAAACATCATCAACATATCTCACTTTTTAATTGAACAAAACAAACCCATTGACAAAATGTATTAATCATTATTTTAAATAACTATAAAAAATAACAATTTTATTACATCACTGTTTTTAATTGCACCACTATATTCGCCATAAAATGTCACGCGAAAATGTTCTAAAAAATATTAAATTAATTAATTAATTTATTAATTTATTTTTATGTGTAGACTACTGAAAAAGAATGTGTTGAAGCTCAAGAGACATGAGCGCCTTATCTTCTGTGTTTCTCTGCAGTTCCCAAATTCAAAGACGTCCCTTATTTTTATCACCCAGAAACACTGCAATCAAGGTGCGAGCGAATTCGAATGAGTTGGAGACAAAAGTGGCACAAGGATCTGAAGGAGAAACCGTCAAATCTCAAGAAAATGAAACTCTAAAGATCACTGGCGGGTCGCCGTTCGATGACAAAGATCTTAAAAAGGTTACGCCGTAGCCCTCTTCCTGATTATCGCTTCTCTATTCCCCGTCACTTTGTGCTTGTAAATGACCATAAAAATTGAACAGGTGGTCCAGAAAACGGCTGCGACCTTTGCACCGAGAGCTTCAACTGCCACAAAGAATCCCGCTCAGCCGGGAACTGCTTTGTACACTGTGTTTGAAGTTCAGGGATACGCCTCTTTGTTATTAGGGGGAGCACTCTCCTTCAATCTCATATTTCCCTCTAATGAACCAGACATTTGGAGATTGATGGGCATGTGGTCCATTTGGATGTTCAGTAACTACTACTACTACTACTCTAGTTTTAATATTTCAATGTGATTCCTCATATCTTCATTCATTAGTGCTTAAAATATTCAGATTTTGAACTGTTTTTGAATCTGAGATGTAAATGTTTAGGGTAGACAAGAAACCTCTTATCTTATGATTATCCCATATCTCAGATTTCCTCATTACTGTCGAGATAAGTAAATTTAGCTCTGTTAAGCTTGAAAATTCCATGTCCTACTTTAAGATTCCTGTGTTATTTTGCTGTTATTCATTAATCATTATTGTCTTTATAAGTGTTGGGGTTTGCTTTGTTTCAGCGATACCATCTCTTCGAGCTCGAGACTGTCCGAAGAATGAGAAGGAATGTCTAAATTACCTCTTCCTAGTTATCCCATTAATGAATGTTATGATCCCATTTTTTTGGAAATCATNAAATAATCTTGATTAGGACTAGGTACCCAATAATGCAATAAACACAAAATCAAAAATTTAATCGAATTTACTATAAAATAATATGATTTCAAACTCTTGAAGAACTTATCAAAATGTATTTTTTATGTTAGAATGCATTATTGTAGTTTTTACAGAATACTACATCATTTACATTTTCGTTGTAAACAAAATGTATTTTCAAATTGTTATTTGACTTCGGAATAATGTAGGAGGCTGGATCTGAAATCAAAATCTATTCTCGTTATTTAAATTACAAATATATCTTCCAAAATCATATTTTCTTTCATCTCCAATAATCTCACATTTACAACGTCGTTCGACTTATTTGTAAGTTGTCTATTCTAAGGTATTTTAACGTACAATTATAACCGTACATAATTTCTTTCGTTATGTAGATGTCAGCGACGATGAGTTTAACTTGGATAAATCCAACTTTATACATAAGATCATCTTGTTCTACAATTCAATCAAGAACACTCAATGCATTCTTGATTTATAATCATATTATAAAAACAAATTCTCAAATTGCATTCTATTTTTTAAAATATATGCAGAACATAGCCTTGATAAGTTTGATAGAATGAAGAACTTGTAATTAAAACCTATTATTTATATTGAAGATTAAGGAAACCAAACAAATATTTTCTAATACTTATTTCTACTCAAATTTATAATTAATCATATCAATATTTATATTCATTTAATTTATCGAGAATTCTTGGATCAATCATTTTCAATATATATCGGATCAATGCTTATACATTATTTATCGATCGATCACCTCAAATATTTACCGGTCATTATTTTTATCTCATAATAATAATATGGAGCTTCGTGTAGCAATATAATAAGTCAGTGCACACGAGGTATTTTGACAATATATTGACATGTCAGAGCCAAAATACATATCTTTCTATAAAAAATATATTAAGATGATTATCCTGACAAAAAACATTTTTTGTTCTAGCAAAATCCACAACCCGTTGGATACTTACAGAGCGAGATGGAACGTAAATCTTCGAACAAATGCTGTCAAAATAGAAGTCCCACGCCAGACGATGATTAGTGATTACCGGAATTATTGCTGCTACCACGTGATACAGAAACTGAACTTGTTGTTAGAAATAAACCAACAAAAGAATAGAGTTTTTACGAGGAAAACCTCAATAGAGGAAAACCTCGAGTGGTATCTCGCCACACTAGGTAAACATTCAATTCCTTATGATGATTACAGAATATAATGAGTTTACACCAATCCTCAAAGCTTCTAACACAATCACTGTTCCCTCCGTCCAATACCTCAGAATCACACAAAGGTTTGTCGGAAAATCAGAGAATAACAGGATAACATATGATCATCAACATAAGAAGAAAATCCCACCGATAAATACCACAAAGAGAGGTTAATCGGATATCTGATGTGCTGCCCCCTTTTTCTACTTAGCCAAACTACCGCTGCTCGTATGGAATTATGTTATCTTTGGGCCATTAAACAATGCTGGAACATGGGCCACCTGAAACAAGTCCAAATATTAAACAAATGAAGAATAATTTAATTTGGCCCACAATTCTCCCCCTCCAACATTGGTGATGTTTGGAAACTCAATCCACCGTCGGTGCGGTGAACGTACCGTAATTGTATTCTATTTTTACCAAATATTATTAATAACTACGTTCGTATGACTGCAGAAAACAGCGGTGAGTTCACAGTTGGGTTAACCCAACAGCCACCGAAATGCACCTGCCAAATGTCAATTTTACCCTTGATAAATTAGAGTTTATTTTTTTAAAAAAATAATTTTGATCAATAACTTCTTATATTCTATCAATTACGTGTTCAAACTATAAAAATATATATAACAATTTAAAAATATAGTTTTGAAATAACGAATTTATCATAAAATAATATGAAATATAATTTATAAGTTATAAACAATTATTTAAAAATAAAAGTAAAAAAATCATTTTATGACATCACAATCATTGCACAATTGTTTCAAAAACAGTTTTTTAAAATCACGATCAGTTCACCTCACAACACAATACAGTCATCTCACTTCACCGCTATTTGTCAAACGATGTTCCAAACGTATTAATTGTTTCCTTCATTTTCATCATAGGCGCACATCCACCAATCCTGCTCCTAAACAGCAGAATTGATGCTTCTTTCCTGGCAGAACTTTTGTCATCATGTCTACAACATTGTTGTCACTAGCCACTTTACCAATGATCACTTCCTTGCCCATGGCTAGATCTCTAAGCATATGATATAGTGTCAACATGTTTAGTTTGTGAATGAAACATAGGATTCTTGCTAAAGACTAGTCCACATGTTTTAGTCCGTGAAGTTGACTTTCTGCTATCAATCTCTCCATCCATATCAGCATTCGAGAAAAGAGTAGGAATAAAACTTCCACCTTTAAAGCAAAATCTATGATTCTTAGTTCCCTTCAAATACTGCATTATCTATTTTACAGCATTCCAATGTTCCTTTTCAAGTTCAGTCATAAATTTGCTAACAACACTTGTCCGGATGTGTACTTACCATTAAGTACATTAAACTTTCAACAACAGATGAATAAGGGACATTACTCATGTATATGCTTTCTTCCTCTGTCTTGGAAGACTGGTTCATTGTTACTTTGAAGTGTGCACCAAGGGGTGACATAACTGATTTGCAATAAGTCATATTGAATTTTTCAAGTACCTGGTCAATATATTTTTCTTGAAAAATTGTAAGAGTTTTCGCCTTCCTGTTGCTCTCAATGGTCATTCCAAGTATTTTCTTTGCCTCCCCGAGATCTTTCATATCAAAGGATCTGTCCATCTCCGCTTTTAGTTGCTTGATCAACTTCAAGTTAGAACTTACCAACAACATGTCATCAACATATAACAAAAGAATCAGAAATTTTCCGAGAGAAAACATTCTGAAAAATACACAATGATCTCCTTCAGTTCAATTATAGCCAGCAAAATGCATAAAGGAATCAAACTTTGTGTACCATTGTCTTGGAGCTTGCTTCAATCCATACAAACTGCTCTTTAATTTGCATACCTTTTGTTCATGTCTCTGCATCACAAAACCTTCAATTTGTTTCATGTAGATCTCTTCCATCAGATTACCATGCAAAAACGTTGTCTTTATGTCCAACTGATGTAGTTCCAAATCAAAATGAGCAGTCATGGCCAACACAATTCGAATTGTGCTCATTTTAACCACTGGCGAAAAAATTTCATCAAAATATACCCCTTCTTTCTGTCAGTAGCCTTTCACAACTACTTTTGCTTTATATCTGATTGATCCATCAGAGTTCTCCTTGAGCTTATAAATCCACCTGTTTTCTAATGGTATCTTACCTTTCGGCAATGTAACAAGCTCATAAATATCATTTTGTTTCAGGGATTCCATTTCCTCTTTCATTGTAGATAAACACTTCCCCTGCTTGGTTGTTTTCATCACTTCCTTGTAGTTTTCTGGTTCTCCTGATTCTGTGAGTAATGCATATTCACTTTCAGGATATCTCATAGAAGAGACTCTTACACGTGTAGATCTTTGAAGCTGGGGGGTTATAAACAATATTTGGTACATTATTCGACTCCCTCTCAAACTGTGTATTTCAACTTCCACTTGAGGTGATGACTCATTTTCAGCATTCAAATCTACTCAAACTGTGTATCAAATTCTTGTTCCTTCTGTTTCAATGGGATATCAAGAATAGTTTGATTCTCAAAAAACTTAGCATCACGAGATCTGACAACTCTTTTTGATGTAGGGTCCCAAAATATGTATCCGAATTCTTGTTCTCCATATCCAATAAAAATACAAGGAAAAACATGTTCAACTAACTTGTGCCGGTGTTCCTTTTTTATCAACACCAGAGCTTTACATTCAAAACTCTTTAAATGGATATATTTAGGATCCTTTCCAGTCCATCTTCTCTCAGGAACATCCATAGATAAAGTTGTTTTTGGTGATATATTTGACAGATAACAACCTGTAAATAAAGCTTCTCTCCAAAACATTTTCGGCAAATGAGCTGACTTAAACATCAATCTCACCTTGCCCATTAACGTTCTATTCAATCTTTCTGCAATAGCATTGTGTTGAGGTGCACCAGGAGTAGTCTTGAAGTGTTTAATTTCATGTTGATTTGTATATTCTTTGAAAGCATCTGAACAATATTCACCACCATTGTCGTTAGAAGAGATATTTGAGGTTTTCTAGTGTCACGTTCCACCATCTTGTGAAAAATTTGAAATAGATTGAAAGCTTCACTCTTATTCGTCATCAAATACACTCAAGTCTTTCTTGTTTCATCATCAACAAAAGTTATAATATTTCTTCCCTCCTCCAGTAACCACCTCTACTTTATCAACATCAGAAAAGACTCTTTCTAAATGAATTTCTTTCTTACTTACACTCGTTTTGAAAGTGACTCGGTGATGTTTTTCATATATACAATCCTCACAAATCATATGCTCCTGATTTGTGCATTTATCTATCAAATTCAGATTCATCAATTCTTGCAAACCACCATAACTAAAATAACCCAGACGTTTGTGTTATATGGAAAACCTTCCATTTTTCTCTGTAACAACAAAAAGTTCCCCATTTAAAGACTGAAGAGATGTTCTATAAAGAATGTTTATCAATATTCATCTAGCTAGAACAAGAGAGCTATTTATGAGTTTCCATTTTCCGCCTCCATTTGTGCTATAACAACCGTCTCTATCAAGTTGATTGACAGTCAACATATTTAATCTCAACCCCAGTACATGTCGAACATCCTTCAATGTCAATTTATACCATTGTCCAGTCATTACTTCGATATCACCCTTTCCCGCAATATCACACTTAGTGTTATTGCCCATTTTTACATGTCAGAAATTTCCAGATTGATATAGAGTAAAGAGATCTTTATTCGCAGTAACATGAAAGGAAGTAGCGACATCAATAATCTATTCCTTTGATAGATCCCTTGATTCCTCCGCTACTAGAATATCCAATGTATCTTCTTGAATAAGTAGCAATTCCTCTTCAGAGGTAGCATCAACTGATTCCTTGTCAAAAGTATCATTATTTTCTTCATTTTTCCACAATGGTAGCAACTTCTTGTTTCCTTATCATTGTATTGTCCTTTGTCTTTGCTTTTCTTTTATCTTGTGATTTATTTTTCCCTTTACTTTTTCCTCTGTAATTTGAGCCTCGAAAATTTGACCTTCCACGATCATTTTTCTCCGAAACAGTAATATATTTTTGCTCAGAAATGTCTGATGACCTTCTTCGTAACTCTTCTTGAAGTAAGCAATCCTTCACTGAGTTAAGAGATATTTTTCCCGTCTACGTTGAGTTGCTCAAAGTCATTACCAAAGTATCCCAACTATCCAATAAAGAATCCAATAGTTGAATAGCCCGCATCTCATCATATTCATTCATCTCAGCTGCTATTTGCAAATTGCATATTTCCTGAAATTTATTTAAGTACTCTAACATTGAGTCTCAATCTTTGTACTTAAGTCGAGACATTCTTTTGTAAAACATCATTTTGCTTTGAATATGTTGTGGCTGCAAAAGAGTCTCTAAGCGCTTCCACAAGACTTTGGTATTATTCTCTTCTGCAATACGATGATACAAAGAGTTATCAATCCACAATTGCATATAAATAACAACATTTAAATGAGATTTCACCCAATTTGCATATGAGATGCTATCATCAACTTTGTCATCACCATGTTCAACAGGATCCCATAAGTCCTTGCATATCAATATGGCATACATCTTTGGCTTCCATTTAGTGTAATTCATTGTTGTTAACTTGCTCATACTAGATGCCGTTTCATCCATAATTCCAACCTCGCTCCGATACCAGATTGTTAGAAATAAACCAACAAAAGAATATGTTTTACGAGGAAAACCTCAATACATGAAAAACCTCGAGTGCTATCTTGCCACACTAGGCAACTATTTCATTCCTTATGATGATTACATAATACAATGAGTTTATACCAATTCTCAAAGCTTCTAACACAGCCACTATTCCCTCCGTTCAATACCTCAGAATCACACAAAGATTCGCCGGAAAATCAGAGAATAACATATGATCATCAACATAAGAAGAAAATCCCACCGATAAATACCACAAAGAGAGGTTAATCGGATATCTGATGTGCTGCCCCTTTTTCTGCTTAGCCAAACTACCGCTGCTCGTATGAAATTATGTTATGTTTGGGTCATCAAACAATGCTAAAACATGGGCTACCTGAAACAAGCCCAAATATTAAACAAAGAAAGAATAACTTAATTTGGCTCACAACTATCCGAGTTTGTTAGGATCACCATACACTTAATTTATAATTTATATTTATAAATTATTTATACACATATAAAAATATTTATATTTTATATTTTAGGATCAATTCATTACTTCAAGTTATGCTGATATTTAACCTATATCATATTCATATTCTCAAAACGATTGTTTTTTCATCAATGTTGTTTGTTAACTGTAAAGTTTTGTTCCGAGAGATACTGTCTTAAAGATAGTACAATATTTTGAAGTTATAGTGAGTAATTTTGAAAGGTAAAAGAACCCTTTAAAGAAGGGTGAATTGGGTAATTGATGGTCTCCGTTTTAATGATTTGATTTTTTACTAAACTAAACTATTATTTTTTTAAAAAATAAATTAAATACATTAATTTAATCTAATCTGCCATGAAAGCCTCTTCCTTTATGCTATTTTTTGTTTTTGGGATTTTAAATAGTAGATTTTCAAAGCATTGTGAAGGTAAATCGACAGCGGAAACTCAATCAAATTAAAACTCCAAAGACCCACATTCACTACGGCCAAACCGTTGCCGATTTCTACCATTTTCAGGCCAACTTCCACCGCTGCAAATTCGCTAATTACCCACTCCATTAAGCTGGACATCCTCCGGGAGTTGTACACAATCTGAAAGAAAACCTTCATCTGAAGAAAAAACCGGCAAGAAACCGTGAGAACTTGACAAACCATGAGAAAGCATGTGGAGCTACTGATCTGATCCCTTCTTTCTCTTCATCGAGAATTCCTATAAAGATGTTGGCTGCCGGAAGAATAAGGCGGATAAAAGCGCTCCCAAAAATGTAGAGACCGGCTTATTCTTCGGGCACTGAAATTGTGTATGGTCTCTACATTTTGTTTTTCTGGTTAGCGGTCTCTACACCTGAAATTTCCGGCACCTGAAATTGCGTTAGGAATTCTTATAAACTGAATTCCCAACACAATTCTCGATGAGTAAAAGTTAGCAGGAAAAAAAATTGTAGATGATGTAGAGGTAGACGGATGAGAAGATGACGAATGCGAAGTATTTGAAGGTTACTAGTGGGGAGGATTAGTGCGGATACAAGCGAGTTGAGATGAGGGGTTGTGAAGAAACCACGGCTGCGGACCGGAGGTTTTACGACAACGTCGGGAGGTGATCAAACTCCGGCGGACATTTTTATTGCAGGTTGAGAAGAAGGGTATGCACGTGAATGATTCAAGCTCCAGNGGAGGAAGAAAGTGTAGAAGTGCTTGTGGTATACTTTGCTACGTTTATTGGGAATGCAAATAATCTTGATTAGGACTAGGTACCCAATAATGCAATAAACACAAAATCAAAAATTTAATCGAATTTACTATAAAATAATATGATTTCAAATTCTTGAAGAACTTATCAAAATGCATTTTTATGTTAGAATGCATTATTGTAGTTTTTACAGAATACTACATCATTTACATTCTCGTTGTAAACAAAATGTATTTTCAAATTGTTATTTGACTTCGGAATAATGTAGGAGGCTGGATCTGGAAATCAAAATCTATTCTCGTTATTTAAATTACAAATATATCTTCCAAAATCATATTTTCTTTCATCTCCAATAATCTTACATTTACAATGTTGTTCGATTTATTTGTAAGTTGTCTATTCTAAGGTATTTTTAACGTACAATTATAACCGTACATAATTTCTTTCGTTATGTAGATGTTAGTGACAATGAGTTTAACTTGGATAAATCCAACTTTATACATAAGATCATCTTGTTCTACAATTCAATCAAGAACATTCAATGCATTCTTGATTTATAATAACATTATAAAAACAAATTCTCAAATTACATTCTATTTTTCAAAATATATGGAGAAGATAGCCTTAATAAATTTGATAGAATGAAGAACTTGTAACTAAAACCTATTATTTATATTGAAGATTAAGGAAACCAAACAAATATTTTCTAATTATTATTTCTACTCAAATTTATAATTAATCATATCAATATTTATATTCATTTAATTTATCGAGAATTCTTGGATCAATCATTTTCAATATATATCGGATCAATGCTTATACATTATTTATCGATCGATCACCTCAAATATTTACCGGTCATTATTTTTATCTCATAATAATAATATGGAGCTTCGTGTAGCGATATAATAAGTCACTGCACACGAGGTATTTTAACAATATATTGACATGTCAGAGCCAAAATACATATCTTTCTATAAAAAATATATTAAGATGATTATCCTGACAAAAAACATTTTTTGTTCTAGCAAAATCCACAACCCGTTGGATAATTACAGAGCGAGATGGAACGTAAATCTTCGAACAAATGCTGTCAAAATAGAAGTCCCACGCCAGACGATGATTAGTGATTACCGGAATTATTGCTGCTACCACGTGATACAGAAACTGAACTTGTTGTTAGAAATAAACCAACAAAAGAACAGAGTTTTTACGAGGAAAACCTCAATAGAGGAAAAACCTCGAGTGGTATCTCGCCACACTAGGTAAACATTCAATTCCTTATGATGATTACAGAATATAATGAGCTTACACCAATCCTCAAAGCTTCTAACACAATCACTATTCCCTCCGTCCAATACCTCAGAATCCCACAAAGGTTCGTCGGAAAATCAGAGAATAACAGGATAACATATGATCATCAACATAAGAAGAAAATCCCACCGATAAATACCACAAAGAGAGGTTAATCGGATATCTGTTGTGCAGCCCCCTTTTTCTACTTAGCCAAACTACCGCTGCTCGTATGGAATTATGTTATCTTTGGGCCATTAAACAATGCTGGAACATGAGCCACCTGAAACAAGTCCAAATATTAAACAAATGAAGAATAATTTAATTTGGCCCACAATTCTCCCCCTCCAACATTGTTTCCTTCATTTTCATCATAGGCGCACATCCACCAATCCTGCTCCTAAATAGCAGAATTGATGTTTCTTTCCTGGCATAACTTTTGTCATCATGTCTCCAACATTGTCTTCACTAGCCACTTTATCAATGACCACTTCCTTGCCCATGGCTAGATCTCTAACCATATTGTTGTGGTTCGAAATTTAGGGGTATCGACAGTCATCCGGTTCGTTGCAAAACGAACTCGGTTATAATTTATTTAATGTGTGTATGACGATTATAAATCAAATGCAAAAGAGACAATGCAGTTTTAGAATGGAAAACCTCAAAGCTGAGGAAAAAACCACTTGACTAAGAGTTGGAAATGCCCTTAGTCGATTCAATAAATAAGGTACTAATCACAAATACCATGTTTGTTCTTTAGACAACAAATGAGAAGAAAACTTATTGAAAATAAATCGATAGAAGGCTAAGTCAGAAAACTTGCAAGGAGGATCGGAAGAGGATCCTTTTCTTCGCATCTCAAGTGTCCTTTTTATATGCCTACTGTGTTGCGTGAACAGTAAGGTGTCGTTTTGTGCTTGTCCTCTGCGGTTAGGTCGGCTTGTGTCAGGCGGAACAGCCGTCGGGCATGGCTTCATAAGGCTGCACGGCGCTAGGCCTTTCGGTGCTGGTAGCCGGCTATCTCCATGCTAAGGGAGGCTCGTATGACTTCGCCGGACCACGCATATGACAGGATTGTCGGAGGTTGTCGTCGTATGTTGAGAGATATGGATGGCCCGAAGCAGGGCCTGTGAAGTGTGGACCGATCGGTCCTGGTGCGCGGGAGAGAGATGGGCCCTACCGATCGAGAACGATCGATATGAACGGGCGATCGGGCCCACCTAGCCTGGTTGGGCCGTTCATTCACATGGGCCGGGTCTGAGCCTCCAAGTTCGGTTTATGTTACTTGGACTAATCTGATCGAGCTTGGCTCTGATCAGGTTCGAGGTACCGGGGATCTCATCACATATGATATAGAGTGTCAACATGTTTAGTTTGTGAATGAAACATAGGGTTCTTGCTAAAGGCTAGTCCACATGTGTTTAGTCCGTGAAGTTGACTTTCTGCTATCAATCTCTCCATCCATATCAGCATTCGAGAAAAGAGTATGAATAAAACTTCAACATTTAAAGCGAAGTCTATGATTCTTAGTTCCATTCAAATACTGCATTATCTATTTTACAGCATTCCAATGTTCCTTTTCAGGTTCAATCATAAATTTGCTAACACTTGTCGCTAATGAGATGTCCGGATGTGTACTTACCATTAAGTACATTAAACTTCCGACAACAGATGAATAAGGGACATTACTCATGTATATGCTTTCTTCCTCTGTCTTGGGAGACTGGTTCATTATTACTTTGAAGTGTGCACCAAGGGGTGACATAACTGGTTTGCAATAAGCCATATTGAATTTTTCAAGTATATTTTTTGAGAAATTGTAAGAGTTTTCGCCTTCCTGTTCCTCTCCATGGTCATTCCAAGTATTTTCTTTGCCTCCCCGAGATCTTTCATTTCAAAGGATCTGCCCATCTCCGTTTTTAGTTGCTTGATCAACTTCAAGTTAGAACTTACCAACAACATGTCATCAACATATAACAAAAGAATCAGAAATTTTCCGGGAGAAAACATTTTGAAAAATACACAATGATCTCCTTCATTTCTATTATAGCCAGCAAAATGCATAAAGGAATCAAACTTTGTGTACCATTGTCTTGGAACTTGCTTCAATCCATACAAACTGCTCTTTAATTTGCATACCTTTTGTTCATGTCCCTACATCACAAAACCTTCAATTTATTTCATGTAGATATCTTCCATCAGATTACCATGCAAAAACGTTGTCTTTATGTCCAACTGATGTAGCTCCAAATCATAATGAGCAGTCATGGCCAACACAATTCGAATTGTGCTCATTTTAACTACTGGCGAAAAAATTTCATCAAAATATACTCATTCTTTCTGTCGGTAGCCTTTCACAACTACTTTTGCTTTATATCTGAATGATCCATCAGAGTTCTCCTTGAGCTTATAAATCCACCTGTTTTCCAATGGTATCTTACCTTTCGGCAATGTAACAAGCTCATAAGTATGATTTTGTTTCATGGATTCCATTTCCTCTTCATTGCAGATAAACACTTCACCTGCTTGGTTTATTTCATCGCTTCCTTGTAGTTTTCTGGTTCTCCTGATTCTGTGAGTAATGCATATTCACTTTCAGGATATCTCATAGAAGAGACTCTTACACGTGTAGATCTTCTCCGAAGCTGGGGTTAGAAACAATATCTGGTACATTATTCGACTCCCCCTCAAACTGTGTATCTTCAGCTTCCACATGAGGTGATGACTCATTTTCAGCATTCAAATCTACTCTGAATTCTTGTTCCTTCTGTTTCAATGGGATATCAAGAATAGTTTGATTCTCAAAAAACTTAGTATCACGAGATCTGACAACTCTTTTTGATGTAGGGTCCCAAAATATGTATCTTAATTCTTGATCTCCATATCCAATAAAAATACAAGGAAAAACATATTCATCTAACTTGTGCCGGTGTTCCTTTTTTATCAACACTAGAGCTTTACATTCAAAACTCTTTAAATAGATGTATTTAGGATCCTTTCCGGTCCATCTTCTCTCAGGAACATCCATAGATAAAGCTGTTTTTGGTGATCTATTTGACAGATAACAACCTGTAAAAAAAGCTTCTCTCCAAAACATTTTCAGCAAATGAGCTGACTTAAGCATCAATCTCACCTTGCCCATTAACGTTCTATTCAATCTTTCTACAATACCATTGTGCTGAGGTGTACCAAGAGTAGTCTTGAAGTGTTTAATTCCATGTTGATTTGTATATTCTTTGAAAGCATCTGAACAATATTCACCACCATTCTCTGTTAGAATAGATTTTAGAGGTTTTCCAGTGTAACGTTCCACCATCTTGTGAAAAATTTGAAATAGATTGAAAGCTTCACTCTTATTCGTCATCAAATACACTCAAGTCTTTCTTGTTTCATCATCAACAAAAGTTATATAATATTTCTTCCCTCATCCAATAACCACCTCTACTTTATCAACATCAGAAAAGACTCTTTCTAAATGAATTTCTTTCTTACTTACACTCGTTTTGAAAGTGACTCGGTGATGCTTTCCATATATACAATCCTCACAAATCATATGCTCTTGATTTGTGCATTTATCTATCAAATTCAGATTCATCAATTCTTGCAAACCACCATAACTAAAATAACCCAAACGTTTGTGTTATATGGAAAACCTACCATTTTTCTCTGTAACAACAAAAACTTCCCCATTTAAAGACTGAAGAGATGTTCTATAAAGAATGTTTATCAATATTCATCTAGCTAGAACAAGAGAGCTATTTATGAGTTTCCATTTTCCGCCTCCATTTGTGCTATAACAACCGTCTCTATCAAGTTGATTAACAGTCAACATATTTAATCTCAACCCCAGTACATGTCGAACATCCTTCAATGTCAATTTATACCATTGTCCAGTCATTACTTCGATATCACCTTTTCCTGTAATATCACACTTACTGTTATTGCCCATTTTTACATGTTCGAAATTTCCAGATTGATATAGAGTAAAGAGATCTTTATTCGCAGTAGCATGAAAGGAAGCCGCGGCATTAATAATTCATTCCTTTAATAGATCCCTTGATTTCTCCGCTACTTGAATATCCAATGCATCTTCTTGAATAAGTAGCAATTCCTCTTCAGAGGTAGCAGCAACTGATTCCTTGTCAAAAGTATCATTACTTTCTTCATTTTTCCATAGCCAATATCGACAATCCTTTTTCAAGTGTCCTTTCTTTCAACAATGGTAGCAACTTCTTGTTTCCTTATCATTGTATTGTCCTTTGTCTTTGTTTTTTCCTCTATCCTTTGATTTATTTTTCCCTTTACTTTTTCCTCTGTAATTTGAGCCTCGAAAATTTGACCTTCCACGATTATTTTTCTCCGAAACAGCAATATATTTTTGCTCAGAAATGCCTGATAACCTTCGTAACTCTTCTTGAAGTAAACAATCCTTCACTGAGTTAAGATATATTTTTCCCGTCTACGTTGAATTGTTCAAAGTTATTACCAAAGTATCCCAACTATCCGGTAAAGAATCCAATAGTTGAATAGCCCGCATCTCATCATATTCATTCATCTCAGCTGCTATTTGCAAATTACATATTTCCTAAAATTTATTTAAGTACTCTGACATTGAGTCTCCATCTTTGTACTTAAGTCGAGACATTCTTTTGTAAAACATCATTTTGCTTTGAATATGTTGTGGCTGCAAAAGAGTCTCTAAGCGCTTCCACAAGACTTTGGCATTATCATCTTCTGCAATATGATGATACAAATAGTTATCAATCCACAATTGCATGTGAACAACAACATTTAAATGAGATTTTACCCAATTTGCATATGAGATGCTAGCATCAACTTTTTCATCACCATGTTCAACAGGATCCCATAAGTCCTTGCATATCAATATGGCATACATCTTTGGCTTCCATTTAGTGTAATTCATTGCTGTTAACTTGCTCATACTAGATGCCGTTTCATCCATAATTCCAACCTCGCTCCGATACCAGATTGTTAGAAATAAACCAACAAAAGAACATGTTTTACGAGGAAAACCTCAATACAGGAAAAACCTCGAGTGCTATCTTGCCACACTAAGCAAATATTTCATTCCTTATGATGATTACATAATACAATAAGTTTACACCAATCCTCAAAGCTTCTAACACAACCACTGTTCCCTCTATCCAATACCTCAAAATCACACAAAGGTTCACCGGAAAATCAGAGAATAACATATGATCATCAACATAAGAAGAAAATCCCACCGATAAATACCACAAAGAGAGGTTAATAGGATATCTGATGTGCTGTCCCTTTTTCTGCTTAGCTAAACTACCGTTGCTCGTATGGAATTATGTTATGTTTGGGCCATCAAACAATGCTAGAACATGGGCTACCTGAAACAAGCCCAAATATTAAACAAAGAAAGAATAACTTAATTTGGCTCACAACTGTCCGAGTTTCGTAACGATCACATACACTTAATTTATAATTTATATTTTAGGATCAATTCATTACTTCAAGTTATGCTGATATTTAACCTATATCATATTCATATTCTCAAAACGATTGTTTTTTCATCAATGATGTTTGTTAACTGTAAAGTTTTGTTCCGAGAGATACTGTCTTAAAGATAGCACAATATTTTAAAGTTGTAGTGAGTAATTTTGAAAGGTAAAAGAACCCTTTAAAGAAGGGTGAATTGGGTAATTGATGGTCTCCGTTTTAATGATTTGATTTTTTACTAAACTAAACTATTATTTTTTAAAAAAATAAATTAAATACATTAATTTAATCTAATCTGCCATGAAAGCCTCTTCCTTTATGCTATTTCTTGTTTTTGGGATTCTAAATAGTAGATTTTCAAAGCATTGGGAAGGTAAGACAGCAAAAACTCAATCAAATTAAAACTCCAAAGACCCACATTCACTACGGCCAAACCGTTGCCGATTTCTACCATTTTCAGGCCAACTTCCACCGCTGCAAATTCGCTAATTACCCACTCCAGTAAGCTGGACATCCTCCAGGAGTTGTACAAAATCTGAAAGAAAACCTTCATCTGAAGAAAAAACAGGCAAGAAACCGTGAGAACTTGACAAACCATGAGAAAGCATGTGGAGCTACTGATCTGATCCCTTCTTTATCTTCATCGAGAATTCTGATAAAGATGTTGGCTGCCGGAAGAATAAGGCAGATAAAAGCGCTCCCAAAAATGTAGAGACCGGCTTATTCTTCAGGCACCTGAAATTGTGTATGGTCTTTACATTTTGTTTATCTGGTTAGCCGTCTCTACACCTGAAATTTCCGGCACCTGAAATTGCGTTAGGAATTCTTATAAACTGAATTCCCAACACAATTCTCGATGAGTAAAAGTTAGCCGGAAAAAAAAATTGTAGATAATGTAGAGGTAGACAGCTGAGAAGATGACGAATCCGAAGTATTTGAAGGTTACTAGTGGGGAGGATTAGTGCGGATACAAGCGAGTTGAGATGAGGGGTTGTGAAGAAACCACGGCTGCGGACCGGAGGTTTTACTACAACGTCGGGAGGTGATCAAACTCCGGCGTACATTTTTATTGCAGGTTGAGAAGAAGGGTATGCACGTGAATGATTCAAGCTCCAGCTGGACAAGCGGTGCTGTTTTGACTAAGATGCTATGACAGGTGTAAGATGGCAGTAGTTGAGATTATTATTTTTAATAGAAACCAAATTATTTATAATATTTTTTTTAAAAAAAAAAACAGTTCGATTTCAATCATTATAGAAATCGAGTTATCGCACCCAACGAATCTGACATCTGTCCATCACTCCAATATTACAAATAATAAAAAAATTCGTGCTACAGTAACAGTGTTGCAAAAAATTTCCCCAAAAATACAATCATTTGAATAAACAAATTTGTAGTGAATCTACAGAGCCACTAAATTAAATTATTCAGGTTTCTGAATACAACACAAGTTTCTAGAGATAAAGAACAGATAGCTTGGCGTTTGCAGGTCCTGTCCAGTCAAAACAGTGTCATATTTGTCCATCAACGCCTCTTGTCATTCTCACACGAATTCATACCAACACGCCTCTTTATAGCTTATTTTTTCATTTTTTTCCAAATCTTGTCCATATTTAATTTCCCACCTTTGAAACTATACGTAATTTATTGCTCCAAAATAATCGATTTGGAACCTAGTGTTTTTTGTTACACTTGGAGTTGATTTGAGGTTCAATTGGATTGAAATTTATGGCATTAAAGTCCAATGTAATGTATACGAGTGAATAGAGTAACATAATACACTCATCTTATATTTCCAATGTGGGACATTTGTCTCTATGGTTAAACATAGTTGTTATGAACTCAAATTTGATCCGAGCTCAAATCGATTTGAAAAAATGTAGTTCAAACTTGAGCTTTGAGTTAATCAATTCAGTTTGTTTGCAAGCTTAGACAAATTTTATCCATAAAATTTCATTTTTTTCGCATTGGAAACCCTAGTTGCCTAGGTGATTAGAGATTGATAAATCTTAAATGTTTAAGAATTAAATTAACTAAAACCCGAGCTACTTTATATGTAGCTCATCCTGTAAAAAACTATATGCCATTGAAGTCATTATGGCGCGATAATTAAAACCCTCAAAAAAATTGGAACTAAAGTGTTGTTTTCAATAAACGTGGGAAATCTCTTTCTTAATGGTTTGATAATTTTATTGTAATGGGGGATGTCTTTGAACCAAACAACATCACAAAGACATTATTGTTAGCTGTCCCATGCACGATATAAATAAATATTAAAGTATTTGTTTTGCCTAGTCTTTTCCACTGTTTTTTCTCCTTTTATCTTGTCTAAATTTGATGCATCAACAAGCCTTATCGTTCATAAGTTCTCTCTCTATTTAAATCATTGAAAATTGCACTAATCTTTCTCAGTTCTCATTCATTCAACCACGAAAATGACAGTAGCAGGAAGCTCAATTTTCGGAGTTCGAAGATTGAAGAAGAACTGGTCTGTGAAGGGGATGAGAGAGCGCAAAGCGCGTCTTTATATTATGTGGAGATGCGCTGTTCTTCTTCTCTGCTGGAACGAATGATACTGCTTTCTTCATCATGTGTACGTACAGTTTAGGAGAAGAAGAAAATACAGAGAGCAAAAGGAGGTTTTTCGATCAATCCTTTTTTATTTGCATCTCTGTATCGTTAAGAGTTATTAGTATAGAATAATGTCATTTTTGTGTCTTTCCATACTTAGTCTCAAGAGATCTAATATTTTTTTCTTGCTAGCTGTTAGAGTCGTGAATTAAAAAACTTAAAAGTTAATTATTGAAGTGTATATTCAGTATTATAAACCAAATTTAATATGAGAAATTAAATGCTAGAACCTTTAAAAATTAAATGTATGAAAATTGGGTTTCTTAAAAATGATTTTATAGAAACAAATTTCTTATTCCTACAATCAAGTGGTTGGTTTCAACTACTAATCATTTGCTTCGTTGCATGGAGACTTTTGTCGTGAGCAATAATTTCATGGGTGAGGTAGACATGGAAATGATAATTATAATATATATTATCATTGTTATATATTAAAATCTATACTTTACAATAATTCAAACCCAAAAGTTGAATTCGAGTGAAACCCGAATCTCAATTGAATCGAATATCCGATATGTTATCCCATGATCAAATATTCACACAAAAAACGAAGAGTATTAAATACAATACCTACAAAAACAAGGCAGAAAAGAGATCTAACATAATCAAATCCAATTGAGTGTATTTAAGGACATTGATTGTATGACTTCTTAGTTTTCCAAATAGAACTAGTCTTAATCCATTTCGAAATAGAAATAGTCTTCGAAAATTCAAAGATCCATGACAAATTGTTGTTATAGTTACCGCTTTCTCCCTTTTACAATGTCAACTATATTTTAATCATGATTAGTGTGACATGTAAATTTGGTTTTCTTCAGTGTTTTAAATTTTCGGTATACCCGAAATTTTGGACTTGTCGGATTCGGTCGGTATTTTGGCAAAATACCGATGGATACGAGTTTTTCGGGTTGGATCGAGTTTTGCGGGTTGGGTCGGATTTGCGTGTAGGGTCGGGTTTTATATTACAAAAATAAAATATGAATATTTTATAATTAAATTTACTTTAATATTCCGGTATATATCTAGTATACCCGAAACATATCCAGTATACCGATCCAATGAGCTTGTGCGGTATACCGGCCGGTAACGGTTTTTAAAACATTGGTTCTCTTTATGATTCTTTCAATTTTGATTAATAAAAAACTATGATTATTGGAATTGTATTCCCAAAATATTAAGATAATAAAACCAGTCCACATACTATGTACATTTTGGTAAAAAGCTAAACCTCAAAATTTAGTATTTATGACATAATTGGATCCGAATATTTTCAATTTTACAAATTGAGATTATCATAAATAATTGAACGATTTTGCTACTTTAGGAATCTAATTTATCAAATATTGCAAACTTAGATAATGAAGTTTGTCAAACTCTTAAAGTTTAGGATTAAATATACGTTACAGATTATGAGAATCAAATTTACCAAAACTTTAATATCTTAGATAATCTAGTCATCATTTCTCATTTGATTAACCCAATCACATATGTTTGAAAGAACAATTGTATCCAAAATCATTCAAATGCTAATGAAAATATTAAAATTGATAATAATACTATATTTATGTAGGAATTTGCATTTTTAGATGATGATTTAGGGATATAAATTACCAATTTAAACAAAACTATTAAATTTTCAATTATTTTATATTTTCCAATTAAATTATGATTGACAATTGACGTGGGGAGAAAGTAAATTGGAAAATAGAATATTCGCCTACCCGGTCCGGAGTTTCGTGTACGGTGTTCGCCTGCTAAAGCTCAAGATTTCCCGCATCCATTTCGCTTCGGAAAGCTCCAGCAGACATAACTACGAAGTTTGGGTATAATCAACCATGGCGACGCCTGATATTTTCACGACTGAACAAGATCGTCTGATGTACACATCGCTTTTTGATAACCCAAGAGGTATGGTTTGTTTTGTTTTTTTCTTTTAATGAATCTTTTGTTTTCGAAATCTTGATGATTTATCAAAATACTGAGATTATTGGGTGGTTTTCGGTCTAGTTTGAGAATCAATTTTGGTATATTAATTTCTGAATTTGATGCAGAGGATAATTTGAAGTCTCGGGGAACGCTGATTGAGAAGAAGCTGGATTATCTTGAAAGTTTGGCGGGAAATGTATTATGAATGCATTTATTCATCATATTTTCCTGGGATTTATGATAGGAAAGGGCAAGATCTGTTGATTTTTTCAAGATTTTTTACGGTTTACTTGTTCATTATTTGGGAATCAGTTCATTAAAGTTTTATATTTTGAAAGATGCAAATTTGGTCATCCTTAGTGAATTTAAATCCAAGTACCATTCAGCTACTTGACAATTTGAGTTCTTGAAATTAGTATTATGTTCTAGTGTTTATTGTATCTGGTTTCGTGGTTGTGTTTGATTCAATGAAGTTTACGTTTATATTGGCGATTCCTTTCTTGATTGAACAGACTATAGCTTTTTGAACTGTTAATTTCATTAAAGTTTTTTAGTATTGTTCTACCTTATCTTTAGTGGCCAAATTTCTAATGGTTTCAAGCGTCATGCTATTTAGGTTAGCAACAGAAGAGCCCGGAGATGGTTAAATGATAGGATATTGATGGAGCTTGTTCCTCGTCTGAATGCTGAAGAAATTAGGGGTTTGTTTGCTCCTCCGCCATGGGGTAAGCTTTTAATTATATCTTTACAAAGGATAACTACATATATAAAATTTGTTCATAGTATTGCAAGTTATTGTCAAGCAGGTGAAGAAGTCCCTCAATCTCCATTCACAATGACAAATACGGTGGACTGGGATAAGTTCAGGAGCATAGACATGGACAAGGAGGTTTTCTACACTAAAAACTTTCTTCTAATTCTGAATTTAAATAATTGGAAATGAGTGAAGTGTTGTTTGCATTTGATCTGTCTTATTTTAAAATTCTGGCGTTTGTATTCAATCAGGCATCCCTTATTCAGTCCATGGAGATCCCTTCTACAAAGCATCGATATCATTTAAACGCAGACAAAGTTTGTGTACTGAAGGCATGGCATCGAATAGAAACTAGAACTAGAGATGTGATTCGACGATGTTATCTTTCAGATGTGCTTAGTGGATACGAGGTACCCCATATTTATCCTTCAAATGTGCATCAACATTGGAATCTTGCTTAGCTTTATCGTTTTTCTTGTCTGAAATATAGAAGTATGATACAAAGGACTGTTGCTTTTTTGCTTAGACATTAGAAAAACAGCTTAAATGTAGAAAAAGAAAGGGTATTTTTTTCCAGAATTTCACATCTTCTAGAACTGAAATTTGACTACGCACATCACTCTCGAAAAATTCTTCAGGAATGTGTACGCTCGTTTGTTATGAATAGTGGTGACGAAAACACAATGGAACTCGAAATTCAAGATCCTTTCAATCGCTTGCTATTACATGGTGTTTGTGAGGTTGCTATATCTTGTTAGAATGTGATTCCGATTTCCATTTCATCATATCATCATAATCGTGCTGATTGTCTAATCGAACTGAACTGTGGTTTTATGCAGTTCTACAACTTGGTATCATCCACAGAAGCACAATCTAAAGCCACTGGATGTGTGAAGACAACAATAATTAAAAAAAAGCACGAGTTGGGTACTTTAGAGGTTCCTCCAATTACACTTTGCAACTTCCTGAAATTGGCAAAAGCAGGATGTTGGTGACAAGTTCACTGATGTACAGTAAGTATGTTGTATTAATAGTGTCTAAATTCGCACTTTGTAGGCAGTAGAAATGCCTCATTAATTCACTTGGCTAAATGATACTTGGCCGTTGCTGTTGTTTATTTACATTCTGCGTCTATGGCTTCTATTTCCTTGTGAACAATAATGAATGAATTGCTATTTAACGATTGCTATTTGACTCTTGTACCCTTGTCACCTCGCTTCCTATCTTTAGATTGAACACTAACACTAGTTTTTAAATTTCTCAATGAAAATATGATTGATTAGGTTTATAGGAGTGAAAATATCATTATATATTTGCGTTTCAAATTTTGATTATGAAATATCAACAAAATATGAGTTGTTTCATCGATAAATTATCTTTAATATAGATTTCAAATTTTCCATAATTTAAGAGAATGATTTATAAATAATGAAATTTAATTTAACAAAAATTATTATAATTTTTTGAATTTAATGATATTTTAGTATTTTTGAAATAAAATTGATAATATATTAAATTTGAATAACTTAATTTCAAATATAAATTGAAACACTAAAATTGATTATAAGCAAATATGAAAGACAAAACTAAGATTTTTCCAATATTTAAATATGTAACATGTGCTATATGTATCATATTTATGAATCTATGAGAAACATTATACCTATGTTACAAGAATTCTTAATTTTTATATAAATATACTAATCATATTTTTTAGTATTCACGATTTTCTTTCAATTCTTAATTCATATTAAGTAAAATGTAAAATTGAAAAAAATCAAAAACCAAATAAAAAATCATTTATTTTCCATTGTAAATTAAGTATTATGTTAGAAACTTGATAGGTTATATAATTTTGATTGAATTAATTATTTTTTCTTGATTTTATATTTGAGCAAACTTTTAATCTTTTAAGTTTTATGATAAAACATTATTATTATTTGTTAATGATTAAAATATATTTTATTAATAAATACGATTATTTTAAGTTATAAAAAATTATAAATTATATAACTATTATAATTATAAAATTTACGAATGTTTAAGAATGTATTGGAATTTAAGTAATATGTACATACTAATGCCTCTTATTAGAATTTTCCCATAATCAGATAGCCTAAGTTATCTACATAAATATCTATACTATACATCCTCTTTTCTGATCCTAAAACCTCCTAATTTCCCGAGTTTCTCAACTTCACTCCCTAAAATCTCCACCTTGTCAACGATATCAAACAGCAAAAAACAGAAGCTTAAAAAATTGGTGTCATTCTCCTGAGGACTGAAGTTAAATTTCAGATCCTGTAGCTTTGGGTTGACTTCACAAATCTCCATTTCTTCAATGCTTCGTCCAAGTTGCTTCAGAGTCCAACCAACTGAAACAACGTAATTCTCAATCATCCCCTTCATTTCTTCCCTCTTTGTTAATGGCGGCTAATAATACAAAACAAGAATTAGCAAAATGGCGGGCTGTAAATCAGAGTAAATATTAAGTACCTGGTTTTGTGATTGAAGACAAAGCTTCAAAGAAAGAATTGTTGCAGCAAGTTCTGTAAGATGATCTCCAATCTTGAGGTAATTTTCCCATGGATATTTGAACCCAAATTTGCCATGCCACGCTTCCCATTTAGCGTCATTTGCCTGTAAGATGAAAAGCTGTTGGTTTCTGAACTTTTACAGTACCTTGAAGGGATGAATAAATAAATTACCAGTGATTCGTCTTTGATTTTAGAGTGGAGAACAGATTTGCATGCTTCGGACCACTCTTCTTTAACTGGATTTTCATCCCCAATTTCGAAGAACTCATCTAAGCATCCTAACAACGTAATTTCACATCAAATTCAAAATTCTAGGGCTTCAAAAATCGAATTGGTACTGGTACACTCACCTTGGAGAGAATCAGCGAGTTTCTGGAATTTAGCGGCGGTGGAGTGGTGGAGATCGTGGCTTGCCCAGATTGGGTAAATAACGAAGCTGACTAAGATGCATATAGCGAATCCGATTCCGATGTTGGCTAGACGATCACGCGCGATTTCTATAACATTTTGAGCACGGACGCCGAGAACCACCACCATGTTAAATGTAAGAATGAATATCCTGAATCCATATTCATACCGCCGCCTCATCGCCGGTATCTGGGCCATATATGTCGCCGTCGCACCTTAACATTTTTTTCGGTAAAAATATATTTAAGAAAAAAAACATCTAAAATAAAAGCGATATGCACTTCTTTGATTACACGTTTTTCATCTTTTGTATATGTTACTTTTGATTGAACATATTTTCGCATGATACAAATTATAATGACCAGTCTCCGAGCATAATCAATTTCAAACTATTACGAAATTATTCGTTTTTTTGTTGTCTCATAAATCCCACAATTCAGTCATCATAGGAAATTCATACAATTCTTGTTTGGAAATATTTTTAACTAATTATAAAAAAATGAGAAAATAATGTATTCACTCGTTAAATTTGTAATAACATATTTTGTTTTCAAATTAAAATTGATCATCAAATTGAGAAAATCGATTTCTTAAATTTGATTTTGATCGAAAACATTATTTTTTAAAATTGAAATCAAATATATAATAGAAATTAAATTTTAGGGATTGATTTTTCCACAATCAAATTTGTTAACATTTTAAGTCTCTTTAAATGTATAAATGTATAATTAAAGTTTAAGAATCAAATTAAAAAAAAAACAAAATATTTGGGACAAAATATGCTATTTTCTAATCCCAAAACAGATCAACATAAAAAAAAAAAAACGAAAATTGCATTAAACTTACTGAATATAATTTGTGAAGAAACAATGATAATAGGTTTGAAAGTTGGTTCCATTCTGTCAGCCAAAATAGCTACAAAACTTGCAAAAACTCCACCAAAAAACGTTCCCATTCCTCTGTTTATCCCTTTCCCCAAAGTTGCACCTGCATCCATTCTATTGTGTTATTCCTTACTCTTATACGTCCACAAAAAGAGATTAAAAACCTGCATAGAATTCGAACATGACTACAACAGTCATGATCGCCCAAATAACATTCTCTCCCATTTGCTGGAACATCGGATTTACGACATAAAGCAACGAAACAAGAACCAGTGCGATCGCTGCTTTCATACTGTGGATCACTCGCTTATTATCATTCAGTTTGCACCTTATCGAGATGACTAAAGAACCATGTTTTTCGTCGCTTCGAATCTCTTCTTTCACACTCATGTTGATGAAGAAGAAGTGATTTTAAACAAAGGAGTGATTCAAACTTAAGGACTGATCAACATCAAAAGCTGATGGGCTCATTTGTTAGTGTGTTACTTGTATTTATAGACTAGTTAATTAAGCTTATATTTTAATTTATCCTTGCTTTATTTGATTTTTATGAATATTTGTCTTTTACTAGTGAAATTATGACATACATAAATATAACATATAAAAGAGAGAAAATGAAGTACGAATGTAGTTGAGATGGTCTAAAATATCTATTTGGTCCCTAGAGATCCACTAGGGATTTGCAACGGATGGATCAAACCCGAAAGATTCAGTTTTGGTACGGGCCTTCAAAATTTGGTCTCAGGTCGGGTTTGTCTTTATTTTCTTTTCTAATATTTATTTGGCGGTATCTCGACTTATGCATAAACAACTCAAGATCTAAGTAATGCGTATTTAATTGGATCGGATTGTGCATTCAACCGAAACAAGAGCAATATTCTATTTGGATCACATAGATTCCAATATTCGGACCATATGCCTGTTATTTCAAACCTAACAATTAATATTATTTTAGCAAGTGGAGTTTGGACTTGGGAGTTGGGATTGACAACTCTGTTTTTTCATTTATTTATACCTTTTTTAAGTTTGTGTGGTGGTCAAATACTAAATTTTTGGGATTTGTTTTGCTAAAACATACCAAGTATGAGGTATGATTTGCTATTTTCATATTTTCAGGATTACAGTTGTCACAATCATAAAACTTTAGTAACTAAAATTGTCAAAACCATGAAAGTATGATACCAAATTTGTGTATCGCCAAAGAATAATGTGATTTTTAATAGAAATGGGGTGAATCATGTCATAATCTTTTGTGTTTCCCAATTAGAATTGCACTCTAACAACCCTACAATTACCCCCAATAACAACAGTGAATTTTGGTTGGATTAGATTGCACCAGTTCCAAAGTTTCTCCAATTCATGTGTTTGTATCAATGTTCTCAAATGGAATGGTTTATTGACATGCAATTCTTATAGGATCATCAAATTATCGTTGAGTTACTACTGAATTGTTATTAGTATATTCTTTTAAAATAATGAAATTACAAATATTAATTCTTTGTATAGCCTATACTTTAATTTGAAAAAATGGACTCAAACGATCCATTGAACCGTTTATCCAATACATCAATCAATGGGTCTGATCGTCTAGCTAAAACGCAGTAGAGCGTGTCTCAAACCTTGACTTGTACATGTCAATGTTTTTAAAACCATAACATGAGTCGTATTGGTGGATCGAAAATATTAATGGTCGGAAATCCAAAGTTGTTTTAACATATTAACAATGTAAGAATTTATCACACTCAAAAGGATATTTGTCCAAAATAATTAAATGGAATAAATTTTAGATTAAAACATTAAAAAATAAGAAATCCATTAGACTATTAACTTGGTTTTGTATCATTTGATACATAAGAGTTTTTGTTTTAGATATAACTCGGATAGTTTAAGAGCCATCACCGAGTGACGATCCACCTTAGACAAATCATAACATCAATTGTAAACGGGAATTTATCAGGACTAAATCGACACTTCATAAAAAACTAATATGTGACATTTTCCTATGCTTGCCCCCGAGGAAATCCGACCCATTAGGAAGCTTGTTGGTGATAGAGAAGAAGTAAAATTGTGAGAGCTAACTTGAGAGTTCTATGTGCTTATATCAAAGAAGTTATACTGGTCGGTACCGCTCATGCATGTCTTGATCGGTATGAACATTTTTTTCGATATATCGTTGGTATACCGGTGATGTATCAGAATACCGATGTACCGGTCACAACCGATATTTATCGGTATGACTGATATACCACTGGTATGATTTTCATTTCAAAGTAGACAATATCGTTAAGTCCATTGATTTCCGATTTGATAGGAGATTCTATCAATCCTATAACCATGATTTCGTGATAACTATAAAATATATAAATTGGTGAAATGAAAATTTTTAATTGTTTATATAAATTTTGAATATATAGTGCAATGCTTCTTTTTAAGGATGAGAAAATGACATGACAAATGCGCGGTGACTTTCCACTTGTGGTATTAACTTTGTTGACTATTATTATTATTTATTTTAAACGACAATTGAACCATTTGTTCGAACATATTTTTAGTGAAAATAATATATTTTTTGGTTTGGTTCAAATAAAATGATATTTTATAGTATTTATGGTTCATTATGGTTTGAGTAATGATTCGCTGGTTTGATCTATCAAATCGGTTTAATAACATAGTGACAAACTATAAGAAAAGTCATGTTCACTAATAAATCCCTAAAACGATCAAACCAACCTTCAACTTCGAAAACATAGCTTCAATATCCTCCACAATAGATTGCCTTCCAATTCTACATTTTCTCATAGAAATTATAATTTAAATGGATACTCATATAAAGTTTTTAAGAACACATTTTAGAGCTATAAATGTGTAAATGCAACACAATTTTATTAAACCATTCTAATATATGTGACAAAATGGGATGTTACAATTAATGGTTTTTGCGAGTGTTAAAATCTATGTTATTAAATCGGTGTTTATTATTGAATTTGAAAATATCTCGTTCGTTAAGAATCAGGGTCAAATTGTAGTTCCAATCGGTTTGAACCGTAGAAACATAAAAATATCTTAATTAATTCATAATTTTTATAAGATTAATAAGTTATTTTCTTAGCTTCATAAAGTAAGTATGAGATACAATTCACATGATGAAACAACTCAAATGAGAAATTTTAAGATAGAATTGAAATTTTTTCATATAATATAGTATTTCACATAAGGTAAAATCATTACGCAATTTATTTGTTAAAGCTTTTGTAATTTAAGGGGTATTAGGGATAAATATATTAAATTTCTGTAACCAATGAAATATCAAAACATTGCAAATTCAGACACAATACTGTTGTCATAATTGATTCCACTTATCAAGTGCTTTGTAAGAAAATTAATAACACGTAAATTATATCTTGAAATATCTTTTATTTTCATTACTCCAAATCATTTTCAAAGGATAATCCATTATAATTTTTTAATTAATAGCTATTTGTCTATATCATTAATGGATTATTTCATAGTTATTTTGGCATTGTTATATCAACTAGTTATGAGTACTCTAAGGCCATTTGACATTTATTTGAATTAAAAATGTGTTACCTTTTACGTAATTAAAAATTACCGGTACACTAATATTCTAATATATCATCGGTATATAAAAAAATTGCTAGTACAGATGATGATTGGTACGAACAATATCGGCCACTACGACTTTATTGGTTAAAAATTTGATCACAAAACTATTAAAAATTGGTTGACCGATTAAAAATGATTTTTTCTAAGAAATTATTTTTAAAAATTCAAATTAAAAATATAAAAATTGATATTATATGTTTAAATATAATTAACCACGATTTAATCCCAATTCAACCTACCTTTGACACAACAAATTGGATGTCCGTACTATTTCAGTATTTTGAGAATATTTATTTTAACGTTGTGATTGCACATAATTATTGTATTTAACATCGTTGGTGGAATTGAAGAACAAAAAAAGTAGATTAATTGTGTGGCTGCAGATAAACTTGTCGTATTAATTTAGGTTTCTGTCACTGTCAACGTCAATCCGTGCACAACATCGTACTTCTAACTTGTCTATAAAAAATCTTAAATATAAATTGCATTTTTTATTTTAATGTTTAAATTACAATTTAAACACATCTTCAAATTTGGTTTTTTTTATTCATCTTTGGCTTTGTAATCAAGTCGATTCTAAATTATTGATATTTGGTTTGTAATTAGTGGAATTATAAAGTTTTACCGAATTATATGATATGAACATTCCTATATAACATATAAGGAGATACAATTATAAAATAAAATATTTGAATAAATTATTCTGTATATTATTTCTTCCATATTATAAATCAACTCAAATTTCATCACAATATAATGTGAAACAATTATATTTTTAACACATTTCATTAAGTCCAAATATCTGACAAATTGAGATTTAGATTTGAAATGAATTGAACTTTCTGTTATTGATAATCAAGATTTTGATCAAATCAACTCCTATACAATGTCAAAATTATAGAGTGATCAAAATAGATAAGACAATTGTGCTTTGGATTTATGGTTTGATCGGTCCAGCTGACTGATCTAAACTGATTCCAAAGAAGTATACCATACCAACTTTGATTGTTTATTTGCATAAAGTAAAAAAAAACAAACAAAATATTATTAAACAAGTATAGGGTAGGTGACGTATATCTTTATTGAGTTACACAACATTAAACCCATGGCATTATATATTTAAAAAAGCTTTTATCAATATCGTATTAAAAAAAGCAAAAGAAATTATCACAAGCTTTAATTTATCCCACTTAATTTTAACAATTAGTCAACGCAACTAAAAAAATATTATTCCTAGAAAAAAAACAAAACCCTAAATTATGCAAATCCGATCGAATTCACGATCCAACTCATTTAAATACATATCACATCATTTGTAATAGATTTTACCAATGGAATATTGTTGATTTTGTTAAGCAAATTCCCAGTCACAGACATCATTATTTCAATGTAAAATGCACATCATTTTCAGAACAAGTGCTTCAGGCATATATTTCCTAATTTTTGGACTATTATTTAAATGTCATTTAAATAAATACAATAAAACTCTATAAATTAAAAAGAAAAATGAAGGAGCATTACCTGTGAGAATATCTTAAATAAGCATCATAAGGGATGTTATTAACAAAACTAAGCAATATTTTAAAACAATTACAAAACTACTCATCTTTTAATATTTTATTATTATTATTTATTTTCTTCTTTTCTTTTATCATTTCAAATAATAATAATAAAATGAGAGGACCTATTAGCAATATTCGTTTATCTTTCTTATATTATATTATAAAAATAATTTACAATTCTTCCAATTTAATAAGTTTTATATTATTCATATTTTTTAGTACAAGTATCATGTATCCCAAATCTGACTATTATATTATAATTTTGATATAATAAAATAAACGATAGAATTTAGTTGTTATTTGTAATGTTATTTTGCTAATAAAACGAAAACAAAGAATTATAGAATAAATTATTAATTTTTATAATTATTAATAAACTTAGACCTGATCCTAAATATATAGGAGAAATAATAAGCAGAGACCATCCTGAGACCCAATTTCAAAAACCTAGATTCGAACGACTTAGTTTCTATCTATCGGGTTTCAGCTCGATCGTTAGACATCCCTATATTTTGGGGATATTTATTTGGCATAGAAAAATTAAGAAATAATATATTAATAAATATTATTAATGATAATAATATTAAAATCTAAATTGATGATGGGTCTTTTGATTTCTTTTTTTAAAATATCTTAAATAAACAAAATAAGAATCAAAATAAAATTAATAAAATATTAAAGAATTAACTAATGACTACTGTATTGTAGATTTAGTCCGAATCTATTTGGATTATTGACATAGTTATGTAATAATACTAAAAATATAATTTGCTAATGAAAATCAAATAAATAAATAAAATAAAGATTAGTAGTATTGTAATGATTTCAGAAAGATGTTTATTTACGTTATTGTAATGGTTTTGAAATGCCTTAGAATTGCATTTCAGTAACTCCATTTGCCAACTTATCCACATCCTCCTGTGAAAGTAAACTTCTTTTACCCAATGCACCATTCTTATCGTACGGCTGTGCCATCTTCTTCAGAAACTGCACAAACCGGTACCGAAATCGAACATTACGACAAAATACGGTAATAAACTTGAGTATTCATACCTCCCTAGCAATATGAACAGCCATGTCAGTGCTTAAGTTCAGGTGTGCATTGTGTAAATGCGATAATATCCAACTTGGAAGCTTCGAGCGTTTATCATGACGACTATATCTAAAGAATCGAATGTGTAATTCGGCTTCTGAAGAAAACAAAAATGTAATTTGGATGGAAAATAAACCTCTTGTCTGCAAAAATCATCATCCCGTAATCGGCTTTCGATCGGATAACTCGTCCAACGCATTGTGCAGCTTGACGCTGAACATTAACACACGAATATTTAATCAAAACCGAAATAAAGAACCATGATTTAGTTCTTCGAATAAAGTACCAGAGCATCAAAAGTTAAGAAATCTCCCTCTTTTATTTGAAAAATCTCACGTAGATACTCTAATCTTGCAAGCAATATTCTGCAACAAACCCCAAAGAAGAAATTCAGGATTCAATGGGCCATAAGAATGTCGTGTAGCCCAGTCCATAAGAGAAGTGAACCACATTGAAAAAGTCAAAGCAAGCTAATTACTCATGATATCACACTCATTATAAACTAAAATTTTTCTATGTGCACAACCGATGTAGAACAATATTTCAATAAGAACATTGTAAACTACGCATTTGAAAATTCTAACAATATAGAAATGAAGAGATGTGGCAACTGGCCTGCTCAATGTGTACTGGAATGGAACACCGAACATTATGACAAGTCGCCCATAATGTCGATCAAAGTCTATGCCTTCGGCTACTTTACCCCTGAAAAATCGAAAGAGTAAACCACTTTATGATGTTTGAACTTAATCATGTCGAATTACCTGGCGACTGAGAAAAAAACTGCACCTCTACCACAATCACAGGCTCTTCGATAATTGTCTAATGCTAGCGTAGTTTCGACGACATCCTGTGTCTCTATGAAAACAAGTTTATGCTGCATTATCTCCTGTAATAAAAGACAAGCTTAAATGAAAATAAAGATACATAATAAAATGACTGAAAAAAAGTTAACCTTCAAGATTCCTGATTCATGCCAACTATTAACAATTCCATCCATATAAGAATAGCTCACAAAGAAGCAAACAACTCCATCTGGAACTATCGAAACCATTTCAAGCAGAAGTTTTCCGTAATTTTTCTCTACACCGGGGTCACTTCTTAAATCATATTTAGTGCTAACAGGGAGTTGATCACTAAGATGAAAAATCGACAATATTAAGTATTTCGGATATCATAAGAGCAATGTTTTACCGTGAAAAAAATGCATAAGTAAAGAGTACAGTACCTTCCCCGAGTTAATACCATTGGGCATATACAGTCCCTCGTTAGTGACATTTTGAAGGTTCGGCTCACCACCGGATTGAAATTCAGAAGACGAGGATATAGATCAATGGGACTCAGTGTACCAGAAGTAATAACAACTGATTGAAACCGATCGAAAACAGGTTTTATGGCAAGGGAAGCATCATGACAACAAAGCTGCAAGTATTTAACAAGACATTATAATGAAGAAAGTTCAAGAAGTTTATCAACTCTCCTAAGTGTTAAACTATTACCTGGAGGACTGGATCGGGTATATGTGGCATTCGTTCATCAAAAGGTTCAATTATAATAGAAAAACCCCGAGTATAGGTTCCGACGAGCGTTGCTAAGTCACAAATAGCTTGGATGTTTAAAAAATCATCAGTATCCGTTATCTCCAATGTTAACATAAGAGAGTGAAGCCGATCATAACAGAATCTCAACATTTTTTGGTCTATTCCAACTTGTGCATTGATAGAAGCAACAAATGTTACTGGGCCCTCTTTTTCAACATTTTCAGTTTGAAGTCTTCCTTTAAGGTACTGGACCAATCTACGCAATACAGACAAGAAATGTTCTGCACGCCTTAAATTTCCAGGAACTGCTTCCTTCAGTATATCATCCGGGAGAGCAGGATTCGACAACCATGCATCTGCAACTGAATGAATGTGAAGAAAATCATTCTTAGATCAAATTATGTGAAAGTAACACACTTAGTTCACCGAATAATGAAAACATTAAACTTACTAGGTAGGTTTCCCCTCAGTGCCAACCCATCAACAAGCCGGTTGTACTCTGCATGCAGTCGACTAGCATCTGTGGCCTTTAACCTTCCTACCATATTAAATGAGGTTATGAAAAAAAATATTTATCAAATAGCAGTTTCTCTTCCTCAGTTTACAGATTAAAACAGATATCCAGATAGGCAAAGAGTAAATAAAGAGTCTAGCTTGGGACATTATAGCATTTGCATCAAGATATGACCAAAAAGACATACCTTTCGATCTCCTGAGACATCCTACTCAAGTTCCTTGATGCCCCTTCAAGTGTTTGCATCCTTACACTGACGCTGAGTGCCTCGATGCATACATTGTCAATATTATGAGCCTCGTCGAACACTACAACGGACTCTCTCTGCATCTCTTTCGATATGATTGAGGCAACCTTCGGATCAAGCAGGTACTGGTAACTGTATACAACCACATTTGCTAACTGAACCATGTGGCGTGCCAGAAAGTATGGACACCATCCCCTTTCTTTTCCAAGTGTCCTCAAATCCTGCGGTAACATAGATATAAAGACACCAGCATGAACAATTTCCAATTTTTTACAACCAAGACGCTAAATTGAATTCCTAAGGCAATGATCCCAAATAAAAGTAAGAAAAATAGTTCGAATGCCAAAAGATAAATACCTGCAAAGTGTAGACTCCAGGAGGCAAGAATGCATCAGAGCCGACATGTTCAAAATTTTCAAAAAAAGAACAGGTAGGAATGTTGGGGTTCTCGATAGCCATTGCTCTGACCCAACTCGCAGTGAGCTTTCTACAACCAGAATCGACCGAATCCCGATTCTCAGCTGATACAACGTTTGGATTCACGCACAAATTCTTCCTTGAAGAAAGACCTAGAGCAAGAATCCTGGCTGAATCTCCCAAATGCTTGACCTGATAAGCGTGCAAGAACTTCAACTCTGATAAAGTTTTCTCCATCTCATGTACAGTACGAGTGCAATAAAGAAGCTTCACTGGATTAGAGGGATTAGACAAAGTGTAACTTGTGATCAGTGAGAGAAGAGCAATGGTCTTTCCGGTGCCAGTCGGCATCTCGAGAAGGCAGTGTCCCTTTGCATCTAGGGCACGCTTGAGTTCTACCATGTACGAGTATTGCTCAGGGTAGATGTTGTCGTATGGGAAATATACCGTCACATCTTCGATTTTGAACTTCATAGTCGCGGCGACGGGAGCGGGCGTCGAACAAAAATACCAAAGCGAAGATGACCGTTGCGAGAGCTTCAGAATTGCAGTCTAGGCCCAATTTGTGTGCTTAAATCTATACTTCATTATTACAAAATGAAGTGATGGTATCTAATTTTTTTTAAAAAAAATCTAAATTTAAATAATATAATTGTTCTATTTTAAATTAAATAAATATTATTTTGGTTCTTCAAATTTTCTAAATTCTTAATTTTAATTACTTATCCAAAAACTACAAATTAAATATCTTAATTTTATAAATATATTTTCAATATCTTTAATTAAAGTTAATTTCATAGAATAATTTTCATATTCATGAATGTTTGCATACATGTAATGTACTGTTTTTACGAGATTTTTTGGGAAAAACGATGTCTTGCACCATACCGCTCAATATAAGATCATTGAGTCGATATATATGTTTTATCAGTTTTCAACTCTAAAATATAAAATTTTTGAGGTGTATAAAAATATTGATATTTAATTCTTCAATTTATGTGTTTATTGCAAGTTTATGGATTAGTAATTAAGCTAATTAAATAAATTGAATAATCACGAAATCTAAAAGGATTATAAATTTTTTTCTATAAGGATTCCTAATGATAGAGATATCGAACAATGACATAAAATATATTAAGTACCCGAATTTACAATGAGACAAAGTTGTAAATTTGGAATATTGAAAACTTGACGGCTAAAACTGAAATTTTTATCTATTCTAATTCGGAAAATGGCGGTCTTGGTCCCCAAATTTTGTTGATTTTGGCAAATTTGATCCATAAATTATTTTTTAGCTTATAGAATCCCCAAACTGCAATTAATTGGCAATATTTATCCCCATAGTTTGTAAAATTTGACAAATTCAATCCCCAAAGTTTATAATTAGTCTCCAAAGTTTAAAAAATGCAAAACAAGTCCTCATTATTTACGTTTGTGCATCGTCCATTCTAATTTTAATAACAATAACATCAAAAGATTATATACAATCAATCAAATTTTGCACAAACATTTATTAATATTTTACATACTTTATTAATAGAATGATATTTGCATTAAATTTGTTAACCGTAAAAAATATAAAGATACCCTTAAAAAATGCAATATCTTGTTCTATAATACTAGAGTTCTTGCATAGATGCAATGTGGTCTATTCTTTACCTTGATCTCACATAATCTTTTTACAAGACCATTAATCCATTGGATATCTTTTGATGCCATTAATATAATGTATCATATATACGATAAATATATTATATACAAACTATATTCATATAGATGTATATACATGAGTGATGTTTGTCAGTAGTCTTCGAACTTTATAATTGTGTAAAATCGATATTATAAAAGTTTATAAATTACATGAAAATTCCTCGAAATTGACATAATGTGTATTGTTGATCGACTTTTTAAAGTTGTAAACAACATCCATCAATGTTTAAGAAACATGTGATTAGCACTCAAAATTTTAAAATCATATATATTTGACAATAACACTCGTCAATATATTATATGTATCAATTTGTATTTAACATTTTAACATTAAAAGATGTAATGATTACGACTCAATAATAAATTGTCAAAATCACTCGTACAAATGATGTAAACCACTACTATTTGCTCGAGAGTCATTTTTAAATGATTTGAAATTTCAGATTCTAAGTACACAATTTTTAAACTTTAAAGATATTACATTTACACAATTTTAAAGATTTGATGACATCGTTGTGATTTTCTTAAATACGAAAGTACATATTCCATTTCACCAAAATATTTTTAAAAATTATTCAATAATCCCATTTTTCATAAAAGAACTAAACACATTGTAATTGGATTGTCATCTTTTACATGATTATCTTCACAAAAGTTAAGTTTTGTGAACTAAACTAACTCTTATAACTCCCACATAATCTCTTAACATAATGAATGTTGAGCTTGTTTTGCTTTTGACACAAGGGACAAAAGTTGTTATCTTATTACATGTAATAAAATTAAATGTGACACGTGTCGTTTAGCTGAGTATGCTAAAATTTGGTAGATGTAAGTCACCCAACTCACAGTACAAATTCCCCTACACCAAAATTTGGTGTTCATTCATCATTCATTTACAATTTACATGTGTTTGTTCAGTAGGGACCTTTATCAATATCATTTATTTCTTAGTACTTTCATCAAATGCCCATAACACAATAAACACTATGGCTGATATGGAATGCTTCAAAATACAAGATTCATTAATTTTTAGGAATCTAATTAGGGTACATTAAGGATTAAAGAATATAAATTATATTTGTTTATATTTTATTTGACATTCGAATAATATTTCAAATCATTTCAAAATCTAAATTTGTAACACCTTGTTGCATATAAGTGTAGTTTGTATTCTCCTATCACGGTTATTTTTTCTATCTGAAACATCTCAATGGTCATTGATCTATCATATCACCAACTTTCCGGTTACCAGATTTTGATCATATTTAATGATTAGGAAATGATTTTTATTTGTTGTTTATTGAGACAACTCAAAATATAGAAAATAGAAAGAACCACGGTGTCGAAAGGATAAACTCTGCGGCCAATTGATTAATAAATAAATGGAAAAATACATCATGGATAAAGACAACGAAATGACAAGGAAGTGAATAAACATCACGTTAGGAATGATGGAAATTGGCCTGTAAGGCCATCCACAACTATACCCGAACGGAAACTTCAATCTCTTCTCCACATCAACTTTTTCTATGTACACATCATCATTCTTTATTTTTATAAATAAATTTCCTCATATCTCTACAACAATGTTCGGATATTTGTAATTTTAAACATATTTTGTATTTACAATCTTTTTAAAACATCATAATTTCTATCAATATTTTAAATTGAAATTTTTGTATCATATCGATTATAACCGGTATTAATAAAACAATCGGTATACCGATCGATATATCCAGATATTATCGATCATAACAACAATATCGATATATCGATCAATCGTAACACTATCGACATTATCTAAAAATCATATTTATATTTTTTATATAATAAAATGAAATATATTAAATATTTACAATTTATAATTTATAAATAAATATTTAGAAATATCTCAAATTAATTTATAATATTAACAAAAAAATGTAACTTAATAAATTTCTATTTATTTGTATTTTTAATAATATAATAAATATATCTTAATATTAAAGAAAATTTGTTAGAGAGAGGTTAGTTAGAATTGGTGCCCATAATTGTGGATGACCTAAGGACTTATCCAGTCTACCGTGACCAATCTAAATTGTTGAGACCAAACCCAACTCCTTTGTTGGGATCGTTCCAAGACTGTCATGACTTTTCCAGCTTATCGGAGCTGATCCAATATGATGGGATTGATCTAAACCCCTATTGGAAATGCTCCAAATTGGGACCTATTCAAACTGGGGGATCGATCCAATACTTGGTCATTTTAGTTGTTGAATTCTCGGTTGAACCTGATCATGTACATCTTAGTTTGGAACACATCCTTGATATCCGATTTAAAGATTCTCAACATATAGGGTTATAAGGCCGGATACGACCCAAATAATAATAAATAATAATTTTAAAATTATAAATTTATTATATATATGGTAACAATCAGCATATTGTCTGCATTGACACGGAACATAACTGAATTTTTGGCCGGTTTGAAAATCTTGGAAAATATTAACGAATCATATATGTAGATTTCATTCTTGTATTTGTATACAATGTGAGATATTTTTATTAAAAAATTATTGAGATATTTTAAATGCTTAATATGTCATTATACAACTTAAAGAATAATAATTAAGTAATTCAGTGAAATTTATTTGAAAGTCACTTTGATATTCAACTAAATCACTAAGGTTATGTTCTATATGCATTCTGAAAATGTATTTTGATGTTAGAATGCATTATTACAGTTTTTACAGAACACTTAAGCATTTACATTTGGATTATAAATAGAATGCATTTTCAAATTGTTATTTGAATGCAGAATGTGGTAAGAGGCTGGATCTGGAAATTAGAATGCATTATCGTTATTTAAATTATAAATATATCATCTAAAAAATCATATTTTATTTCACCTTCAACAATCTCACATTTACAATATCGTTCGACATATTTGTAAGTTGTCCATTCTCATTTATCATTAACGTGCAAATATAACCACACATAATTTCTTTCGTAATGTAGATACTAGCGACGATGAGTCTAATTTAGATAAATCTAATTTTATAAAGAATATTATTATTGTTCTACAATTTAATTTATCAATTACAGAACACTCAATGCATTCTTGATTTATAATCACATTATGAAAACACATTCTCAAATTGCATTTTAGTTTTCAAAACGCATGCAAAACATAGTCTAACACATATTTGATTATAGAATGTGACAAGTAAACAACCAACATTACTCTTAGCAAAGTTTTTGCATGTATATCGTATTATTTTATAATGATACAACCATATTTCGTATATATAAGATATATAGGTTTTAATATTAAACTATAAATAAAATCAAAATTATAAAATGGTTTTATTACTCTTTTACACATTTGTATATACAAAATTGTTTATCAATATTAAAGATAAATTTCGTTGATCATATTAGAGCACAAAAAACGTTCTTCTGTTATATAGAATTTATCATCTTACCACAATTACATGCTTTACAATTAATTTAATTTTTTTTTCATGTTTCAAAGAAGTGAAATGTAAATAGACAAAAATATTCGATTTTTTATAATTATCTATAAAAGTTGGGGTGTACAAAAGAATGTGTTGATCCGAATATCCGAAATAACTCGACCGTAAACAAATCATTTTTTTGTATCCAAACTGTAAATATTTAATTGGGTCGAATCAGATGTAGTTTAGGATAATATACAATATCCAAACTTCAATACAATCCCACATGATACTTAATTTATATAATATTACATTATAGAAATGAACTTTGGTATAATATTATATTATAAAATTTATTATATTATATAAAGTTATATAATATTATATATATAGTTGGTTAAAAATGAACTTTGAGTTAATAGTAGCAATGTTCGTCTTTTTTCGTATGAATAATTTTGACAATTTATGTCTTATTTTTTAAAGTTAATTTTAACCTTAAAAAATTTGTATGTATAAGAGTTCAAATAAAAACTATGAATGCATTTATATTAAATATTGTGTTTGTTTGGTTCAATTTTTTAAAATTGAGATGTGTTGAGGTGTGGTTAGATGTGATGAAATGTGGTAATCGTGAAATTTTAAATATGTTTGGTAAAATTATGGTATTATAATACTAATTTATGTATAAAATATTAATATACCATTATATATAAAAAAATAAAAAATATAATTATATTATAAGTAATGGTAAATGAGTCTTCTCCAAAATTACGATGATATCACAGTTGGTTTTAAAAGCTTTGATGACATCGTGATTTTTTAACGATTATCACATCTCAATTAAGTTATGTTTTGTGTACCATAAAAAAATAATAATTTTGGCATCGCACTGCATCTCACTGCCATTTTAATGTGAGTTCCAAATAAAACTCATTAACGAGTGCTACGATCAAATATAAATAATTTTGAAATTTGAGGATCAATTACACAATTTTTAAAATTTGAAATTTAAAAGTTGAAGATCAATAAGCAACATTATATAACTTTTGTTAGGTTTACATGCAATTTACAAATTTTAGAATTATCATCTTTATTCTATCTTAAAAGTTAAGGTAAACTGGTAAACAATTCTCCTTAAACAAGTCCTGAAAATTTTAGGTTTCTTGAGTTCTGGAAAATTATGTCTCTTGATTAGATAACGTTTGTGTATATGAACCGTCGGCTAGCCGTCTGTTCAGACCGGTCAGGCCAGAAACCGATAGCCAAACGATCTGTGCAAACGTAAAATTTCATCCAAAATCAATTTGTGCACCACAACCAACCCTTGTTCGTCTCTAAACTTTAAATCATTATTAATGCAATATTTTTTTTCCAACAGTATTGGAATACAGAGATTGACGGATCTTTGTTCTAGAAAACTCATATCTACACCCAAGTTTTTGGATTTTTTCATACTAAGGATGGGGGTGACAGTTTGAAATGAGTCTTTGGAAGACAGTTTAAGATACTTAGAGAATAAAAAACAAAACAAGACATTTCAACCGCATAAACCTCACATTTTCTGTCCACTATCTATTGCCTATATGCACCAAAAGCAAAGCAAGATAAATCTCTTTACCATTTACATGTGATCCAATTTCCTTCAATTTAAATAAGATTATTCAACCGTGTAAACCTCAATAACAAAAAAAAACACCTAAAATGGAAAACCCATAAAATATAGTAGAGAAAAAACGAGAACCCAGAACTAAACTGGGTATTTGGTATCGAAAACTATATATTTCCTCATCTTTTGCCTCCGGAAAAGAGGGCTCGCGACCTCCGTCATCAATTGTTATGGGAGGTTTTGTAAATTGAACCGATTAAGTGGGTCGGTTTGACCGGAACCGTTGGATAAACGGCTGAGATGCCTGGCCAACGGTTCCCATACATAGGATAAATTAGAATAATATGCGAATGGATGTTTTTAGAAGATAATTGTGTATTTTTCTATCATTAATCATGTCTAAAACTGTTATGGATAAACTTAGATCCAACCTAAATTAAATCAAATTTAAAATAATAAACTCAAACCCAAAACCCAATCTAATTTTAAGACTAGAATCCAAACCTATTCATTCGAGTGTGCTATGTTTCGCGATCAACTATAGATTTTGTATTGTAATGTTGATTGCACAAATACGTTAATTTTTCTATACTTGTCGTATTTACATTATATTTAGAGTCATTTAAGGTTATTATCATTTATCTATATACCTAATTAATCGTTGTACATAAACGGGAAAAGGTTTTACTGCAGTGAGAATTTAGATTCGAGTGCATTCAGACGCAGGGTAGTTACTGTAGTCCTTCTTACGCATTAATTATAATTGCTGCATTGTTCAACAACTGCATCAATGCTCTTCCCGATTCGCTCGTCGTCCTCTCCATGCAGAAGCTCATTCACTTTCAAAACAGAAGAATCCACATTTATGCGGTTTCTATGTGAGGAATCGATAGGAAGCCAGAGCTTTAACTCATTCCACGAGGTACTTATTGAAACGGCACCAGTTTTATGCCGCAAGTCATGGAGTACAGCAAAGCAGCGCTAGAGATTTTCTCCGAATTGGAGAGGAAATGGCTGGAAGGCAAGAAAACTCGAGTTCTTAGCATCGATGGCGGCGGAACAGTGGATTCAATTGCTTGTGCGGCTTTGATTCATCTCGAAGATCAGATCCGTGAGAAATCCGGCGATTCTAATGCGCGGATTGCGGATTATTTCGATATTGTTGCTGGTAGTGGAATTGGGGCTCTTTTTGCAGCGATGCTCGTTGCTGATGATGGCTCTGCACGCCCGCTCTACTCCGTGAGAGATACGGCGGAATTCGTCGCCGAGAATAGGGCAAAATTATTTCAAACGAAAAACGACGGCGTTTTCTTTAGAAAAACTCGATATTCTGGTGACAATATGGAGAAAGTTTTAAAGAAGGCTTTCCAGAGGAATGACGGAAGGGCATTAACTCTAAACGACACCGTTAAGCCTCTTTTCGTGCCGTGCTTTGATTTAAACACCTCAGCGCCGTTCGTCTTCTCCAGTGCGGCGGCTGCCGAGTCTCCAAATTTTGATTTTGATCTTTATAAAGTTATCCGCGCTACGACGGCGATGCCGCCGATGTTTAAGCCGTATGAGCTATCATCGCAAGATGGGAAAACATCCTGCTTGGCGGTGGGCGGCGGCCTTGTTATGAATAACCCTACGGTTGCCGCCGTCACCCATGTTTTGCACAACAAACGTGATTTTCCGTCCGTGACTGGATTTGGTGACCTTCTTGTCCTCTCCATTGGAGACGCACCGTTAAGTAAGCCTTCAACAATGAAATTAAGCCGAAAAGGTAAACTTTCAACATCATCTCTAGTCGCCGTTGTTCTTGACGGCGTCTCAGAAACCTTCGATCAAATACTTGGAAATGCTTTCTCTTGGAATCCCAACGACTACTACAGAATCAAGGTAATTTCTCATCTCAATTCATAGGCTTCACCCTCCTGACGGTGTAATTTTACCCAGGTTAATGGAATCAACGGAGAAGCGGCCGAGGTATTGCATGAACGAGGAGTTACAGCTTTACCGTTTGGCGGGAAGCGTATGTTAACGGAGACTAACGGAGAAATGATCGGTAAGTTTGCTCAGCGCCTCGTCGACATCGACCGGAACTCGCAGGCCCCATCCATGCAAACAAACGTCCGTTGACCGATTTTGTTTATTTGAAATAAATTGCTGTCTTCTTGCCTGGTGAGATACCATTTGCTTTGCCTGACTTTAATGTTTAATTGATTCATAATCTCTGTCCTTTTTAGTTTACCCCAATTTTCAACTTTTACACGTCACTAAAGTTCTGTCAATATTGAAAAGGCTGCTAAAAAAGGTTTTGCAGGAAATTGATGATTGTGGGCATTCGCAAGCTGGCAAATGGCAATCCTATAATTATAGTAATAAATTTTACATATCCAAATCTATTTTGGTTTTTTAAAAATCTATTGTGGATATAATCTCTGTCATATTTTATCGAAAACTACATTGGCTTTTTGTCTATGCATATCATAATTTTTTTATTTTTATAAATAATTTTATTTTCATTCTTATAAGAATATTCGAATATTTATCATTTTTATTTTTTATTTATCATCATAATTACGTAAATAATTATTTGTAATGATATTTTTATTATATAAATCATATTTATACGTTAAATTGATAGTTGTGATTTTTAAAGTGTGAAATATTTTAGAATTTTGACTAATTTATTATTGTATTTTCAAAACAAAAAGTATAATATATAGTTAAAAATTAAAACTTATAAACTAGAACCACATACCTAATAACCCAAACCGAATAAAATCGACGACGAATTAATATGATTTAGGTTATCTAAAATCATAATTAATCAAAACGATTAAAACTAATATATAAGTAAATCGATCATTTTTACACACCTTGTATCGAACAATCGAAATATTATGGATAAAATTAATATTATACTATCTTCATAGGTGGGCGCCTAGTCCGAAGGGGCATGCAACTCATAAAAAAAAATTATTTTTTTAAAAAAAAAATGTGTCATTGTGTCCTTCTGCGGATATGTCTCTTTTTTAGTAGAGAGTGCTCTCCTCAAAGATTATGTTAACTTTTTTTATGCAATTTTAAATTTTTACAACTATTTCTCATCAAAGTTTAGGTAAGTTATTATTTTTATATGTATTTCTAAAATAATTTAAATAATTAAAAAATTAAAATTTTAAATGTCAGGATATTGTTGTATGGATGAAAGTAAATTTGTTATTTTTATTTATTTATATTACTATTAAGAAAAGATAAAGATGATGTGTACATGTACTGAAAGAAAGTTTATGTGTAAAGAGATAATAAAGTTTACTGATTTCACCGCTGCGGTTAGAAATAACCTAAATTTATATATTTTATAATAATTGATAATTATAATAGTTTTTAAACCTTGAGATAAAAGAGTGAGAGAGTATCTTTTCTCAAAATATTTTCCTCAATATACTTCATGAAAGATAAAATGAGGTGTCAGCTGCAATGATGTTTGGGTGCCGACGCGACAATAATAGATGTGTTGAGTTTTCAAAACGTCAAAAATATAAATATATAATATATAAATACTTTAAATTAAACAACAATATTAATTCATTAAAATTTGGTAATATCATTATAGAATATATATTTATGAGAATATTCAATAAAATAAAATATAATCTATTGTTCAAGATGAAATTATTAAATAAATAAGATGCTCATCATACATTACCCTCGTCTACATTTTGTTCCAATAGTTCATCTTCCATTTCAGGTTCATCAAATGAAACATTAGCGAATTGAATCAATCCTATAGTACTTATAGATTCCAATCCATTTCCATATATAACCCATAATTTAGTATCATCCTCTTTATATTCTGATGACTTCCTAGAAAGTAAGCGGAGATTAGAATGGACAAAAACCAAGTCTTCGGCATGTTCTGCAGCTAACTTATTCCTCTTTGTTGAGTGAATAAAGACATATGTACTCCAATTTCTTTCCCAACATAAGGATGAAGAGACATGTCGAAGTAATCGTGTAGCCAAATACTGCAAATGTGGGGTTGCTGCCCATGCATAACCCACCAAACTAAATGTTCCAATTTAGAACGTTCCACTTTATAGTATTCTTCATTAAAATCTCCCGAATATGAGAGAAATTTAGCAAATCATGTATTAACAATAGCTCTCATATTAATATCGGGGAAGACACGCTTCATGCATTCTTTGCGTAGACGAGACACTTCAAGATCGGATTGAGGATGTAATACCCATTGATTCTCCTATTGCCATTCTAAAGTTGAATATCTAAAAGAGAAAAAACTTTATTTTACGTTAGATAAAAAATTTATCATCAAATAGTATAATATAAAAGTATTTACCTAGGATTCAAAGAATGAGCAAGAGCATGTAACGGTGTGATACATTTCTTCATTCTTCTTTCTAAAATATCATAGACCGTATACCAAAAATCAGATTTTTCATCCAATCTTTTTTTCTCATGATCATAGATTGTTTTTTTTACCTTCGATATTGCATTTAACCACATTGGATAAACCAAATGAAAACATGATCTATATGTATCACAATCTCGTATCATAGAATAAATAGGATCTATAAATGTTAGAGCATAATCAATTGTTCCCCAAAATGATTCATTCAACAATATGTCCCTAATCGTTCTAGCTTTCAACTTAGCATCATTTTGATAAGAATTCTATTCCTCATCAATTACCATAAATCTCAAAACACTTCTAATCTTTTTAAATCTTTTCATCATGATAATAGCCGATGCAAAACGAGTATCAACAATATAAACATTCTCAACTTTGAAATTTTTTTGAAAATGACTAACTTCATAGAATGGTTTGTAATGAAGTTTCTTACCATGACAATTGAATTGACTAACGTACTCATCCAGCTACATCTCTCGTATATAATAGCATTTTTATCATTGTTTTTTGGAGAGCATATACTTTTAAAAATGATAAATTTTTAAAATGGAGTCCAAAAATGGTATGTAGAACACATGGAGTCCAAAAAATCTGTATAAAAAAACGATAAATTTTCATATCAAATATAATATTGAATGCAACATATATATAATAAATACATGGGGGATACTTCTCTTCTATCATAGTTCCAACCAATTTATATGCACTAGCATTATCAGTTATGATTTGAACTATATTTTCTACTTCAACTTTCACAATAGTATCATCCATAAGTCGCGAAATAAATGCAACGTTTTTTCTATTACCTTCACAATTCAACGCTTCAAAAACATTGGTCCATCATCATTCACCGTCATGATATTGATAAGTGGTCTTTTTTGAGGATCAGATCATCCATATGATACAATGAAAACATCTTTTGAACTCCAATAACTCTTGATTTTTTCCATTTTTTTTTCAATTCTTGACCTTTCATTTTTTAGTAGAGTTGTTCGAAGATCGTCATAACGTGGAGGAGTGTAACCTATCAAAAACAATATGTAACTGGTTATATTAATAAATTAATAGAGATTCTACAAACAATTTACCCGCAACTTTGCATACAACTGCCAACAATTCAAATATTTTTTTGTAATACGGATTCCGTGCAAGATTAAATAGTAGGCCTCCGAATAAAACATCATTGCAATCTCCTCATCAAATCCATCTTTGAATTTTTTTTTAAACATATGACTTACATGTAGTTGTCATTGTACTCCTAATTTCATCTTTTTGATAGTATCTTCTTTCAATGCATTCATTAAAATATCATATGTAGACGAAGAACCCTTATCCACTACCGTACGAGATAAAAATATCTTATTGTGCTCATTTTGCAAAATAGACATTTCATCTATCTCTTTTTTACTTACTTTTGTACATTGAGCCACTCATTGTCCCGGTATCTTTAATAGTTGTGCTGTTACTCTTGAGTGAGATCCACAAAAAGATGCATTTCAAAAATTGCAAGAGAAGTAAGCATTGCTCCTTGACTTATTTGCATCCAATCGTGTCACAAATTTCCAAATAGAAGAAGATATCTTTTTTGACGACGAAGAGCTTCCCATTGTTCCTTGTTCAACTTCAACACATTCATCATCATCCATCTAATATGTTATCCGATAAAAATGTGAATATAAGATAGATAAGGTTATATTTGCATTCTATATTCATAACCATAAATAAAAACTTTGACTATAAAAATGATATAAAAAATTACATAATCATATTGTATGTTTTATGAATTCTTAAAAACTTTATTGATTGGAATTTTTTTAACAAATCTATGAATTAAAAAACATATTTTTGTTCTATGAAAAAATTGTAAGAGTTACAACATATCTACGCAAACCCTAGGCAAAAAAATCTCCAAATCTAAATCCTTTCAAAAAGAGTAAAGTAAACGCACGAAACCCACAATTTAATCTGTAGATTGGAAGATGAAATCGAAGATTTGCAGTAAAATAATTGATAAACAAATAAAGAAAAAATAGGTATCTTGTTTAAAACAGTGAAACTTGGACTTTTGCGATGAAAAAAAAACTGAAAAAAACGAAAGAATATTAGCCTTGACCTTGTTCTGGGAAGAAACCTTGGCCTTGCGATTTTTATATTTGAGCTATGGAACTGGGAGTGGGAGCCGCAGGAAAGAAGACAATGGACTGTTGGAATCTGGATTGATAGCAACAAAACACAATTAAAAAAGTATTAAATAATGTGTAATAAAACATAATTTAAAAATCATTAAAAATAGGTGTGTCTTGGCCGCATCGTATGAGAGGCCGTTCTTTAATTCGTGTCTGACGTGGGCACGGCAATAGATGCCACGCGTCCAGACATCACATGCCAGTTGAGGCAAATTGTAGCATTGTCATTATGCATCAATTACATAATTAGCACTTACTTTTAAAAGTTTCACAGAATATCACTGATAGCATTTTTTTATTTTTAAGAGTGATGGACGTTTGATGGGACAATTTTCAACTTTTAATATTAATAGATCGATATCATTTACCTTCGAAATCGAGCTAACATTGCACCCCAAATTTCATCAGTTCAAATCATTCAATCCAAAAACCTCAAATTACATTGATTCAAATCATAAATCAAAATTCAGAACACAACGATAAAATTAAAGACACAATACCGATGAAAATGCAAAGGAAGCTTCAATTCGTAACAAATCGACCGAAGGCGTTGCGATGGATAGAAAAACGACATGGACTTTCAATGCCGCTGGACAGCAAAGAATGGCTTTCGATGGACAACATAAAACTGGAATGGGTTTGGAGAAGAGAATGGGAAATGGAGAAGAGAACCCTCCTAGGAAAGGGACACGAATGGAATGGGAAATAGAAGATGAATTATTGAATTTAATTGAAAGTAATTATATTAAACTGAAATTTAAAAATAAATTTATTGCCACCTCGGAACTCGGCAATGGGGAATGAAGAATTGTTTTTAATTGCAGGTCGATTTCGTTTCAGAATGATACCGACCTGGAATAAAATATAAATTTATTAGTCATATTTCTTTTAATATTGAAACCGAGTTCTCTAAACGTTCAATCACATCCACGGATCAATCATTGCTATTTATACAAATTAAACATATGTCAATGATAATTTATTTAAATTAAAAAAACCAATGACATTTAATTTAACTGATCATTCTGAAAGTATTAGCAACGTCAATAAATTCGTGCCAGTTGGGCACCCAATCAGATTGGCGCTCAAGATTGGAGATAGCCTAAATTTGAATTATACATGTGACATAGTGTTACCTAGAGGGGTAACATGATACTTTAGATAAATGAATTATTTGAAATTATGGATTAGTTAGTTGTCCGAAAATATAAATATTTAACTTTAGCGATTAAACAATCATTTTTATTCCAATTATTTTACTTGAATTTCAACATTAATGAGTTCTTAGAAATGTCAATATGTTTATAAATACAAATTCTATCACTATTTGTTTTCCTTTTTATAAAAATATTATTCAAAAAAGTGATGCTAACTCTTAATTATTACAAAATCTATTTTGTGTACCTGTTTTTTTCTAATCTCTTTATAATTAACATATTACTATTAATTTAGTCTATAAATATATGTATATGATTAAAATAATTACTTTGTGAAAACCAATTTCACATTTGCCATACAAACCCTAAACTCTAATAATATTTATCACGATTGTGTCATCTCAATTTTAACATAATACTCAACTTTTATAGAAATATATTAATTGGATGTTCAATGAATGATTCACGATCATCTAACAATTCCTTAATAGTGAGTACATATAAGGTAGTCAAAAAACAAAGAAAAAATTTTAAAAATTAATTATTTTCATTTAGGAACAAATTATTATATTAGAAACGTAATAATTATTATAATTTTTTATTACTTTTCTCATTTTTAGATTTGAGCTTAGTTTAATATTTTAATTTTTAAGATGAATTTTTGTTATATATTATGTTATTATTTTTATATTGATTAAAGTATAATTTAAGTATTCTATTAAAATCGATTTGTCACGCCACACGATTCATATTTAGGAGTCATAAAGTTTTGTGTTATACCTTAAATGACAATAAATTATGATAATAACCAAGTTTTAATTGGTGTAAAAATAACTACAAAATTTATAAATTGTGTATTTAGCAAATGAAATTTAAAAGCAATTGAAAATAGATTCTCAATGGTACAATAACTATTTTCAATTTGTTTTTTATGAGCAATTTTTTATAAAATTTATATATTAACTTTATGGATAATTTCGTTTCTAAGTACTAAAACTAATATTAATACAAAATCGAATTACTTAATTTATAGTGTTTTTAAATAAACAATTATAAAATTAAAAGTTAAGAACTAAAAATCAAATTTATGTATTTCCTAGAAATGGACCACAATGGTTAAAAACAAGTAATTTAAAATTTAAATTCTGGGTACAGTTATCTTACTCTCGTCGTCTCTGATTTATCACCGCAGTCGAAGCCGAAGCCAAATTCGCCTATGTGTTTCACAGGTAAAGATTGTTATTGTTCTCGAATTCTGCAGTTACGTATTTACGTTTAACTGATCTGTATCTGTAATAGCTTTTTAGTGATGGATGGGCGCAAGTCGTATGTGAAATTGTGGCCTCCGCCTGAGAGTACGAGGCTAAATCTTATTGCTAAAATGACAAAGAATCTCGTTACTCCTTCAATTTGGTCTAGAAA